>JARHVA010002304.1:1812500-2172500 GCA_037957365.1 Torreya grandis
ATGCTTTTTGATTGTATGGATAGGGGTATAAATAAGGTTTTTCTCATTATTTTATGTGTTTTATAGGTTGTAGGAGGTTTCAAGAGATACAAATCATATGGATGGAAATATTAAGACTTAATATAACTCCCCATTAGATATAATTCCTTTAAACAACTCATATTTATTGAAACTAGGTGATTCAACTTAGCTAGTCAAAACTTTCTTAAGGGACAAGCTAGGGAGAAGTGTGAAAACTTCAAGTGGATGGATTTTTAAGGTGTTCCTGATGATTATAATTCCATGAAAAGACTTTAAATATGTAATTAACTATATTTTATGTATTTACATGAGAAAATGATCTCTTTTTGGAATCCAAGTGTGCAAGGTGGATGGAAGAACAATTTTTTTGATAACGAATGATGATTGCTTTCTTACAAGAGTTTACAAATGAAAAAGCTTGTAAATAATGAATGGAGAGGAATGTATGAGATCCTAACATTCCATTTAAATCATTATACCTACTCCCAATTAGTTATGAGGCATTAAAATAGAGCTAATCATGCAGATAATTTTTCTAAGACATAATGAGGAGTTTCTTACCACTTTTCATGAGGTTTATGACTTGGATTGATATTTGTAGCTCCTAAAATTGCATGGTTCATAAAAAATTATCTTATCATGCATAAATAACATATTTTATCATATTTACAAGTGTCTTTGTGACCCTTGGACTTCTCTCTTCTTCTTTTCTCTCTCAAGTTCTATAAGAACTACCTGTTTTGGCATTGTACTCTATGCTCCACCTGAGTATGGCAAAGACCTACTCAAATGTATACCTTTTGATCAATAATAAAATTTATTGTTACATCCTCTATTATAATTTTTAATGTGCTCAATTGGATGATCAATCTTGCTTAGTGAAAACTATGGATTCCTTAGCATGTTCCATTCTTTCACCTATTTGTAGCCTCTTCTTGCAGGGCATGTGAAGTGTTCCAAGAGATGTTTATGGTTTAAGTGAGTTAGTATATTAATAAGTGCCCTCATATGCCTCTTATCTATTCCTCCTAGATTTGAACATTTATCCATAACCTCACAATGTAGCATTGATGTGAGAAGATGAAGATTGGAGAAGTGTATTTTTAGATTGTCCTTTGATTTCAAGTGTAATATGCATATGGTTTGATGTCATCATGTTATTTGGTGTATCACCTCCCTTAAATTATTTTAATTTCATTTATCCTTCTCCCTTTTCACCCTCCATGTTTAGTAATAGTTATAATTCAAAGTGGTACATCAAGGGAGCTAGCCCTATCTAGAGATTCACTTCATTCTTTAGGTTGCCCACAAGCCTAGAGGTGATTCCATTGTGCCACTTGGATGAGGAGAGTTTTGCATCTCCTCAAAGGGTGAAAATCCAAGTGATAATAGCTACATGGATAAATCATGTGTATTCTTATTATGATTTATCTATTGCATGCATGTGGGTGATAGTTTTAAGGTACTTTCTATAATCCTTGAACTTGTTTAGGAATTTTACATAGTATTAAAGCTTATTATAAGCTTCACCAACTCCATCAATTTTCTATGGAATATGTTTATATATATTATTTTCATGCTCATAAATCTATTATTTTCAGTGGAACATGTTCAAATATGTTATTTTCATGCTCTAAGATATCGTGTCTATTTTTTTACATCATTTTTAAATATCTTTTGCCTAATTAAAATATTCTTCTTTTTTAGTGGCTTACTACAACTACTGATCATATGCTCTCACCTCAAATTTATGGGATATTAGTAAAAAAAAAGTGGTGTATGTAGTGGGATAATAAGGGTTTGGATCAATTTTTTTCATTTATAATTATTTTAGGTTAGAAACCCTATGTTGGGGGTTTTAAAATACTATAAAAAACTATCATTTTTGGTTAAGCATGTCTCAATGTGTAAAGTGAGGTGAGTACCACTAATACCCATATCTTAGAACATATTTTTTATGGATTTTAGTTTTCATGTACCTTTTTTATGTCAGAAGTGGCCTAGGGCTTTAGCCATAGAAAGCCAAAGGACATTTACAAATGTAGTGCACTAGTAGGTAGTTAGGCTTGTGAAGTAATAGTGTAGAGATGGAATAGTGTGGTTATGGGTAAGATAAACTCTCATAATTAGAGATTTGAGATATTGGGTTGAATCAATATTTAAAAATGGGATAATTATGTTAGAGAATTCCTACACCATACACACCCTAGACTAATTATTCCTAATCAATTTTGAGTACATATGGCATATATTCACCTAGTGTTAGCAATAAATTAGAAATTAATGTAGAATAAATTTCAAATAATCACAATAATAAGATCTATGAACAGAGATACACAAAGAATAGAAAATATAAATTCACAACAAGAAGACAAGATTTAATGTGGTTCACCCAATGTAGGCTACATCTACCAAGATACACTTGCTTAGACTTTATTATAAGCCACAAGAGTACAATCCACTCTCAAATCAGTCTTCTCACAATTACAATGCATAAATATTGTTTGAAGCTACGCTCAACAAACTATCTTGAATTCACACACTCTGTTCTTCTTTCTCAAACTCAAATGTCTTGATGTATTACCTATTGAATGTTCATCTATACATAATACATCAACATAGCAGTTTTACAAAACAATGGGTACCAAACCATGGGTAAAGTCAACCCAAATGGTTCCCCATTAAGGGGGTCTAGAAAATACATAAAGAATGTACATTACAATTTAATGTATAGTATTTGAAATACATTTTAATATGGAAATAGGCTCCAAAACATAATAATCTCCTACTTGGAGACTAATTTCCTCTAAAAAAGCTTTTCAACCTTTCACTATCATCCATAAAGGCCAACCAAAGCTAAACAAAGCTTTAGTTTCTCCCTTGTGACCACCTTGGTCATCATGTCTTCAAGATTTTGAGTGATATGAATCTTCTCTAGCTTTAACTTTTCTTCCTCCAAATTTATCCTGATGAAATGGTACCTCAATTGTATATGCTTCATCCTAGAGTGGAAAGTAGAATTATTTGCTAAGTGTAAAGCACTCTGACTATCACTATACAACTTCCCTTCCTCCTGCTTAAGCCCCAACTCCTCAAGAAATTGATATAACCAAATCATCTCTTTATTTGTCTCTTTTTTAACAACATACTTATCCTCTATGGTTAAAGAAGCCATAAGTTTTTATATTCATTAAATCCAGCTCATTGATGTGTCACCTATAGTAAATACATATCTTATAGTGCTCATGTTGTTATCTATATCTCTAGCCATGTTTAAATATAAATAACCACACAAAGTGGTGTCCAATCCACCATAGCTTAAAAATATTCCCATGGTCACTCTCAATTATTAAAGGATCCACTTCACTGCCTGCCAGTGATATCTACCTGGATCACTCATGTACCTACTTATTGATCCCTCTACATGGGTAATATTTAGCCTAGTGTAGACCATGACATACATCAAGCTACCAATAATTGATGAGTAAGGTACATAGGACATCAAGATTCTCTCCTCCTTTTTTTTTGGGACACTACTCATTTGATAACTTGAAATGGCTTACCAAAGGAGTCCCAACTGCTTTAGCATCCTGTATACCAAACCTCTCAAAGACCTTTTAAATTTACTCTTCCTGAGATAAATTCAGCTTTCATTCTTTCCTATCCTGAGTTATTCTCATACCAAGGATTTATTTTGCTACCCCCAAATCCTTCATAGCAAAGAAATTACTAAGCTATTTCTTGAGTACCTTTATTTCCTGCATGTTATTACTTGCAACCAACATGACATCCACATACAAACATAGGATAATGTAATTACCATCATCAAACTTCTTAAAATATATACAATGTATGAATGACACCTAGAGTATTTTTGATCCATCATAAAACTGTCAAATTTCTCATACCATTATCATAGAGCTTATTTCAGACCATACAAGCTCTTCTTCAGTTTGTACACATTTTCTTATTCTCCATGACCTCATATCCTTGTGGCTTCTCCATGTATAAGTCCTCATCAAAATCACCATGGAGGAACACAGTCTTCACATCTAGCTGCTCTAAGTGTAAGTCTTCCACTACCACTATCCCAAGAATAGTCCTAATAGAATTCATCTTCACCACTGGAGAAAAAATCTCATCAAAATCAATTCCCTTCTTCTGTGCAAACCCCTTTACCACCAACTGGGCCTTGTACCTTTTCTTGACTCTATCATCCTCTTTGATTCTATACACCCACTTATTCTGAAATACTCTCTTACCTTTAGGTGGGTTTACCAAATCCCAAGTTTGATTTTCCAAGAGAGACTGATGTTCCTCATCCATTGCTTAATCCCACTTCTTCCTGACATCTACCTGCATTGCTTCTTTAAATCACTCTGGCTCTCCATTGTTAGTGAGTAATAAATAATCAAGAGATGGATAAAAACATTCACGTTCTCTTTTTTCCCTTGAAGACCTCACCACAAGAGTTTGGGTTTCTTATGGACTAGGTGCCTGAACTATTTTCTTGGACATTTTATCATCTGTAATGTCCTCCAACACTGTGTACTATTTTTTGTAATCCTCTTTCTGATCTTTCAACTATTATTTATACATGACTTTTTCATTAAATATCACATCCCTAGATCAAAATATTTTTTCTTCCTTAAGACTCCAAATCCAAAAACTAAAGTCATCCTCACCATAACCAATAAAGGTGCATTTTTCAAATTTAGCCTCTAACTTGGTCCTATCATCTTTAGCAATATGAAAAAATGTTTCACAACCAAATACTCTAAGAAAATAATAATAAACCTTCTTATCATACCAAGCTTCCTCAAGTATGCCTCCATCCAAATAAGATGAAGGTCCTCTATTGATTAGATATATAGCCATGTTTATAGCTTCTACCCAAAACTGAAGGGGTAGTCCTGCAAGCAACCTCATGCTCCTAGAATGATTCATGATAGTCATGTTCATCCTTTCTGACACTCCATTCTACTATGGAGTTCTTGGAACTATCCTCTATCTACGAATTCCATTCCTAGAATAGTAATCAAAAAAATCATTGCTACAATATTCCCCACTATTATCTGACCTAAGACATTTTAACTTGAGACCTATTTCATTCTCAATCAAGGCTTTCTATTTTTTAAATGTATCAAACATGCTATATTTTATCTTAATGCCATACACCCAAACTTTCCTAGTTGCATCATAAATAAAGAAGATATAATAAGATGAACCACCAATAGAAGATACCTGAGCTAGCCCCCATACATCTAAATGAACCAGCTCTAACTTATTCTCTTTCCTCATAGGTCCAACCTTGAGAAAATTTACCTTTTTCTATTTTCCATACACACAGTCTTCATATAAATCTAAATCAACAACGTATCCTTCAAAATTTTCATGCCCTTTTAGCTCATGTGACCGAGCCTATTATACCACAAAGTTGCATCTACATCTATAAAAACTAAATTACAATAGTCAACACTACTTGATAAATACAAGGTACCAAACTTCTTACCTCTTGATACCACCAAATAACCCTTGGTCACCTTTCAATAATATATTGTAAAAGTCACCATGCAACCTTCACTACCTAGTTGCCCTGTGGATACCAAGTTTCATCTCAACTTGGACACATGCTTGACATCCTTCAGTAGCCAAGTGTTCTCATTCTGCATCTTGATCTGAACACTTCCTTTTCCTACTATGTTTTAAGGATCATAATCACCAAGGTAAACATGTCTAAAATCCCCTTGAACATAATCAATAAAATAATTCCTATATGGTGTAGCATGAAAAGAAGCCCCTGAATCTAAAACCCAAGAGTCGATAATATTATCTATGGATAAAATTAATGCATCCTAATAAACACTACCTATTTATACATTCACCTCTTTGGTGTCTTCTTGATTATTATTCTTGTTCTATCGAGCCCAACAATCCTTCTTCACATGCCCAATCTTTCCACAGTGCCGACATACCATCATGCCCTTTGATTTTGACCTTCCTTGACCATTTAAATTTTCACACTTTTCTTTTCCTCTAAACTTTTATCTACCTCTACTTTCCATAGCCAAAGCATCACCTAAATTTAAATACTCCCCAGATATTTTCCATCACATTTCCTCACTAAGGATTATTCTTATGACATCCTCAAACTTTAACTTCACATTGTTAGAGACTGAGTTGCTCACAGCCATTACCAGGCCGTTCCAACTCTCTAGTAAGGAACATAAAATAAGTAGAGCCCTGAATTCATCATCAAATTCAATTTTTATAGAGTTAAACATACTCAAAACCATATTAAATTCATTGAAATGATCAGAAATTGAACCATTTTCAGACATCTTTATATTAAATAACTTTTTCATTAAAAATATTTTATTAGAAGCCGAGGGTTTCTCATATAACTTCCCTAACGCATTCATGAGACCTTATATGGTCTTCTCCTATGATATATTAAATGTGACCAAAGATGCAAGGCATAACCAAATGGCCCCAAGAGATTTCCAGTCAAGCAACTCCTAAGCCTCATCTATCATACTCACTGGTTGATTTACTTTTCCTTCCAATGGATCATGAAGGTCCTTTTGATAAAGGTAATCCTCCATCTACATCTTCCATAGACCAAAGTTTTTCTCATTGAAATTTTCAACCTTTGATTTATGATCATCAGCCATAGCTCTCACTTCAACTAATAACCCTTCCTATGATTCAAGACTTCAATAATACAACCTAAAGCTTTGATACCAATTGTTAAAAATAAATTAGAAATTAATGTAGAATAAATTTCCCATAATTTTAATACTAAGATCTATGAAAAAAGATACACAAAGAATAAAAAATAGAAATGCACAATAAGAAGACAAGATTTAACGTGGTTCACCTAATGTGGGCTACATCTACCAAGAAACATTTTCTCAGATTTTATTACTAGCTGTAAGAGTACAATCCACTCGCAAATCAATCTTATCACAATTACAATACACAAATATTGTTTAGAGTTATGCTCAACAAACTCTCCTAAATTTGTACAAGAATTCACATACTCTATTCTTCCTTCTTAAACTTAGATCTCTTGATGTATTACCTATTGAATGTCCATCTATACATAATACATCAACATAATGGTTTTACAAAACAATGGGTACCAAAACTATGGGTAAAGTCAACCCAAATGGCTCCCCATTAAGGGGGTCCAAAAAATACATAAATAGTGTATAGTGTAATTTAATGTAAAATACTTTAAATACATTATAATGTGGAAATAGGCTCTACAACATAACACCTAGTTTCAAAATTATAGTTCAGGGTAGTATTGTGAGGTGGTCTAAAACTTTTGAAAAAAGTTATTATTTTAAATATTTCAAAAAGCATGAGGAATTCAGTTGTTTTGACATAAAATCATTCTTGGAAGAACTCAAAATAATGTTTCACCTTAAAATAAAAAATAAGGTTAAAAAAAAACTTTTTGTCCTCTGAGCATCTGCACCAGTGTGATCTTCCTGTCTAGTTGATCATTTTGATATATAACTATGGAGACCTAATTTTGAAAAAAACAATTTTTTTTTCTCTAAGCGATTATACCATTGCAATCCTCTCATCAAGTTGATCATTTTTATATATAACACTAGAGACCTTTCAAATAAAATAAAAATAAAAATTAAGGTTATTTTTCCTTACAAAAGATTTATATGTAAAAATAATGATATAGACAAAGGTCATTTTCACTAGCTCAAATTACTTCACCTAGATAAATGACTCTACCAAATTATAATGGATAAGGTAATTGGTCATGTAGATCTGATCAAAAGTGATGATAAATGAGGAATAATTGAACAATCAATATCCCCAAAAATTAAGTTTCACTTTAATGGAATTCTGGAACCTTGGTAAATTTGGAATACATTACAAAAAATATTTGGGAAGAAAATAAGATGTAGGTATTCAGGTTGAAAAATGATCTTGGAGATCTTAGTCCAAATATTTATCCTTGGATTGAGGATTTCATCACCCAATTCAAGCACATGAGAAATCTACTTTTTGATACATGAGTCACTAATACTAATGACCAAATCATCATGAGTATTTTGTCAAAAATTGGTCATACCTATTCAATATTCATCTATATTATTATACACAACAAGACTATATGGTTACAACATATGTGTAAGCAACATTTGATACATTCTATGAGCAACATGAGAGAGAACATGAGAAGCTAATTTTCATTGGTGACATTTGATCTAAGGATATAAGCAATAATCGTTGCTTGTCAATAAAAATAATGCAAAGTCACACCCAAATTTAGGGAAAGATGAGGGACCTACCAAAGGAAAATGGGAAACAAAGTATCAGTATAAGGTCAAAATCAAATTTAAATATAACATATACATCGATGATAATTTTTACAATTTTGTGATAAACTAAGCCATGATGAAACAACATGTTTTAAAAAATTTGCTTATTTGAAATAAAAAATGATGAAGATGAAGATCCTTGTCTCCATGGTAGGAGAAACAATGTCTGCCACATCATGTGAACCACTAATTTATGAATTAATTATGGATTAATGGGCCTCTCATCATATGGCAAATCAAGGTTCTTTTTTTACCACTCTCAGCTTCGATCACATAAATGAAATATATGTTGGTAACTCTAGCCCCTTAGTTGTTGAGGGTGAAGGATCAGTTGAGATAGATAATAGGGTGTTCAATAAAGTTATTCATTTTATAGAATTGACTACTAACTTACTATGCATTTATCAAATCACACATTCAAGTGAAGGCAAAACCATTGAGTTTATGTCAAATAATGTTGTAAGAAATGCAAATAATTAGTCAGAAATTGTAGCCACTATTAAGGTTGATAATCAGTCAAGACTATACAAGTTTGATATATTTTTCCCAAATCAACCTTCTTAAGTCAAGATTGCATATGAAAATTATTTGAGTAAACTTTGACATGAATGGTTTGGGCACTTGAGCTATAATTCATTATAAGACCATAATAAAAACAAGAAGGTGCAAGATTTTCCAAAAGTCTCTTTTAGAGATGGAGTTTTTCCTACTTGCACACTTGGAAAAAAAACATAGGGATCATTTTACCAAAAAAAAATATTGGAGGGAAAGTGAAAAATTACATGTCATTCATAACGATATCATGTCTTTTCCTTATGTTTCATCTTAGAACAAAAATTATGTGCCTACATTCATTGGTCATTTTCCTCATAGAACTTAGGTCTATTTTTTTTAAAGTGATGTTGTTTAGAACTTTCAAAATTTTGAATCCCTAATCAATAATTAGTTAAAAATAAACATTCAACGTCTTATAATAGATAATGAAGGAGATTTTGTCAATGCATAGATGATCAACATCTGTGAACATGCAACTATCTAGCTCTAACATATTGTGCCATACACATTTCAACATAATGGTGTGGTTGAACTCAAAATTAATATACTTGAGTAAATATCCAATTGTATGGTGTGTTCTAAGGTTTTTATCCCTTAGTTTTAAGCATAATAAATCCAATGTGCAAAACTACTTTAATAATCACATTTTCATTTAGTAATGAAAAACACAATTCTAGAAGAAGAAAGGTTGGTTATCAAACCTGATGTTTTTTATTTTTAAGTATTTAGATGTAATGTTTGGTTTCATATCCCAAATGATAGTGTAAGGTAATGGAAAATAAGGTCTGATAATGTATTTTCATAAACTATTGTGCAGATGTGAAGGAATATCATATTCTTTTATTAAGCACACAACTGTGATTTACCATTGGGGTGTGTTATTTGATAAACAATCCTAGGGTTATGAAAAAACATCTTTCCCTTCACTTTCCTTAGCTTATAGCACTCCATACAATGATCTTGTCTTCTCCATTGTAGAAGAGGAAAATTTGGATGGATTCAATTTTGAGCAACATTATAAATCAATTGATGAGTCACATGGGAGATAATTAGACCCTCTATTGTTAGATAGTCACATTGCTCCACCACCAATACCTCCTGTAGTTTAAAATAAACATAAAAAAAAATTTAACCTCAACCAAAATTAGTTTGCATAGTTCGTGATGAGATTAGAGATCTTAGAGATACATGTCTTGATCATAATATCTATTTGGTGTTATAAATTTGAAACATTTGGGAATAAGTCAAGATCCAAAAATTTACAATGAATCATATGGTCATATTTAATGCCAAGAAATGATGGTATAAGAAATTTATTCCTTGAAAATAAATGACACTTGGTTCTTTGTTCCACTTCTAAAAGGAATAAAAATAGTGACATGCAAATGGGTATCCCTGATGTAGGAGCATATTTGGTAGAAGGAATAAATTTTGACAAGGGAGTCCATTTGAGCCCTTTTGAAAAAAAAATCAAAGAGCTTCATGTAGCTATAAGTTGTGCTAGATGCTTTGAAAAAAATTAAACAATTTTTAAAGCCCAAATTGGATCATTTAAATGCTTAAAATTGCATTTTAAATGTATTTTTTACTTTTCATATAACTTTGCAAGTTTAGTTCTTTTGTTAGTTGAACTTGTAGTTGCATGTCACACTTAGGGTTAATTTAGATATGTTTGAGAATAAAGGTCACTTGGTTGACTCATCCAAGCTTGCATGCATAATTACTAAAAATAGTAGGCTTCAAAAACTACTAAAAATAATAAGTTTAGTTAACTCTATGATTAGTTTTTCTTTTAATAGCTTATTAGTTGTGCTTGACAACTCTATCAACAAGATGTGCATGAATATAATAATCTATGTTATTTTAGAATATTAATGCATAATTAATGTTCTCTTTTGCTGCTCAATAATTATTCTTTGTAATTTTAATCTGTGTTTTATAATTTTGGTGCCCTGGGCCCCATCATCTGGTGTCAGAGCAAGGTTCAACTTTAAGAAGAAATAATTGAATGTAAGATTGTGTATGTTTTTTTAATATTTAAAATTTAATTTTTTATAAATTGTGTTTTTGAATAATAGGTTTTATAGAATAAATATGGTAAGATGAGAAGGTTATACACAGATAAATAAGAATCTATGAGATTTGCATAGGAGAGTGGAAAAACTTTTAGGAATATTGCAAGATAAAAACCAAGGCAAAGAGAATATTAAAGTGGCAAGGAAAGAGAGTAAGAAGAAGAGATTTAGAAAAATAAGGAACAACAAGAGGAGCTGAAACCATTTGAAGAAAGACTAGTTAGGGCATTATAAGGAAAGAATGGACAAGTAAAAGTTGAAGTTTCAAAGTATGAGGCCGATTTAAAACCAATGGAGCTGATAGATTTGGTTGAATATTATGGAAAATGTTTTTGAATGGAAGAACATGGATGAAGAAAAAAATGTGAAATTTTCATGTACCAAATTGAAAGTTAATGTCTTGATATAGTGGGATCATTTACAAAAGGAAAAGCACATGAAGGGTAAACAAAATATTCAAACATGAAGTAAAATGTAGAAGAAGATGGGATGAAAATTCATTCCTATAGAATATTCAAAAACCCTCTTTATAAGATTTCAAAACCCAAGACAAAAGGAGTACATTGTACATGTCTACACAAAGGAATTTTACAAATTATCCATTTGAGTGGATCATGAAGAAATAAAGGAGAAAATGGATGCAAGGTGTGTAAATGGTTTAAAGTTTTTTATTCAAGATGAGATATGTGTGCATAAAACCAATAGCATGGAAGATGCCTATCAAATATCTTTGAAGGTAGAAGAGAAGAAAACTAGGTAGGATTTTTGGAGATTTCATGAGATGAAAAGAGGACCATTATCCCCATTAAGGCGACATGGTGGATGTACTTCCACAAGATAATAATCATCATGTAGGGTGGAAAGATAGGAAGATGCTAGATAAGGGTTTTAAAATTAACAAAGAGGAAGATAATTTCATATAGGTAGAGGGTATTGTGATGGTAGAGGATGGAAAGCCCCATGAAGACCTTTTATTTGTTACAAATGTGGTGAATAAGGGCACAAATAATTTCAATGTCTTGATTATCATGCATAAAAAGAAAGCATCAAGGATAGCTAAGAGTAAATTTAACTAAGGTTGAGGCTAAGAAATAAAATTGAAAAATTCTAGTTGATGTAGGAAAGATTATTACAATGAAAAGGACAATGATAGATCCAAAGAAATAGCATGTTCATGATAAAGTCATGATGAAGGCAAATGGTGACTCATGGATTCTTACAAATATCTCTTGAACAAGGTACACTTTAGGAGGAAATGTATGTGAAGTTATTATTGATGGTGGAAGTTTTGAAAACATGGTTTCTAAAGAAATTTTAGAGAAACTAAGTCTGTATTGTGAGAAGTATCCTTGTCCTTAATATATTTCTTGGTTTTAAAATGGAAATGAAGTTATTATTGATAATATGTGTTTAATCAATTTTACAACATGAAATACTTATTTGGATGAAATGTGGTGTGATGTTATCCTAATGGATGCATGTCACATGTTTTTGGGAATGCCATGATAATATGATAAGAAATTAGTACATGGTAGAGAGAAGGCCACATACACTTTTTGGAAGGATAGTTCTATTACCTTATAATTAATAAGCGTAAGTAATAAGCATGATTTCCATAAAAGAATTTATCGATGAGCTAAATATGAAAGGATTTTTTTATGCATTGATGGCAAAGAGGAAGAAATAGATGATGTGCAAATACCAAATCAACAAAAATGTTAGAAGAGTATGCTGATGTTATACTCGATAAATTACCAAAATTATGTTTACCACCAAAGAGGAATATTGAATACCATATTGATTTAATTTTAGGATCAACTCTACCTAATCAAGCAACTTATAGGATGAGTTCAATAGAACATGCAAAATTTAATAGGCATGTGACTAAATTGGTGAGAAAAGGTGAAGTGAAGGAGAGCATGAGACCATGTCAAAATTATATGGTAATAAATCTAAATAAGGACAAAACATGAAGGATGTGTGTAAATAAGAGAGTAATTAACAATATCACCATTGAATAAATATTCCCAATACCTTGCCTAGATGATATGATGGATGTACTTTTGAAAGTTATATACTTAAAAAAGATTTATCTACGAAGTGACTACTATAAAATATGTATTTGAGAAGGAGATGAATGGAAGATGACATTCAAGACCATGGATGTTTTATATGAGTGGATGGTGATGTCATTTTTAATGTCCAATACACCCAACATATTTATGGGAATGATGAACATTGTGCGATAAGATTGTATTGGTAAGTTTGTAGTGGTGTATTTTAATGATTTTTTGATATTTATTTAAACTAGATAAGGGAAATTAAGGCATTTGATAATGATATTAGAATTGTTGAGGAAGGAAGAGATCTATGCAAATTTTAAAAAATACATATTTATGTAGAATAGTTTGGTGTTTTTAGGTTTTGTTATTTCATAATATGGGGTAAGAATGGATGAAGATAAAATAAAGGAAATTGTTAAGTGGCCTAATCCATGAAGTATAGCAAAGATAATAAGTTTCCATGGTTTAGAAAACTTTTACATAAATTTCATTTAAAACCTTAGTAGCTTTATGACCCCAATAACTTATTGCACATGGGGAAAAAATGTGTCGACAAGGGTAGCGAAAAAAAGTTTAAAGTTATTGAATAAGAAAGTGATATAGACTCATGTTTTAGCATTACCAAATTTTATCAAGGTGTTTAAGGTGGATTTTGATGCTTCATATGTGGGTTTTGGTATAATATTGAATAAATAAGGAAGACTACTAACATATTATAGTAAAAATTAAAATGAGATGAGGAAGAAATACTCTACCTATGATGTTTTCTTTTTGTGATTGTACAAGCACCAAAGCATTATTTAGTGATTGAGGAGTTTATATTGTTTAAAAACCATTAGGCCTTAAAGTATGTGAACAATTAGAAGAAATTAAATAGTAGACATGTAATTTAGACATTTTTTTTATGGGGGTTTATTGTTTTGAAGTACAAGTTGGGAAATTAAAAATAGGTAATCGATGCCTTGAGTAGGCATATGACATTATTACTACTATGGTGAGTGAGGTAATTGGATTTGAGACTATAAAGGACTTATATGATTATGATACTTAGTTTTAAAATATTTTAGAATAATGCAGGAACCCATTAATAAGTGAGACATGTTCTATTCATGATTAATATATCATGCAAGATGGTTATCTCTTCAAGGGAACATAACTATGTATTTACTTAGGTATATGGGATAATATTTTGAGACAAATCCACAATAGTGGTTTGTGAGGAAACTTGGGTAAAAATAAGACTATAAATTTGGTGGAAAGAAATTATTTATGGATGAAGTTGAAGAGAGATGTAATAATGTATGTATCAAGATGCGAGACATGTCAAATGGCTAAAGGAGATGCAAAACACATAGGGTTGTACATGTCATTACCAATGACAAAAGGACCATGAACATATTTAATCATGGATTTTATTTTGGGTCTATCAAAATATAGTGAGGTAATGATTCAATTTCTTTTTTTAGATAGGTTCTCTAATATAGTTATTTTTATTGCATGCGAGAAAACCAGTGATGTTATTAGAGTAGTACATTTTATTTTCAAAGATGTTAGATTGCATAGTGTTTCAAAGACCATTACCTCAAACATAGATACTAAATTTATGAATAATTTTGGATAATGGAAGAATTTTTGAATTAAATTACAATTTAGTGGTTCATACTATGCACAATCTGATGGGAAGATATATATAGTAAATCAGAGTTTGTAAAACCTATTACGACGTATTATTGGAGAGAATCCAAAGCAATAGGACTTGGCATTACCACATATATATTTTTCATATAATAGTTTAGTAAACAAGTCAATATTAATGTCACCATTCTAAATTATTTATAGTAGCAATCACAATGGTGTTTTAGACTTGGTGCAGTTATCAATTGCAAACTAGGTGAGTGATGACATAGAGGCATTTGCAAATCATATACAATAATTTCAAAATGAATTAAAGAGAAATCTAAATGAAATTAGTGATAAATATAAGGTAGAAACATATGTAACCAAAGGCTAAAGGTATTTGAGGAAGGATAATTTTCTTCAACAAATGAAAAATAAGTTGAAATTTAAGAAAATTAGCACATGAAAGATTGCGAAGAAAATAAATTATAATGATTATGAGGTAAAATTCCACAAAATTTTGATAATTCTCTAGTATTTAATGTTTTTGATTTATATGTATTTCATGGAGAGCATAATGAATGGGAAGAAGAAGTGAATTGGAGGCAATAAGTGCTAAATAAGAAGAAATAAAATATAGTGCATGTTTTGGATAGGAAAATAGTGGATACCAGGCATGGTAGTTATATCAAGTATTTGGTATAGTGGGAAGGATTATAACAAGAGGATAATATATAGATATAAAAATGGGAATTGCAAAAGTTGGATAAGGACAAATGGTAAAAGTATGATCGGAACAACTCACAAGAGTTGAGTTATTTTCAACTAGGGGAGAATGATGCAGGAGCATATATTATAGAAGATATAAATTTGACCCAGCAGCATATAAATATCTTGAAGAGCTTCAAGCAATAGTAAGTTATCCTAGCTGCTTATCAAATTTTTCAAGAAATTTTTAGATCTCATCTAAAGGCCAAAATTTACATTTTAGGTTTATTTTTACTTTTCATAGAACTTTTCAAGTTTAGTTTTTTTGGTAACTATGCACAAACTTACAATTGCATGTCACCCCAAGGATTATTTTATGTGTAAGTAGATATGTGACACTTGTTTGACTCATTCAAGCTTGCATAAAAAAATATTAAAAATAGTAGGTTTTGAAAGCTACCAAATATAATAAGTTTAGTTAACTTTAGGATTAGTTATTCTTTTTGTAGCATGTTCATAGTGCATGGCGTATCATTACATTATGCATAAATAAAAGATTATATATATATATATATATATGACACTTGTTTGACTCATTCAAGCTTGCATAAAAAAATATTAAAAATAGTAGGTTTTGAAAGCTACCAAAAATAATAAGCTTAGTTAACTCTAGGATTAGTTATTCTTTTTATAGCATGTTCATAGTGCATGGCGTATCATCACATTATGCATAAATAAAAGATATATATATATATATATATATATATATATATATATATATATATATATATGAATTATTAGTATTCTCTTTTGTTGCTCAATAATTATTCTCTATAAAATTTAACTCTCTAATTTTAATCTATGTTTTGGAATTCTTGTCCACTTTTCCCCATCAGTACCACATTAAGTTTTTTAAAAATGGGTCAATTGATAGGTACAAATCTAGATTGGTTGCCAAATGTTTTTTCACAAGTTGAAGGTATTGATTACCATCAAACCTTTGCTTCAGTTACCAAGATATACTCCATTAAGATTGTGTTATATTTTGATATAGAATAGAGGTGGTAAGTCTATTTGATAGATGTTAAATGTACCTTCTTACATGAAGACTTACATGGATAAATCTACATTTCTCAGCTTCTATGGGTTGTCAACAACAAGAACACCATATGTGTGCACTAGTTTTAGAATTCATTGTATGATTTGAAATAGGCTCCTTAAGTTGGTATGATAAGATTGACAGGTTTATACTCAACTCTAGTTTTACATAAAGTTATTATGACCCCACGATCTACACTAAGAAAATAGACAACAATGCCTAATTTTGGTCCTTTATGTTGATGAATTAATTATAACATGGAGTGCCACCAAATAGGTCCATTATGTGAAAGATTGATTTATGAATTATTTTGAAATGACCAACATAGGTGACTAGAAATTGATTCACAATCATATCTATTTATCTTGATCATAATGAATAAGGAGAGTTACCATAGACCTGTACCTTCTACTTCATTTAAATGTCAATTCGAAGACATAGACTTGATATGATGACTTCACTATATGTGCACACTCAATCTTCTAATTTGACCTTTTGATAATTGTAATCTAAGATGTTGAAGTCATGGAGTAAAAAAATTCTAAAATTTAAATATAAACATAGTACCTTGAAATAAATGTTTACACATTAGAAGCTTCCTTAAACAAATCTAAGCAAAAAAGTAAATCACACAATTCAAAAATAAAATACATAATGCGTAAAGAAATCCAATAACATGCTTAGTTATTTAAATGGGTTGGATTGTTGCTGTAGACTTCCAAAGGGGGCCCTTCCTCCTTGTAACTCCAGCGTCAATCCTTCCTCTCACAACACTTAATTGAACTCATACATACTTGTTCATATTAATAAAAAATGCAATAATGAATTGCTATGTGAAATTATAATAATGGTTGCTTGACAAAATGTACTTTTGATAATCTCTAATCAACATCTACTATATCTCAAATCTATTGTTACACACACACACACACACACACACACATCACAAAGGATATTTTTTTATACAAAACAATATATATTCTAATCTAAGAAACATTCAACCTAAGACAATCAAAATTGGATCCTTTTGCTAAAGTTGTCTTTCATGTGAATTATGCAACATTGTTGTAGGACAAACAAAGTTTTTTCATTTTTCAACTACTTCCTTATTGCGCTCCATGGAGGTTATAGTTGTTTCTATGAGTCGATTGAAAGAGGAATCAAAATATATTCATTCATAGCTTTGGTCATGCAGTGGCTATAGGATAGTCCATGTAATGAGATTCCTTTACTATAGAAGGTTCCGTGTTATATACCCATTTCTACAAAACATCCTTAAAACATATTATACAAAAATCATCCTAAAACAATAGATAACTATCATATATTTAATTCCAATACATAATTATAACTATTCAAAGAGTATGGAAACATAATGCTATTTATAGGATTATAACAAATTGAGGAAGGAAACTTATGGAAAAGTACTCAAAAGTATGGTAAACAAGAAGGATGAGTGCAATAGATAAGGATAAGAATATGACATTTTTAGGTCTCATCATACCCTCCAACTTAAGATCTTGCTCGACCATGAACAACAAATTTGTTCATTTTAATTTCATAAAGAAATTTGAAATCCATGGGATCTATGGCACTACTGACAAAGTGAGTATAAAATCCACTCCTTTGTTTAAATAGTTATCATATTTTGACCTCCATAGCTTCATCCAATGGAGCTTTATCTTACCAATCTGAAATAGAATACCAAAACATAGGGGGTTGGAACCTAAGGCTCAAAATTGAGATCCCATTTCTACTGTAAACAAAATATATTTTGTGTTCCTATTAAATGATGCCTTTAAGTTAAAAGGGGAATATGGCTCTCTTTTCCTTAGTGTGAAAGTGAGCTCATTTTATCATTTAATGCAAGAATCTTTGGCTGTAGTACCAACAAAAGTTCTCAATACTAAGTAAAAATATTATGCTTCATCACAATTATTAGTAAACTAGGCTCTAACTTCTTTCTTCAACATGATATTATCCCATTCTATCAATACAACATCAAGTGCCATTAACTCTCCTAATAAGTAGCTGGCTTTCATTCTCCTTTTTCTAATATTCAGCTACTTCTCTTCCTCTTCTTTTCTCATTCAAAAAATATGATGAAAATGCCTTTAAGAGGACATCTCCAACATATAGATTAGGATTCCATTCCCTATCATAAGGGACAACATAGTTGTGAAGATAGAACTCTCACAATTATGCTTGTTCTTCCTGTGTGCTTTCTTTATAGATTTAAAAAAAGGAGAGGGGATCTATTATTTCACAAGGCATGTCACAGTAAGTTCTCATAAATTTAAACTTATGTTATTGGTCCTCAAGATAGACTGAATATACTCTTGTAGGAGGCCTGCAGTCAATGAGATCTTGAGTGAGATAAGCCATATATTCAATCTTTTGCTATAGTTTAGAGATTCTTTCTTCCTTCAACCTATTCTCTTCTTTTAATTTCTTATTTTTTTTGTTAATGCCTTCATACTTTTAGAATGACTATCTATCCAATTCATCAATTTAGAAGATATTACAAATGAAGAATATACTTGACTTCTTGGATAGTTGTAGGTGCTTCCTATTGATTTACCTCTACAGAGGGTTGTGAAATAATGCCTACAGGATGGTCTTTAATAGAGAGCTATAACTAAAAAGTTGTTATAACAAGTGCATCTAGTCCTCCTTTAGATTAATCATATAGCTTCTTTTTTAGTTACTCAATTTATTATAGGGCTTGCTCTAGAGTGGAAAATTCCACTTGTATGGTAGGTTGCTCCATTTGTTCTACTTCTTCCTGTATTGGTTCCTCTTGCAACTCTTCAAGACTGTGTTCTACTTGTTCTACCTCCTAATTGTATTCTAGAGAACATTATCCCTTATTTATTTCAACCTCTAGAGATTCAATACTATTGGCAATCTATTTTTCTCCAAATTCTTTATTAATTTCAATAATATAAGAAGGTTTAATTCTCATTTTTCTTCTCAATTTATGGGATTTGAGAGGAGTAGAGGTTACCTTGGCATTTTTAGAATAAGGTGGAAGTTTCTCCTTAGACTTCTTTGAATCAAGATGGAGAATGAGTTTCTTCCTTTGTCTTCTAGATTCCCTATTTATGGAAGTCTTTTCTTTAGTCATTGTTGTAAGTTCTTGTGGAGCTATAAGAAGGTCTCCTACAAGTTCTTATGGATTTGCAGGAAGGGTTTTTACTATAAGTTCTTGTGGAGTTGTAGGAAGGGATTCATGTGATCTCTATTCTTCTACCTCCAATTCTTCTTCTATTTTATTTCTCTCTCTATCACTTTTTGCATTCCTTGGTACTTGAATAAATTTTTAATAGCTTTTGTTGGATCTAGTCCTTTGCAAATAGTATTGAACAATAAACTGGATTAAACAATTATGGGAAATATCTTTGGAATTACCTTTTTGAAATGTCTCCACCATTTTTATGATCATGTGGAGCAAGAAGTTTGGATGTTTATCTCTATATCATGTCGTAAATGATTCATGAATTTTAATTGAATTCCATGCAGCATGGAATACCTCCTTTCACAAGTGAAATATCTGCAGATGAACTCAATAGCTTTGGTCCATCTTCTTGGTAAAGATAACTGTGTATTACCTTGTTTTGAAATTTTTAGGCTTTCATTTCCTTTGATGAATTTTTGCCTTTCTACTTCGGTATCTAATTTTTATTACCATGCCTCCCCTATTCATGGTAATATTATTACTCTACTAATGACACTTTTTGTCAGCTTTATTTCTATTCCTCTCACTGTTGCTAAGTTATTAATCAATAAGCCAGGGAATTCTTCTAAAATTATTTGATCTAGGGCCTGTATCCTCTCAAAACATTGTATCCATCTTACATTTTGGAATAGGGCTAGGATGTTTAGGTTATTGGTTAAAGGAGTGATATCAAGTGGTTCATATTTAAGTAAGTCCCTCCTATATTGTGAGATGAAATTTGAGTTGTAGGTCCATGTTCTTTCAACAAGTGTTTTGTGACTTTAGCGAAATGTTTGTGATTTTTGCTTTGGGAGAAAAATAATCTATTTTGTTGGAAATATTATCATTGATGTCAAAGGTCTAGCATTGGTGATAAATGCCCCATTGCATTTAATGGTGTTTTTAATATTCATGTATTGGCTAATGTATGTTAATATTTATTTAGTATTAATGAATATATTTTTGGTTGCATATAAGTCAAAAGACTGCCCATGGAGAAGTCAAAGAGTCACAAGGTAAATATAAAAGAGGAATGGGATGCATTTTCTCATGAAAAATTATCTTTAGGAATTTTAAGAGTCACCATATGAAGATAAAAGAGGGTATAGCACATTTTTACATGAAGGGACACTATGAGGAATATGAAAAGTCACCAAGATAAAGACAAATGAGGAAAGTATGCATTTGCTTATAAAGGGTCACCATATGACTTTTTAAATGCAAGGATACAAAGGGTCATGCAATTTTGGTGCCATTTTCCATGAGGATTGAAGGGTCACAAAGGGTGAATGCCAAAGATCATTTGGAAAGCTATAAATAAAGGCTTGAGAATCCATTTGAAATATGCAAGAGAGTGCATGATTTGTATTTATTTTAGAGGAGAGAAAAGAAAGAGATATTATAGAGTTATATTATTTGTTGAGTAAGCAACATTAAGAGATTGTTGTGTTTTATACACAAGAGGGGTTGGTGCTCCTATGGGTTTGTGCTCATAAATAGTTGTTATGTTGATGCTCGATAAAGGGGTTAGTGATCTCAAAATTTGGTGCTTGTGAACTTTATATTTTGAGTTGGTGCTCATTCATATACTTGAGATTGTTCTCTGTGGTTTTTCTCACTTTGGGTTTCCATGTAAAAATCTAGTGTCTCTCTCTCTCTCTCTCTCTCTCTCTCGTGTGGTGTATGTTATTATTTTAGTTTTATGGCATATCTTGAACATGTGATTAAGTGATTAAAGAAAAGAAATTAGATTAAGTAAAAAATATATAATATACCGATTCATCCTTCTCCCAGTATATTTCATGCTTAACAATTGGTATCAGAGTAGTTTCTTTTTGAAAACATTTTACAGCTTGAAGGTAGATCAGGGAAAACATGATGGATGGATCACATAAAGGTTTTTATATAAATAAAGCACATTTATTTTATGGGAAAAATTATTCTTTTTGGATTATAAGGATGAGGACTTATTTGATGGCCCTTGGATTCAATATTTAGCAAGCAGTGGTGGAGAAATATGAAGAGTCACAGACACTTGTAACTACTCTAATGGAAAAGAAGGTAAGTAAAAATAATGCTAAAACTTTTAATGTTATTTTATGTGGTTTATGTGAATCAAAATTTGTTAAAGTTATACAATGTAAATTTGCTCATGAAACTTGGGTAAACCTTGAGAATATTTACAAAGGTGATGGAAAGGTTCAGCAAGCTAAGCTTTAGAATTTTAGAAGATGGTTTGAGAGTTTGAAGATGGAAGAGGAAGAAAATATAGCAAGTTACCTTTTATGGGTTGATCAAATAGTTAATCAGATTCAAGTTCTTAGAGAAAAATTAGAATAATCAATTATGGTACAAAAAGTTTTAATATCTCTATCATTGAGATATGATGCAAAAGTTTTGGAAATTGAAGAGATGAATAATTTAGCCAAGCTAAAGATGGATGAGATACATGGTATTCTTATGGTATATGAGATGTAGATCAAATAAGAAAAACCCTCAAAGAGAGAAGCTACTTTTAAGACATCAAAAAAAGAGACGACTAAGATTTAAGAATTAAGTGACAGTTCTAAAAATGATGAAGATGACAATGGAGCTATTTTTATTCACAAGTTGAAAAAGGGCACAAGCAAATATCAAGGAATAAGGATAATGGAGCTATTTTTATTCACAAGTTGTAGCTAAGTGCCTAAATAAGGATAATGGTGATAATGAAGAAGGAAATTCTACATACAAGAAGAATTTCAAAGGAAAATTCAAAAAGAGATTCAAGAAAAAGAGTTTGTATTCTAAAGATCCTAGCTCAACCAAAGATAGTGGAGTCAATGATTTAGAAGAAGAAGAGATTCTATTCATGGCCATACATGAAGATGCCTCCACAAGCAAAAGTATAGATGATCAAGAATAAGAACATGATGAAGCCAAAGCGAATCTAGATTGAGAACTCATTTGTGCTTTAGAAGAGTTAAAATCTCTTGAGAAGAAGAATCGAAGATTAAAGCTCCAGATCAAAAAAAATAAAAAAAGAGTCAAAAAAATAATTGAAGATATACAAGCACACTTTGAAGAATCCAAGAAGAATGTAAAATATCTATCAGCATAATTATAAAAAGTAAGTGAATAATGTGAAAGGTATGTTATTAAAATTGCTTCTTTAAAAGTAGATCTTGAGAAAGTAAATAAAGCAATCAATGATAGAGCAGTCAATGATTCAAAATTTGAGAATAACACTAATATGTTGAATAAGATATTAAAAATTCAAAGATTAATGTCATATAAAATAGGTATCAGATTTGAAAAAGAGAAAGGGGAAGCCACTACTTTCACAGACAAGGTTAACACAAAAAAAGGAAAGAGCAATGTTGAAGCTCTTACAAAAGAAGAAATAAAAAAGGAAGAAGTTAAGAATTTAGAAGACATCTTAAACAAAGAAAACTAGAAGAAATAGAGATACAAAAGGTAATTAGGTCAGAGATACACAAATATGTCCTATTTTTATGGTTACTATTTTTTATTGTAATGGATATGGTCATAAGAAAATAGAATATCTAAAAAAGGCTAATAATTTTAGAAATAAGGAGAAGAAAACTCATGTAGAGTCAAGCAGAAGCCAAATTTTTTTGGCTCCTATATCAAGATTTAATAAAGAGGCCATAATATGTTATAAGTACAAAAACTTTAGATATATAACTTGATACTATAGAAGCGTGTTTGAATCAATCAAGAAAGACTAGAGTTTTAAGGCTCTATTCATCAAGAAGAAAGTTCAGACAGGTTCATGGTAGAAGAAACAACCTAAAAAATATATGTTGGTACAAACATATCTGCATACAAGAAATGAATAAAAGCCATGGTTCACTAACATTGGATGTTTGAGGCACATGACAAGAGACAAGAGAAAGTTCATAACCTTGAAGAAGATCAATGGTGGTACATTAAAATTTGAAGATAATACTACTGCCAGAATTACTAGAAAAGGTACACTAAGTTTCGATAATGGTAGAAATAAAACTTTTTTTTTTTTAATGTAAAAGGTCTTAAGCATAATCTTTTGAGTGTAAGTTAAATGTGTGATCAGGGGCACACACTAAAGTTTTATGCAGAACGTTGTAAAATTAGGATAAAATATTTAGATGTGTTCATTTTAGATGCTTAGAGAACATGCAATAATTTGTATATGTTATTAAACATCAAAGGTCAAAGATGTTGTTTGGGTCAGATTAAAGAAATTTAGTTTGGCACAGGAGAATGAGGCACATAAATTTTGACATTTTTTTCAATATCGGTAAGAAGCAAGTAGTCAAAAATCTTCCAAATATTGCTAAGCCATCCAACACACTTTGTGAACCTTGTCAACATGGGAAGCAGGCCAGAAGGTGGTTCAAAACAAAAAATTACTTGATAACTCAGATGTTAGAGCTTGTTCAAACTAATTTGTGTGGACCTATGAGAACTCAAAGTACTCAAGGCAATAAATATTTTATGTTGATTATTGATGATTTTTTACATATAATTTGAGTAATATTTTTACAAAAAAAATCAGAAGCTTTCAGACATTTCAAATCATTCAAAGCATTAGTTGAAAATGAAATTGATTTGAAGATTAAGTGTCTAAGATCAGATCGAGGAGGGTAATTCATGTTAGATCAATTTATTGAGTTTTGAAGACCATGGAATAAAGAGACATTATTTAGCAACTAGAGCTCTACAACAAAATAGAGTAGTTAAATGAAAAACAAAATAGTTCAGAAGATGGCAAGGATAATGCTAAATGAATCTAAGATACCAGATAAATATTGGAGAGAGGTAGTTTTTATAGCAATGCATATTCAGAATAGAGTACTATTGAGAGTCAATAGTGACAAGACTCCTTATGAACTATAGAAAGATAAACTAGCAATAGTTGATTATTTCAAAGTTTTTGGCAGTAGATGCTTCATAAAAATAATCGATGAAAAACATGGTAATTTTGAATCTAGAGTAGATAAAGGTATATTTTTTGGTTATTATTTCAAAATAAAGCTTATAAATATTATAACAAAAGAGCCAAGAAAATAGTTGAAAGCACAAGTGTCAAGATAGAAGAAAATGGAACACAAATAATCAATGATCTAGTAAACATTACTGAAATCATTAAAAAGGAAGACTTTGAAGAATCAAATGAAGATGAGAAGAAGGAGAAAAAGGACACCAAAACCCCATCTAAATATGTCTAGAGAAATCATAACAAAAGTGACATCACCGGGGACATAAATGAAGGAATTCACACCTTAAAATGATGGTAAATGAATCTGAACAAGTTAATTTCTCTTTATTATCTAAAATTTAGTATAGAACTTTTTCAGAAGCTAGACATGATAAGCATGAGGTTAAGGCAATGGATGAAGGATTAAATCAGATAAAAAAGAATGATACTTGGGAATTAGTACCTAGACCAAAAGATCATAATGTGATAGGAATAAAATGGGTTTATAAAAATAAGTTGAATGAAAATAGAGAAGTGACCAGGAATAAAGCAAGATTAGTATATAAAGGATATGCTCAGGTTGAGGGAATAAATTTTGAAAAAAAAATTACACCAATGGTAAGGCTAGAGGTTATTAGAATGTTTCTTGCATATGTAGTGTTTAAAAATTTCAAAGTGTTTCAGATGGATGTCAAATCTACCTTCTTAATGGAAATCTAGAAGAAGAGGTCTATATTGAGCAGCCTGAGGGATTTATTCTTTCAAATATTAGTATCCATGTATGCAGATTAAAGAAAACACTATATGGATTGAAACAAGCTCCCAGATCTTGGTATGTAAGACTTGATAAGTACCTGTAAGATCAAGGTTTTAAGAGAGGATTTACTGACAGTAATCTCTACGTCAAAATAGAAGGTGAACATCAATTGATTGTTATGGTCTATGTTCATGACATCATTTTTGGAGGAAACATTGAAAAGATGACAAAAGAATTTTTTGATAATATGCAAAAAGAATTTGAGATGTCTATGCTTGGAGAATTATAATTTTTCTTAGGGTTACAAATATTTCAGTCATATAAAAAAAATTAAATCTCAAAGTCAATTTGTCAAATAAATATTAAAGAAATTTGTTTTTGAAGATTATGTACTAGTTGACACATCAATGAGTATAGGAAATAAGGTGAGCAAGGATGAAGATTCACCTATTGCAGATCAATATTTGTATAGATCTATGATTTGTAGTCTTTTATATTTGACAACATCGAGGCCAGACATCATGCATGCAATACGTATGGTTGTAAGCTATCAGTCAATTCTAAAAGATATTCATGTTCAGTTGGTGAAGAGAATACTAAGATATATCAAAGGGACATTAGATTATGGATTATGATATCCTACAGGTAGAGATTTCACTTTGGTTACTTATACAAATTTAGATTAGGTGGGTTGCTTGGATGACAAAAAGAGTACAAGTGGAGGAAATTTCTTCCTCAATGATAGCTTAGTATCATGACTAAGCAAAAAATATAATTTAGTATCACTTTCTACAGCTAAAGTAAAATATATTACAATGATATTATGTTGTACTCAAGTGCTTTGGATGAAGAAAACTTTGGAAGATATCAAGGTAAAATATGATGAACATATTTATATTTTTTGTGACAATAAAAGTGCCATTAATATTTTAAAGAATCTAGTGATGCATTCAAGAACAAAAAATATTCTCAATAGATATCACTTCTTAAGAAAGCAAGTTACAGATCAACAAATTAAGATGAAATATATTAGTACTATAGAGCAAATTGTAGATATTTTTACAAAGGCACTACCAAAAAACATATTTGAGTATCTGCAAGAAAAGTTGGGAGTAATTTTTTTTATTTCCTGCCATTGAGGATCAACATCAATTTTGGGAACTAAGTGTTAGCTCTGGGATAGGCCCTTTGCCATTGATGTCAAAGGGGGAGAAGAACAAAAATAGGTGTAGGTATAGGTAAATGTATAAAAATAGGTGTAGAATAGGTACAAGAAACTTGTATAGGTTGCTATAGTAAGGGAAAGTTACTATATGTTTTTTAGATGGCAGTATATGCAAGTTTTAGGATGTGTCAGTTTCAATTTGAGGTTGCCATCAATGATAAAGGGGTAAATTGTTATAAATATTATCATTGATGTCAAAGGTTTAGCATTGGTGAGAAATACTCCATTTAATTTAATGGTGTTTTTAATATTCATATCTTAGTTAATGTGTGTTAATATTTATTTAATATTAATGAATATATTTTTGGTTGCATATAAGTCATAAGAGGAGCCATGGAGAAATCAAAGAGTCATGGGGTAAAGACAAAAGAGGAATGAGACACATTTTCTTATGAAGAGTCATCTTGAAGAATTCTAAGAGTCACCATATGAAGACAAAAGAGAATATGGCACATTTTTCTATGAAGGGACACTTTGAAGAATATAAAAAGTCACCAAGATAAAGATAAAAGAGGAAAGGATGCATTTATTTATGAAGCGTCACCATGTGACTTTTCAAATGTAAGGATACGAAGGGTCATGCAAGTTTGGCACCATTTTCCATTAGGATTGAAAGGTCACAAAGGTTGAATGCCAAAGGTCATTTGGAAATCTATAAATAGAGGCTTGAGAAGCTATTTGTAATATGAAAGAGAGTGCATGGTTTTTATTTGTTTGAGGAGAGAAAAGTAGGAGATATTGTAGATTTATATCATTTATTAAGTAAGCAACATTGAGAGATAGTTGTGTTTTATACACAAGAGGGGTTGGTGCTCACAAATCATTGCAAGGGGTTGGTGATCATAAATAGTTACTATATTGGTGCTTAGAAAAGGGGTTGGTGCTCCTACAATTTGGTGCTTGTGAACTTTATAATTTGATTTGGTGCTCATTCATATAGTTGAGATTGTTTTCCATGGTTTTTTTCACTTTGGGTTTCTAAGTAAAAATCTGATATCTCTCTCTCTATTTTATGTGGTGCATGTTATTGTTTCAATTTTATGGCATATCTTGAATGTGTGATTAAGTTATTAAAGTAAAAAATTAGATTAAGTAAAAGATATATAATATACCAATTCACCCCCCCCCCCTCTTAGTATATTTCATGGTTAACATATTTGAATTATGAGAAATCTCCTCCCCCAACTTATATTATCACTTGTCCTCAAGAGACGAAGTTGACATACACAAAAAACTCATGGTAATAACAAAGGGTGGTGGCAACAATGCATCAAAGGTCACATGAATCAGTGAAGGTGAAGATATGGCAAGTTGGCATGATAAGAAGTAGATACGATGATGTGTTAATAGAATTAAGACCCATCATCTTCATAATAATTAAAATTTATGACATGAAATAAATATAAAATAATTACCTTGTTACTTGTAGGAATACTTTTTGTTAATGCACAAATGATGATTTGAAGTGGTGGTCTAGTGTCTGTTATCATTTGATTGGGAGAAAAATGTTTTATTTAAGATGGAATGTAGGATGGAATGATAAGAATACATCATGTAGCAAGAAATATTTCCTGTGGAAACAAGTTTTTCATCCTGTAACAAGAAGTATTTCTTGTAGCAACAAAATTTTCATCTTGTAGAAAGAAGGAAAATTTACTTATACTCCAAGGGAATGAATCTAAAAGTAAAAACAAATAAAAACAAAAAAAATGTATTGCAGTAGTGCCCTTTATCTCTCTCTTTTTTTAATGAATGTTGATCAGCCAATGACTTAGTTTTTTAAGACAACATTTGTCAGGAATGTCTGAAGGTTTTCATTACTAAATTTTTTGGTTTTCTGGTCTAAACTCAATTGGAATCATAGAAACCTAGGAGGTAGGATTTTATTTAGCTTAAACCAAACCATTATGAATGACTTGTTCTTGGATGCATGAAGTTTTATTACTCTTAGAAAATATTAGAGAAGGGTTGACAAAAATACCTTCGACTACAAGAATAGGTTGATTTACTTTATGAAGAAGAGATAGATGTTTTTCTTCAAGAAGTTGGTGAGTGAGAGTTTATTTGGAAAATGGTTTTTTATACAACTTGAGCCTGTGTCTATTAACAAGTAGTTGGAATCAAATAGAGTCAATGGTCATGAGCTTTACAGGTCCATTGTCAAAAGCTTTTTAAATCTCATAAGGCCCAAGCCATCTAGACTATAGCTTTGATTTATGATCTTTGTATTTAGAATCAAAAGGGAGTGTCCAGTTATTAAGTTAGAAATTTTTAGTCTTGATGTTCCTATCATGCCAATTCACATGTTGTCTTTACACTATTTTAGTGTGATGAAGTTTTTCCTTTCTTAGTTCATGAAGTGCATTTAGCTACATGATCCTATCTTGTTGAGATTATAAAATATCCAAACCCAAATCAACTATTGTCCTTAGTACTTTATGTTCAAATTCAATGGACAAAACAAGGTTTTTATATAAACTAGTTCATATAAAGTGAAACCAATTGTGGCTTTTAAGGTGATTTTATAAGCCTCTATTGCTTCTAGAAGATGAGTTGAATAATTTTTTCTATGCAGACTAACAATCTTAGTGACTATATTTTTCAATTCTTTGTTTGTCACTTTCACCTGACCATTTGACTAAGGATGGTAAGGGGTAGACTTTTTGTATCCGATTTCATATTTATTTATCAAGGTGGTTGTGAGGTTTAATGTGAAATTTGGGCCTTGATATATGACTATTTATCTTGGTACTCCATATCAGGGGAAGATTTATTCATAAAATAACTTAGCTAATTTCTCATCTTAGACATGGGTTAAGGCTTTGACCTCTGCCCATTTTATGACATAATCAGTGCACACTAGTATATATTATTTATTATTAGATTTAGGATCAATGGGACCTACAAAATCTAGTCCCCATTTATCAAAGGGTTCTAGAACCAATTATGGTTGTAATGGCATTTCATCAAAGTGAGTGGGTTTTCCCATATGTTGGTATTGATCACATCTGCAGGTTTACATCATGGCATTTTTATGAAAAGAAGACCAATAATATTGGGTAGTGAGTGCTTTCATGATAGTCTATTTGACAAAAAAAATGACCCCCATAGGGTTCATCATGGCAGGCTCTAAGAATGTCCTAAGCTTCATCTTCTTGAATACATCTTCGCATAACTAAATTTGATCCAGTGATAAAGAGATATCTTACAATCCAAGCATAATATATTCTCTTTTGGATCAAATGTTATTATTCCCTGGGTGAGAAATTTTATGTTAGTGATCCTATATTAAGATAGTTAGCAATATTTATAAACTAAGAATATTAAATTATTACTAAAAATAAATATTCTTCGAAGAAAGAATCATCAACAATAAGACTGTGCTCGTTATTTTACAACCGATATAAAAAATTTGCTACTACATTGTCCTTACTTGGTCTATCCACAATGGTAATATCAAACTCCTAAAACAAAAGCAACCATCAAATTATCCTACCTATTATAGTAGGTTTTTTCATTAAATACCGTATTGTTGCATGATCTATGCGGATGAATACATGGTAACCTATAATGTAGTGTCAATTTTTTTTGATGGCATAGATGATGATAAAAAATTGTTTCTTTGTTATAGTGTAGTTAAGTTCAACCCCTTAAATATTATTTCTGATAAAATAAAATAAATAACTTAGATATTCATCTTTTTAGCCAAGGATAGCTCTTAAGGTGATGTCAGATGCTTCTATGTCGATGTGAAAAGGCTTCTTCCAACTAGGCCCTCTCAGAACAAGTTTTGTTATGAGAAGTTATTTGAGTTACTAAAAGGTAGTTTGGAAATCATTAATCCATGTAAATTCAACATCCTTGGTAAGCAATCCAAATAATGGAGTGAAAATTTTACTAAAATATTTGATGTATCATCTATAATAACTAGCATGCCATAAAAAACTTCTAACATCTTTTTGCTTCTTTGGTGTGGGTAGATCCTTAATGATACTTGTCTTTGTTGGGTCAACTTGAATTCTAATAGGGGATATGTGATGATCCAACACAATCCCTTCATTCATAATCCCTTCAATCATAATCATGTTACACTTTTCATTACTCAAAGATAATTTTTGGTCCTGGTAACATTGAAGAACTTTCTCCAAGTTGGTCAACATTTCTTTGAATGTCTGCCCATAGACAGTGAAATCATCTGTGTAGATTTCAACACAGTCATGAGAGAGATTAGAAAATATGCTCAAAACAACCCTTTGAAAAGTAGTTAGAGCATTTCAAAGGCCAAATATTAAGATGACATAGGCATATATTCTTCAAGGGTAAGTAAAAGTGGTTTATCTTGGTCTTGTGGAGCAATTCATATTTGATTATAACCACTATATCCATCTAGGAAAGAAAATTACTTTTTCCTTGCTAATGTATCCAACATTTGATCAATAAATGGAAGGAAAAAGTGATCCTTCTTGGTAGCAAAATTTAATTCTTGATAATTAATACAAATACTCCATTTACCCCCTTTCTTAGGGACAATGACCAAGGGAGAGACACACTAACTATCTGAAATAGGATAAACAAACTCTACATCTAAGAGTTTTTACAACTCGGTTTTGAAAATATATTTAATTAAAAAATTCATTCATCGTTGGCGTTAGTGAATAGGTTTGCATTTTTCTTTAATGTAAATGTGATGCATGCATAAATCTGGAGGTATTCTTCTCATGTCATGGTAATTCTAGGAAAATTCTATTGTGTGCTTTTCAAACATTGTAAGTAAATAACTTTCTTGTTGAGGTGTTAAAGAGGTGATGATGTTGAGAGTTTTTTTGGTAGGGTGTCTACTTGATTTGTTAAAAAAAACATGATTTCTACAGTGGTAATTAAAGGAGCATAATTGCATTGATGGGGAAGCAATTGATGGAATGTCCAAATGTCTCTCATAATTTCAGAAAGATCATTCTCAGGAAAGGTAATCTGGAGAGGGCATGTCACACATTCCAATAGGTTTGTGGCTACAAGATCCTATTGATAGGTGTTTTACAAGATACCAGTAACAACAGTGTTTTCTTCTTGTGCCTGTAGAGCTGGAATCTAGTCAATTATGTAAAGATTTTTCAATGAGATAGCTTCCTCAAAGTCATCAATCCAAGGGGTTGGGCCATCACTCTACGAAGACTGAGATGGTGAATACAAAACCAATTTCTTGGTGTCATTTCTGTTGGAAATTAACATTTTCTTGACCTACAACCAATAAAAGAATTTATAGTGGCCAACCATGGGCAGCCAAGGATGAGAGGATAGTCCCCCAAGTTGATTTTTGACTATAGGATAATAAATTATATAGGATATTTATAAGAGTCTATAGTGATAACAAGGTCCTCAATAATCTCCTTAGGCTTAATAGTTGATCTGTCAACCATCTGGAGGATGGTGGGTGTTGGATATAGAGTGGTAAGTTTTAGTTGTTGCATGGTCTTCATAGTCATCACATTAATGGCTACACCTAAGTAAATTAAAGTATTAGATATGGGTTGGGCATAGATGCTAACATTAACTACATGACTTCTTAGATCAAAATATTTTAAGGGAACTATATTTTCCAACATAATATTTGCTAGTTCGCCAATGACCTAGACTATTTTAGGATCCTTCATCTTTCTTCTTGATTTTTTCAAACATAGCTCTCTAAAAACCTTATTTTAGATATGAAAATCCTTTATTTTTTGAAAGAGTGGGATTTTTATGCACACATTCTTGAGTTGTCCTAAAATATCAAATTAAATCTCTAGGTCAGGATGTGATATGTTCAATCTCTTTGGAAAAGGAGGAATATCAGATTCTTTTTTATTTTCGAATGGAATCAGCTCAAGATTGACTATGGGTGGTTGTGGATTAGTATGTATTGGGGTTTGTTCAAAGTGTTTTGTGATTATGGGTGAGGTGGTTTGTGGAATAATATGACCCGAGCGAAGTTGAACTTGATTAATATCTAAGGTGTACGTTGGATATTACATTGTTTCAGTAGATTATGTTGGTTAAATCAACTTATTGGTAGGATTGGAGATAGTTTAGATGGGTAATTGAGTGGTTTGAATAGGTTGATGAGTGTTTATAATTATGGCCTATTATTGTTGTGGTTGTTGCATTTGCTAGGGAAAGCCTTGATTACATCTCCATTGTTGTTACCATGGATTAGAGGGAAATAACCATTGCTGGTTTTAGAATTACCCCAGTTGAAGTTATTGTCCATTCTATTGCATCCATATTTAATTTTGGGGTAGCTTCCAATTTATTTGTAACTAATTTTGATTGGGTATATTCATCCAAGAACCATATTAAGGATTATTTAAAAATTGAGAATTTTCAAACATAGAGTTTGATGGCATACCTAATCTTTGTACCCATGGTTTTCATTAAGGCACAAAAAACACTTGATTCTCATCTTCTCCTATGACATGTAGCTCCACTATCTCAAGATTTTATTTGATTATGCTAGCTACCTAAGCTTTCATAAAATGTCATGTACAATTTGCCTTATTTTTATATTTAGGGTAATATATGACTAAGGCTTTCTTAGTTTCTTCTTGCTTCCTCCATGTACATAATCTATCAAGCTGAGTAGCTAGTTGGCTAATAATGTCATGCTTTATGTCTTAGAGTAGGTTGCTAACATCACCTTTAGATAGTCCTACTATAGATGTTGTAGGAAGGGTTCTACCCCTACTTTTGTTCATGGTTGATCTGGAGTAGTTTGTACATGGAACTGTTAGTTCATCAAAAGGTAGTGTTGAAACATCACCACTAGACATTAGATCTAGTGCCTTCAGAAAATAATCTTTAATTCCTTTCAAGAATATCATCTTGATTGATTCCTTTTCCATTGTACTCTACTTAGATTTTTATAAGCTGAATAAAATCTCTTCGTATATTCTTTCAATTACTCATCATCAACTTATGTCATTCAAAAAATGTCATCTCTTCTATAGTTATTACCTCTACAACAGTGTTGGTATTTCATCAAAAAATTCTCCTTCATTTCTTCCCAAGTATAAATGACATCTTTTTTGAGTCCCATGAACCATCTAAGTGTTGCATCTTTGAGTGTTTCTAGAAACAATTTGATTTTATGAGTGTTTTGATTATAATCATAGCTATGACATAAGATGTCAAACTCAAAAAGAAATATGTTTAGATCCTCATATGCTTTCCCCTAAAAGTAATGGGGGCAAAGTGAGAGATATTTTTTATGGGTACATTTTTGTCAGGAGTAAAGATAGGAAATTTGAAAGTAACAAACTCATTGGTATTTTTTTCTTCTTTGTGATCTCCCATGAATACTCTTTGTGTTGGTAGATCAGAGGTTGTTGCTACCCACAACTCAAAATTGTTAACAATTTTTTATTTCTTGGGGTGTAGAATATGGAGACTTTATCTTTTATCTTAGGAATATATGGATTCCTATACAATGGGGATGGTGTGGAGGTTTCAGAAGATTCAACTAGTGTCTCGGTAAAGAGTCTCTCTAAATTGAAAGATTTTATTGACCTAGTGTTTCTTCTAAGAGAAAAAAATAGCCTTGAATGCCTCTTTAGTTATAAATTTGGGTGACAGAGGGAATCAAACCTCAGTTTCCTAAGTATGAGGTGATAAGGTGAGAATTCTTAAAGGTAGTACATGTGGGTCTCTTCTATGAGTATGAACCTCCTCAAGGTCTCTAGATTGTGCTACCAATCCAATAAAAAACTCCTCCTCTACCTCTTCTATTGAAAACTACAAGTGATCTTCAAGAATTCCTTTATGTTTAGATACTATAGGATGAATATCTAATCTTGCAGCAATGATTAATGATTCAAGCAAAATCTTCATATATAGTTCCCTTCACTTTGCATATGTCAACCACTTTTTTTAACTTTTTTTCCACCTTGTTTTTTGAAAATTACCACTATCCTAATTGCAAAAAGTGAAATTTAAACTATGAAAGAAAGAAATATTTAATATAAAGAACAACAAGCTTTGGAAATAAAAATAATAAACATCCAGAAATAATTATTATCAAGATTTAAAATTATAAGTGTGTGACACCTTTCGCTAGTAATGGTGCCAAAAATGACTAGCAGTTGATTCGCAATCAGATATACTTCTCTTTATTAGAATGAACAAGGAGAGTTACCATAGACCTATACTTTATACTTCATTTAAATGTCAACTCGAAGACGTAAACTTGATAGAATGACTTCACTATATGTGCACACTTAATATTCTAATTTGACCTTCTATTAATTGTAATCTAAGATGTTAAAGTCATGTAATAAATGAAATGTTGGAATTTAAACATAAATATAATACTATGAAATAAATGTTTACACATTGGAAGATTTTTTAAATAAATTTGAGCAAGAATGTAAATCACACAATTTAGAAATAAAATACACAATGCATAAAGAAATCAAATAACATGCTTAGCTATTTAAATGGGTTGGATTGTTGCTATAGACTTTCAAAGGGGGCCCTTCCCCCTTCTGACTCTATTTTCAGTCCTTCCTCTCACAACACTTAATTGAAATTATAAATGTTTGTTCATATTAATAAAAAATACAACAATGAATTGCTATAGAAAATTACAATAACAGTTGCTTGATAAAAATGTACTTTTGATAATCTCTAATCAATATCTAATATATCTCATTCTATTATTATACATATATATACCACATAGGATATTTTTTTATAAAAATAATATATATTCTAATTTAAAAAACATTCGACTTAGGATAACCAAAATTTGCTCTTTTTTCTAAAGTCATCCTTCATGTAAATTTTGCAACATTATTGTAGGACAAACAAAGTTGTTTCATTATTCAACCACTTCCTTATTGGGCTCCATGGAGGTTATAGTTGTTTCTGTAGGTCAATTGAAAGAGAAATCAAAATCTGTTCATTCATATCTTTGGTCATGCAGTAGCTACAAGATAGTTTGTGTAATGAGATTCTTTTGCTACAAGGCATTCCATGCTATATACCTATTTCTCCAAAACATCCTTAAAAAACATTATAGAAAAATCATCCTAAAAAATAGATAACTATCATATATTTAATTCCAATACAGAATTCTAACTATTCAAAGAGTATGGAAACATAATGCTATTTATAGGATTATGACAAATTGAGGAAGGAAATTTATGGGAAAGTACTCAAAAGCATGGTAAATAATAAGGATGAGTAAAATAGATGATGACAAGAATAGAAAATTTTTGGAACTCATCAATGGGTTTATTACATTACTACCTTGGCCTCTAAATTACATAATCTAACACATGCAAATGCATAAATTAGTCCAAGTATGGTCAATGCAGACTTTGTCACTTCAACATAAATGATTATAATTTTGCCCCAATTCCCTATCAATCTAAACTCAATCTTTTTACCATATGTTATTCTCCTTTAGTTGATGATGCACTTTACAAACAATTGATGAGAATAATTACTACACCCTTAACTTATGGTGTTTCTAGGTATATGTATGGCTAACTTATACCTTACATACCTCTTATATTATCTTGTCACATTTTTTATATGTTCTTAGTAAGGTCAACCTATGGAATAACCATGGTTAGGTAGAGTATATATAGGAGGTAGTGGTTATTATTTGATCATGATATTATGAATTTTGCTCTTATTGCATTGTTGTGGAGGTTTCCTCTTGAAGTGGCTCAATTATATTTATCAAACATTCTACTCTTCTATCAATTATTATTGTGGATATATATATTTTACTATTATTTATGTGACATATTATTATAGTGTGAAAACATATAATTAATTTTAATAAAAGTGTTATCATAGCTTTGATTTGGACAAGTTTTACAGTAAATTTTCTTTAGATATGATGTCATGTGTCTCCTGCAAGTTGAAGGATCGAAAAACATAGCATGAAATCAAGGAATAATTTATTTTTTTCATCACTATAATATTATTTAAAGTGCATTTTTTTTAAAAACTCTTGAAAATTTTTAGACTTGTGAAAATTAGCAGTCTTTGGATTCATCTCTATGAGATGATAGTAATGGTATGATCTACCAATACACTTTTTGGGCCAAAATTTTTCACCCTTATGCACATTAGTAGTCATTGGATTCATCTTGGTGAGGTGATCGTAATGGTTTCATATGTCTATACATACTTTTATGGTTAAAACCCTCCTAGGGTTTAAACCCTCGTAGGGTTTGTGCATGGTTGATTCTAACACTCATGGGTGTAGTAAAGGGAAAGAAACTCCTAAAAATCCTCACAAGGGTAACATGGAGTTTAAAATTTTTGATCTATGTATGTCAAACATGGTTCAAAAAATTTAGTCAGAGATACATGGCATGGTGTGGAATGATGTTATTGATATGATTAAAGGGGACATCATAAGGATGAGAGGGGATCTGAATATATTTTAGGATCAATTGCAATAAATAACTAGACAATTATCCAACTTTGTAGCTCAATATTTTCTAAATAACCCTCAACCACTCTTGTTTTCATCTCCTCCTTCAAATAATCACACCGTCAATCTAGGTTGAAAATGATGTTGCCAAAAGTGGTCTTGTGCATGTTTTATAGTAATGATCCACTCACATAGATCACTGAAATAAAAAATTTATTTGATCTACATTAGACTCCATGTTCAAAAAATGTGGTCAAGGCCTCTTTGTATTTGAGCCCTGAGTAATTCATTTGGTATTGATATTTGTGTGATCAAAATTAAAAAAGGGTCACCTAGTTTCTTGGTTAATATTTTCTAAGGATCTACAACTCCACTATCACAATATTATCTCATAAAACTAATTCATCCATCTAACCAAACTGTGCCAAATATGGACAATAAATGATTATATAAATCAATTTCAAAATCTTTCCTTTTGTGTGGTAGACATCACTGAAGAAAAAATGATTAACCTATTTTTGGGTGGCCTCAAAGATAACATCCAATTGGAGGTTCACATGTTTAGTTCTAGTTTAGTATCTAAAGCCATCACAAGGGTACACATGGTAGAGTAAAAAGTATTGAGTAAATGAAGACCTTTCACTAATTTCTATGAATGCACTTTCCATGCACCATCACTTCCTTAGCCTAGTATATTGACCTCTCAACAAATTGAGGAGAAGCATGCAAAAGTTTTCTATTTTGGCTATGATATTAAATGGAGCAAAGGACATAATTATGTTGAAAATAAGTTATTTTACATTGAAGGCACTAGTTAGGATGATGAAGATGATGAGGCCTCAAATCAAGGTTTGGAAAAACTTAAGGATGAATATGAAGATTGTCAACCTATTATTTTTTGTCATGCACTTTTAGGTATTAGTACTCTTCAAACTCTTAAGGTAGTGGAATTCCTAAAGAAATAGAAAGGGATTGTGTCGATTAACAATAGTAATCTGGCTACTTATTTGAACTATTTAATTTACCTAACTCCAAAATTTTAGGTCATGATTATTGATGGTGGTACCATAAATTATTCTATAAAATATCATAGTATTAAGCTTACTATAGGAGACTACATGTTAGTTTTTTCTATGTTTGTTATTCCCATGAAAGGGGCAAACATTATTTTGTGAGTGTAATGACTCACCACTTTGGGCTATATTAAGATGAATTTCTAAGATTTGTTCATGCACTTCCATTTAGAAGGTAGGACATTTGAACTACATAGACTATGGATTAAATCTCCAAAACTAATTAGTTCCCATCAAATGACTAAGATTCTCAAAAAAAATGATAAAGGATTTATGGTGTGTTTGTGTTTGTTTTCCATAGAGATTCAAAAAACTAAGGAGTCTACCCATCCTGATTTATAAATAGTGTTGGATGACCATTTTGTTGTTTTTGGTGACATATGAAAATGACTCCTACCAAGCCAAGTGCATGATCATGCCATTAGATTACTTCTTAGAAGTACACCACTAAAAGGAATGATAATTAGATTGTTCCAAGACAAAGATTTATGGTGTTAATAGAACATCACATTCATAAAAATAATATTCTTAAAGTAATTTGACAACATATACTTATAAATACATATGCAAAACAAAGAACAGTAATATCATATATTATATCTCCAAAGCTTGTCCAATATAATGAATATTCCTTGCATATATAGGTAAGGAAGATCAATCCTAACTAAGAGATCAAGCTATGTGATCAATCATAACTAAGAGATCAAGTTAAGTGATAAATCATAACTAAGAAATCAAACCTATGAATAAGAGATAACTATCCCTAAAGAATAGAAACAACTAACAAATATCTCCATAATATCTAAGAGATAAATATGTAATGTCTTATAATGTTTAAAATAAAATAAATGAAATATCTACACATAAATAAGTGTGAATAACTAAATAAAAGGAAATAATAAAGAACCTAGGTAAACATGAGCTAAGGTAAATAACCCACTCTAACACCTCCCTCAAGTGATGCTAGAGACTAAAAATAAAGTGGCATATCCATAATATGAGTCCCAACAACAAGGCCTAATCAGGTACTTATATACAATATATCTATGAAGAAATAAATAAATAAGATGTCCTCATGAACACCCCTAAAGACAAATTTTGAAACCCTAAGCATGCCATGCAACTCAAGGTAATGAGGTGATGTAAAATGCTTTGTAAATATGTCTGCAACCTACTACTAATTTGAAATATACTCCAATAAAATAACTCCATCATGAATGTGTTGATGAATAAAGTGTATGTGAATCTCAATATGTTTGGTTTGTTAGTGTTCAATTGGGTTGAGATAATTATGAATTTTACTTTGGTTGTCACACCAAAGTACATTAGGTGAACCCTGTGTGAAGCCAAACTCTATCAATAATTGACTAAGTTAAAGAACATGTTAACTCACTATGACTGCTACCCTATACTCTATATTTGTAGATGAAAGTGCAATAGCTTGTTGCTTCTTACAAGCCCAAGAAATTAGAGAAGAACCAAGAAAAAAAAGGTATCCATAAGTGGAATGCCAATTATCAATAGAACTTGCCCAATTTGAATCAATATATCCAAACAATTGAGTAAAACCTTTGGTGTAGTGTAATCCAAAGTAGAAATTACTTTACATATATCATAAAATCCTCTTTGTAGATTGCCAATGATTGTCATGAGGAGCATGTGAAAACCTAGTTATAAACCCAAATGCAAAAGAAATATCAGGGTGAGTATGGATCAAGTACATGAGACTTCCAACCAAGTGCCTATACAATGTATGATCACAAAGAGGAGTAGTGCAGGTGGAAGTAAGAGTGACCCTAGACTATAAAGGAGAGGGACTTGGCTTATAATCAACCATGCTAAAATGATGAATAGGATCAAGGGTGTACTTTTGATAACTCAAATGAATCCCTTTATCTAACTAAAAAATCTACAAACCAAGGAAAAAGTGCAAAAGACCAAGGTTTGTCATATCAAACTATACTAAAAAATCCTACTGAATAGCCTGAATATGAGAACAAGAACTACCTATAAGAAGCAGATCATCAACATACAAAACCAATAAAAAAATCCTCTCCAACACGTTGGATATAGATGGTAAGATCTTAGTGGTAACAAACAAAGTTAGTAAATAGAATAAAAGAATCCATCTTCTAATACCAGGCTCAAGGAGCCTATTTGAGATCATAAAGAGACATCCATAGTCAATAAACAAGATAAGAATCATGAACACACTCAGTAGGTTACTCATGTATATTTTATCCTACAAATATCCATGTAAGAAGACACTCATTACATCCATCTAGTATATTAGCCAATCTTGTGATGTAGAAAGAGAACGTACAAGGCTTACATAATCCATCTTAGTAACAAGGGCAAAATTCTTAGAGTAATTAATACTTTCAACTTGTGAGAAAACCTTTGCTACAAGACTACCTTATACTTGTCAATTGACCCATCAATTGCATATTTAGTGTGGTATATCCACTTGTATCTAACCAACTTTTTTCCCTTGGTAAGAGAGACCAAATCTCAAGTATGATTCTACATCAAAAAATAATACTCATTTGTCATCGCATCATCCCACTCCTATATACCATGAGTATGTAAAAAAAATTATAGATCCCTAGAAAATGCCTAACATAAAAGTCCATAACCTATAGAATGCACTTGATGATGTCTAGTGGGTGGAAGATCTTGTATAAAAGGTGTTACCTCAAAAATTATAGTATGAGCCTACTTAGTCATAGTGAGAATGGGATCCAAATTTAATTCTACATCCATAACCTCCTCAGTGTCCTCTTGACTTGGCTCCTCAAAAAAGGGATCATCGAGATGAAGTAAAGAATCATCAATGGATGGAATCAAATAAGAAATTATAGAAGAAGATTAAGACTCATGAGAAGAGAAATGCTCATCAAACTAAATATGTGTTTGAAAAATAACATCATGAGAATCATGATCTAAAAGTCTATAAGCTCTCATGTCCTTAAAATACCTTAAAAATATCAAGAGTTTGTTCTTCTTATCCAAGGCTTTCCTTTTCTTATTTGGTATAAAATCCCAAGGATGGCTCCCAAAAACTTAAAATAATGAGACATCAATCTTAGTTCCAAACAAAGCCTCCTTTAGAGTCAAATGTTCAATTTCTCTATGTGATGTCTGATTCTAAATGTATTTTGCATAATTAAGTGCTTTTGCCTAATATATAGTAGGTAAATCCTGAGAATGCATCATACATTTAACCATCTACTTCAAAGTTTGATTTTTAATTTTTGCTAAGCCATTCTATTGTGGTGTATAAGGAACAAAATATTGGTGAACAATGCCATGAACTAATAAAAAAATAGAAAACTCTTTGCTAAATTACTCCCCCCATTATCAATGTGAAGCTTATTTATGCAACTAGAAGATTGATTTTTGAACAAAGCCTTGAAGACTTTGTAGTGTGAAAAAACTTCACTCTTGTACTTGAGAAAATAAACCCAAGTGTGTCTTGAGAAATTATCAATAAATTTAAGTGCATACTTAGCTCCATTGAAAGGAGTATAAAAACAATCAAGTCACTATGCACAAGCTCAAGTGGTAAAGAAGCTCTCTTGGACATAACCTTATGAAAAATATCTTGGTGTTGTTTCCCTAATGCACAAGCAAGGCTAACTCCATCAAGACAAAAAACTCTAGGAAGACCATCAACCATACCATGAGTGCTCAACTCTTTTAAATATCTATAATTAAGATGTCCAATTCTCTCATGCCAAAGCTTACTCTTAGAATAAACATGAGAAACAAATCATGTCACCATAGAAAAATTCTCATCAAATCCCTCAAAGTGATATAGTCTAGAATTATGATCAAAAATACCTTGTCCAACAAGTGAATGAGGCTCTAACAAAATTAGAATTTTAGCCCCTGTTGGTGTGAAAATTACTGTCTTACCCTGACCAAAATGAAAAATTTGATAAATAGAGAGAAAATGTGAAGTGATGTCAAGAAAATATAATGCATCATTGATGCAGCCACCATCAAGTTGTATGTCACTTTTTTCCTTAACAAAAATAAGGGAAGAATCTCCAACCTCAATGTTGGAAGTAGAAATCAAACGAAGAGATATGAAAGACTTCTTAAAAGAAGTCATGTGATGAGAAGCACTAGAATTTATAACCCAACTATCAATAATAGGTGACTGAGATCTCCCAACAACATTAAGTGTTTTACCATGATCATTAGATCCTATTACATTCTCTAAGACTTGCATTCTCTTCCAACACCTAGTTTCTTAATGACCAATCCCCCCATAAAAGGAGTATGAAAGGCTAGACTTATTCTTGGATTTAGAAGATTCTTTGGGTTTAGTGAAAATTTGAGATGGATAAGGAGTGGTTTTGGATTTAATTTTTGATTTTTCCTTGCCCTTAGGATTATATGATAATAATGCCTTTTGAGAGGTGTAAGACTCAAGATTAGACAATATAGATTCTTCCTTAATAAGTCTTTACAAAAAAAATTTAAATCAGACATTTTTAATGTGGCACCTAAGGCATCCATGCTAGAGAAAAAGGTAGAAGCAAAGATTTGGAATAGAATTTTCAACTTAGGTAGAGTTAGGTAAATTCACTCTTCATATTTCTTGTCTCTTCCACTCCCCTTCAATTGTGTCAATAAGTGCTTGAACTTAGTAAGATAGTCTACAATAGATAGAAAATCTTCAAGATTGAGAAAAGTGATCTCTACTTCAAGTTGCATGGATCTTATATGATCCACTTACCAAATAAACCCTTTAATTTTTTGCATATTTTGAAAGAAGAGTCGAAACCTTCCAAATGAAATAAAAGACTATCACTTACATAAGTTCCTATCAAACCCATACACTCATCAAATTTGTATCAATGCTGAAATTTTTCATATTCTCTAGTGAACACTGGTTGTGTTGCAACCATTAAGGCCCATAATCCCTTATGTTTAATGATTGTTTCCATTCTTGGTTTCCATGTGTGGTAATTATGTGTTGTTAATGGCTCACACTAATCTAGTGCAGAAAAAGAAACCATTCTAAGAAATCATCAAAGAACAAAAGAATGTAAAAGGGTGCACAAATCAACACTAATACAACCCTTTAAAATTTGGCACTTTATATTTTAGTGAGTTTTACAAAAAAAATGACACCAATAGATTAGGTGTAAAAAAACATACACTTTTGAAAAAAATAGCACTCGATTTCAAATTACCAATTTAAAAATATATTTTTTACAAAATTTTCTATCATAAATAGTTTAAAAAAAATAAAATTCTTTATAATTCTTGAAAAGATTACAAAACCAAATTCAAAGGTTTAGAGTTAAGCCCCCTCCACATAACCATACCATATGACCACAGGGCTAAGGATGAGGATGAGAGCTCCCCCTTTTAATTAATTTGATTGATGTGTGGATTACATCATCATCAAAAGAGAGGTAAATTTGACATGAATAGTTCTCTTATTTGCTAGTCTGAAATTGACACTGTCGAGCACGTCTCCTATTTGCTAGTCTAAAATTGACACTTTTGTACACATCAACCTGTTGTTGTCTATCTTCTTAAATTTGACACCCATCTGAACATCATTATTGTGTTGTGCATGTATATTAAAAATAGACATGACCACAACATATAAAAACACAAAAATGCAGCCATTGATCCATAGAAAAGCTAGACCTTTATCAAAAACAAGCCCAACCTGTAGATAATATAAGATCAAACATATATCTATAAATAAAGCGAGCTCTTATTTCCTCCTTCCAAACCATCACTACAAAAAATTGTAATCCCTTGAAATAAAAAATGCATGGATGTTCCTACCTCCCTTTGCAACATTGCTCTTATAATGAATTCACAAATGAATGACTATAACACCTTAAGCTCTAGTACCATGAAAGGAATGATAATCAAATTATTCTAAACCACAAAGATCTATGATGATAATAGAAAATAATATTTATAAAAACAATATTTTGAAAGTAATTTGGTAGCATATACTTGCAAATACATATGTAAAACAAAGAGCAACAATATCATATATTATATCTCCAAAGATTGTTCAATACAATGAATGTGCCTTGCATATTTAGGCAAGGAAGATCATTCTTAACTAAAAGATAAAGTTAAGTGATCAATCATAACTAAGAGATCAAGCTAAGATATCAAACCTAGGACTAAGAGATAGCTATCTATAAAGGATAGAAATAACTAGCAAATATCTCCATAATATCTAAGAGATAAATATGTAATATCTCATAACATCTAAAATAAGATAAATGAAATATACACACATAAAGAGGTGGTAATAACTAAATAAAATTAAATAATAAAGCACCTGGGTGAACATGAGTTAAGGTAAATAACATACTCTAACAACTACCCAAAATTAGACCTTGTAGGTATCCTATGCCCTAAAGAGTGAAATTTAAATATGGTACATGAGATATTAGAGGTAGTAATTATTTGACACAATCAAAATGAATATTCCTCCCTAGTGTCATGGTGGAAAGAAGGATGCCACTTGGAAGATGTGCTTATAATATAGAGAACTCAACAAGTAAACCATCAAAGATAAGTTTTATATTCCATTAATTAATGATTTTCTAGATAAATTTCATGATGTTGTTTATTTTATCAAGTTGTATATTCATTTTAGATATCATCAGATTTAAATTTTTGAAGAGGACATACCTAAAACAACTTTCAAAACTCATAAAGGCCATTATGAGTTTATGTCCATGCCTTTTGGCCTCACAAATGAACCATATACATTTTAGAGTTTGATGAATATTGTTTTTAAGCCATTTTAAAAAGTTTGTGTTAGTGTTTTTTGATGACATCCTCATTTATAACAAAAATTGGGAAGACCATTTAAAGCATGTAAAATAGGTATTGTTGGTTCTAGAACAACACCATATATATGCCAAACCTTCCAAATATGATTTTAGCATCTGAGAGGTGGAGTAATTGTGTCATATTATTTCACATGAAGGATTGAAAGTTGATCCTAAAAAGATCCAAGTGATGCTAGAGTGGCAGGTGTCCAAGACCCTCAATAACCTCTAAGTATTTCTATGGCTAATTAGTTACTATCGTAAGTCTATCAAAAATCATAGTAGCATCACATAACCATTCACATATTTTTTGAAAAAAAGACTCTTTATATTGGACTGATACAACTACCAAGGCATTTAAATAATTTAAAATAGCTATATGTACCAATCCAATTTTGGCTACTCCTAATGTTTATAAATTTTTTATTATGGAATGTGATACATCAGGATATGGCATGGGGGCTATACTCATGAAAAAAGGTAGACCACTTGAATTTAAGAGTCTCTAATTGAAGGGAAACAATAGGCTCAAGAAAATCTATGAGAAAGATTTGATGGCTATTTTACATGCAGTTAAGCAATAGAGACCTTATCTAATAGGTCATCACTTTCATGTAAAGAGTGATCATGATAGCCTTATGTATTTTTTAGAACAATGATTATCTCTTAAATAACAACAAAAATGGGTGACTAAAATGTTAGTCTATGATTTTTAAATAGTCTATAAGAAGAGAATAGAAAATGTGGTGGTAGATACACTATCCCTGAGGGATGAATCAGTTGAGGTATTATTATGCACGATGACCATTTGGTAGGTAGGATGGCTAGAGGAAACAAGATCAAAATGAGAAAAGGGATAGTGCTACCTATGATTTGATTCAAAATAGTTATTAGGATTCTAGAGGATTTGAAAAATCTACATGGAATGGGAATGCATTACAATATAAAGATAGATTATACCTCTATAAGAATTCTCTCATCAAACATAAAATCCTTTAGGAACTTTTTGCATTTCTAATAGAAGGTTACTTAGGATTTTTGAAAACATATCATACAATCAAGCATGGTATGTCGAAAAAATATATTATACATGGTTGAATATAGGATATGTCAAAAAATAAAGGTGAATCCATTAAGGCCCCAAGTATTTGTAGCCTTTAACCATCCCTAGCCAAAATTGGGAGGAGGTTTCCATGGATTTCATTATTGGGTTACCATAGTCTGAAGGTAAAAATGTTATCCTGGTAGTTTGGATTGACTCACCAAGTATGCTTATTTTTTCCTTATCACATCCATTTATTACCAGTATAATAGCTTATGCTTTTCTCAATACAATTTAGAAATTGCATGGTACTCCAAATATCATTGTTAAGTGATTGAGATCCCATATTTACTAGTAATTTTTAGATTGAACTATTTACATGTTTGGGTACCTAATTGACTCATATTTCATCCTACCATCCTCAATATGATGGAAAAATAGAGGTAATCAACAAATTTATAAATGGGTATCTCTGTTGTTTTTTTGTAACAAATAGGATAAATGGGTTCATTGGTTACCACTTGTTGAATGGTGGTGCTATGTACCTAGGGATATGATATATTAATATTGATTGTTCTCAAAGTCTCTGACCATGGATATCAAAGAACCATATCCACATCATCCATATCCAAAGCATAAAAATCTGAATGCAAAACATATTTTTCCATAATGAGCTTCAAATCTTCAAACACTAGAATATTCTTACCATTTACTTGCATCTCCATCAACCCATATACATTAATATATCATATCCCTAGGTATAAAGTAGGTGGTATAATACTTCTATTCATAGTTCATATAAAATGTATCCCTTTATGCCCTTGTATGGATATCACCCCCCATCCATCATTTCACCCTTGAAGGTCCATCCCAAGGTTCGAGCTATTGAGGAACACATTCACTATCAATAGGAGGTACTTGTTAGTTTATAAGAAAATTTAGCCATATCATAGAATCGAATGAAGAAGCAAGTAGATCAACACCATAGTGAGCATCAATTTGACATAGGTGATTGGGTCTTTGTACGATTACAACCATCTAAGCAGATGTCTTTGAAGCAATAAAAAAAGGATAACAAGTTGTTTCCTAGGTATTATGGCCCTCATCATATCTTGAAAAAAATTGGTAGTGTGGCCTACAAGCTAGAATCCACCTAGTCCACTCTCATACATTTGATATTCCATTTATCTTATCTAAAGAAGGTAACTAGAAATAAAGTTTCTACTCAAACAAATTTACTTGAATTGGATGAGGAAGGTAGGGTTATTATGGAGCCTGAATAGATCCTTCAAATGTGCACTAACTATGAACCAAAGTGATTAAGGATTATTTGATAAAATAGAATAATATACATTATGAAGATGTAACATGGGAGGATGAAACATTAGGGATATGTGTGGCTAACTTGTGGTTTACATACCTTTTATATTATCTTGTCACATGTCTCTATGTACTTAGTAAGGTTAGTGTATGGAATACCAATGGCTAAGTAGAGTATATATAAGAAGTAGTTGTTAGTATCTGATCATGATATTGTGAATTATGCTCTTATTGCATTACTATGGATATTTACCCTTAAAGTGGCTTATTTATATTTATCAATCATTCTAATCTTCTATTAATTATTGTTGTGAATCTATATGTTCTGCTCTTATTTTTATGATATAATATTCTATTGTGAAAACATCTAAGTAATTTCATTACAATAATTCTCTATTTGACCCATACTCATCATGATTTGTCCTTTAAAGTTGGATTTATGTCATGCTACAATTAAGAATCTCATGAGAGCCATCATAAATATTCCAAATGCATTATTATAAGGTAACTTCATAGTACCACAAAATATGGGGTTGAATATCATTTTATGTGATAAAGCATTAATGATTTTATACACTAATAATGATTAGGTAGGTGATCTTGATGATCACAAGTCGACCACAAGTTATATTTTTCATCTTAGGGAAAGTCATGTGACTTGATCTTTTAAAAATTGGACTACTCTTTCCTTGTCCACTACAAAGGTTGAATATGTTGGAGTTGTCACTACTAGATGTGAGTTAGTTTGGATTTGGTGAATGCTTTTTGAGTTTGGATTTTTGTAGGCTCAACTTAAAATATTATGGTATGATAATCAGAGTACTATCTACTTGACTCACAACCCATTGGAGCACCAACGTATAAAGTATATTGATATTTATATTCATTGTATTTTGTAGCTGATACAAAACAAGGTCATTGATCTTCACAAAGCCCTTGCTTGAGACCAGATTTATTTAGCTCAGGGAAATTTTAGGAGTGAAAGTGGTGTCACCAAGTGGGGATAATTATATGATTCCTCCATCCTTTCATTTATCATAGTACGTCTTAAGGGGGATGTTAGTTTATTTAATAACCCATATAATTTTGTATGGTTTAAGATCAAATGATATTATTTAATTATAAATATGGATAGGTATTAATTATGTGAAATTAGCCATAACTTATCATTAGAAAATATTATTAAGTAAATAATTCACTTAATTAACTTTTGCTTATAACAAGGACTTATTTGAAGAGGATTTGTTGCATAAGTAAACTAATCTCTAAAACCCTGATCCTAGCCTCCTTCTTATCTATATATGAGCATAATGTGCAAGATAAATAGGTGGACATGAGTTACTATTGTAATGTTGGTATACTTATGTCAATATTTAATCTAAATAAATAGTAATGGTACCCAGATAAATTATGTATGTTTTTCTATAATTTATCTATTGCATGCATGTAGTTGATAGTCATAAGGTAGTTTTTTTAAAATCTAGAATTTGTCTAGGAATTTAACAATTATAAAGATGTTGAATGTTTTTTTATTGAAAATCACAATTTTATTAATATAACAAGATATAGTACAATGCTAGTCATACAAAAAAGGAAGGTGGAAAATTCACACCCCAAAAGCAAAACCACACTGAGATAAACAAGCCTCAGGAAGAGTAAAAAATTACAAAAAGGGCCAACCCAAGGCCACACAAACCAAAACTAAACTAACTCAAGTGCACATCAACTAAAAAAGGGGTAGATAAAAGCATAAACACCAAAGAGCTCATTAAGAAGCAAAAACAAACATAGTGGTAGGCGGTGGAGGAGGAGGTAGAGGATCCTATAAATTTCCTCCCCATCCCCCTTAAGCAAGGGGATCTTCATCAACTGGTAAGGGATCCCAACCATCATTATGTTGCTTGTTTTCATACTCATCCTACCTAATAGATGAAATGGAAAGATCTAGTTGATGAAATTTGTCATGTGGTAGGGGTGCCCAACTTCCCCCTCCACCACTATTTCTATTGGACCAATCAGTCCCACCATGGGATGGGGAGTGCCTATGAAAGCGAGAAGGGATCCTCTACCTATGAGATCATTGATGCTAACATCCACACCCATGCCCCTAAGGGGGAGATTGGTGGTATGGGGGATTGAGAGGCTCATGGATGACAGCACATGGTGCATTCCCCCAATGGTCAAAGAAAATTTGTAGATGATGCAACTCCAACTAAACTTTATTTGTTTGACTTCGGATCTAGAGGGTAAAATTATAAATTACAACTTTATTAGTTATGAAAAATCTCTTCTCCATATCTTCATGATTAAAACATGCTTTATTTCTATTTTTACAAATCTAAAAAATAATGTCAACATGAAAAATCTACCAAAATCTATTATATATTGCAGGAAGCAAGCCAGAGTCCCTAAAGAGAGCCATTTTCCAAGTGAATAACAAGTTAGAATGGATTAAAGAGGGTGTGAATCCATTTCAAAGTAGATGAAGCATGAGGACATAACCTAAAAAAGGTGTTTAAGGGTTTCACGATGGTGACAAGTAGGCCACATGGGGTTTGAGACCCCATGTGTTTGAGCTAGTCACCAATAGGCAAACACTGGTAAAGAATACACCAAATAAAATGGGCTTTCTTAGGCTCAATAAGAGCTACCTAGATATTAGCAAACCTTTTATACCATATAAAAGGAAAAAATCTAATATTTCATTATTGGTTAAGGGTTTTAATGTCAATTTGCTAAGGATCTAATATATTATACCTCAAATGAGGATAATAATGAGTAAATGGAATAGTTGTAGGTCAGTGCCAATATTTCCAGTAGTACATAAGGGAAATAACACCAATTTTGTGTAAGTAATCTTCAACTATGGAACTTTACAACTCAATAATAGATTTTGTATCTTCATTATTAAGATTAAACTTATGCTTCACAATATTCCATAAGAGCCACTCTCGAGTTATCTTGCAGAACAAATCTCCAATCATTTGAATACCCATTTTGAATAGTATCAAACCTTTAATCCAAGGGACCATGGCAAAGGGGAATTTTTTATAATTGAGCATAGGAGACCACCATAGGGAATGAGAGTTTAGAGAAAGACCATTTTGAAACCCTTCCCCCACCCAAATTAGGTTAGGTTTGAGCCTCTCCCAAGACTTTTAGATGTTTTACATAATAAAAGTGTCATCGATCTTAAGAGGAATATGGGTAATGAGAAGTTTGTGTAAACCAATCCCTTGTCAGGCCTTTCTACCAAGAGGGAGTCCTTGAGAAATGTAGCATATAAATAATATTTTCCAAGATTCATCCTATTCTAAGTCTCTGATGATCCATTTGACACTAAGGGAAATACCTTCAAGTTTAATGTCAACAAGCCCAAACCCTCCAACTTCATTAGGTTGACAATAAATGGCCCAAGAGACTATGAAAACTATGATGGCCTTCATAATTGGCCCCCATAAATTCCCTTAATATTTTATCCAACTTAATGTAAGAGGAATTATATGGATCCCAATAGGAAGAGCAATAAACATGAGTAGTAGTCATGACCCTAGAGAAAATTTGAAACTTTCTTGCTAAAGTTAAGGGTTTGGTGATCCAGAAGGATTTTTGTTTTCAACCCTTTGAACTATGTAAAACCACAAATTAGTGGGCAAGGATATAAATACAAATGGAATGTCAATGGATTTAACTTAAATTCCTAGGATAAACCACTTCCATTTATATCCCTGTAACTAGGGAGATTTGGGAAAAAGGGACTAGCAATAACATTGAGTCTTATGTCATTGGATGGAAGACTTAGAAGCATGGCATAAAGTGTCAAGGCATTCCATAGCATTTTTAACATAATCCTCTTCCTTTTGAAGGGTGTGAAAGGATTCATCTATAAAGTGTCCATTAATATGTTATTTGTCTGCATTATGGAGGTAAATAACCTTTACCAAACCCCTAGAAGCATAATTATCCAAAAGATAGCTTAACCCCTCAACAACCAACACATAAACAAACAAAGCTAGAGGGTAACTATGCTTGATAGAGAGATGAATCTCAAAGCACCAATATTAAGTACCATTGATATTGATATAGGCACTAACATCCTAAAAAGCATATTTATAGCTTGCACAAACTTGGGGCCAAACCCAAGAGCCTAAAGCATTGCTAAAATGAAAGGCCACTCAATTCAATCGTACACCTTCTCAAAATCAATCTTGAAAAATAAGGCCTTATGACTGAAAATCATTATCCCATTCCATACCTTTCTAGACAATAATCACATTGTTTAGAATGTATCTATGTTAAATAAACCATGTTTGCTTACTCATAACAATTAAGGGGAGAAGGTGTTTAATTCTAAGGGTAAGATATTTAGAAATAATTTTATAAGACACATTAAGAAGGGTGACAAGCCTCCAATTAGTAATAAATTCAAAATCCCTAACCTTAAGAATAAACTTGATGTTACCTTGATTGATGAGAGAGCCCAAAGAGTTGGATAAAATAGCTTTAGAATAGGATTTATGGAGATCAAGACCCACAATATCCCACATGGTTTGATATAACTCACAATGAAAGCCATCAACTCCTGGGGCTTTGTCATTGGTTATCTGCATAACAAATTCCTTAAGATCATTCAAGCTAAAGGTCTATCACAAGTAACTCTTTGTGATTCAGAGAGCTTACATGAGACAACATCAAGGCATTAAGAGAGCATGACTTCACAAGTAAGAGTGAAAGGTTGGGATGAAAAGACACCCTGGTAATGTTTTATAAAATCTTTTAGGATATCAGGTAATTTGGTAAATCTAGCCAAAACATATTTAATGGACTTAATTATGTCAAAAACTTTGTTGTTGCTTGCACAACATGACCTATTTTCAACTAAAGTCGGGGGCCTCTTATTTCTTAATCCTTTTATTTATAAGTTTGATCGTCTACCTATTTAAACCTTGCTCAATTTAACCATTTACTAGGTGATAATTTTTAAGTGATTGGAGGTGTTTATTTTCAATGTTTCTACATACTAAAATACTCAGTCCAAGATTTATTTCTAGATTCGTTAAGATGATTTTGTCTAAGTCCATATGCCTTACCCCTTTTAAAATTTGATTTGACTTATGTAGTTTATTTAGCTTCTATATAGCTTTTTACACTTTTCCCCTTAGCAATATCATTCATTTATGTTCTAATTTAGTAAAATTTATTGTGTTCTTGACTATTTCTATTTGAACTTAGTCACTTTCTTTAAAATGCGATAGATTTTGCTAAGGTTTCTTTAAAAGGGTTGTTTTATCTCATTAAACCTACTCCTTTTAGATCCATTTTTGCTTTAAATCTAATAAAATTGATTGAAAGTTGTTTTGTTCATCTTTTTGCCTTAGGGAATTTCATTTAAATGGTCAAAAAATGCTTTAAAAATTATTTTATTTTCATTTAAATGGATTTTTATTGCTAAGTCTCTACATTATTTTGTTCAAATTTCAAAAGATAACCATTTTTATTTTCAAATGATATAGCTGTTTGAATTTGAAATTTTGACTGTTACTTTTGATTGAAAGCATGGCGACTTTGTCATTTTATATCATGCCCATAGGTAACTATTTTAGCCCCATCACCACGTTGCATTCTTTTGTGACTCCCGATGACTCCAACCTATTAAAATCTTTTCAACATTTAGTCAATTTTTGAGTTCTAACAGAAGCCATATGGCACTTTCCATTCATCCAGTCAACAAAGCCCTGGGTGAGTGGATCAATGAGATGTTTCCAAGTTTTAATATCCTAATCACCCACTGATCTTGATAAATTCTATACATTATAGGATCTAGGCAAGTGAGTTAGTGAGATACTACCACGTGGCATCATCCAAGAGATTCATTGTCTTGAAAGGATATGTATAAAATAAATACTGTCAGCAAGCCCTGGGAAAGTGGGTTAACAGGATACTACTATGTGGCTCTTCATGGTAATATGCTAACCTAGATCAGTCTATATAATAATAAATCTCCCAAGAAAATGAGTGAGCAAGATGATGTCATGTGGTGAAATCTTATTACTTTGAAACCCTGGGGTGGTTTATATAGCCTAATAGAGTAGTAGAATGTCAAGTGAGAGAGATGGCACTGCATGGAAAAATATCACCTCATCATGGTGAAGTATAGTTATCATAACATCAATGTCTCAGTTGAGAAATAGAAGAGCATAAAATAGATGCATGCAATGACCTGATGAACCAAAGACAACTTGGTTGTGTAGCCAGTAAGGCAAGGTATAGGTTTAAGTTTGATGGCTCATCTAGTCATCAAAGTTTTCAAAGCCTAAGAATGTATTGTGTGTTAAATAAAACCATCAAATCTGAATTGTAGGTATGCCTTAATGGCAAATTGATCAATAAAATACAAAATTAAATAACAACATTAAATGTGAGCACAGTGTGCACATTTGGGAATGCACAAAGAATGATGTTAAGGATAAAATCAACCATGGAAATAAACATCTTTGATATAAGATAAAATATAAAAAATATAAATTTCAATCTTAAGTCATCTCTAACCACTTCCAACCACACTTATCTATAAAAACTTACTTTCATGGTTCATAGCAACATGGCCTAGCTAAAAGATTCAACTGCATTTCTAATTCCACATTGAATTCTTAGCTACTTTTGTATGGACCTATTTTCCCTCTCTTTTTGAGTTTTGTTTTTTTAACGTACCTTGTTCCTATTTATAGGAATTTTAAATCCTTGTTCAAGGATGGAATTTTTAGAATTAGAGTGTATTATGCTTGTTTAGCTCTTTATGAATTGTAATAGAGACAGAGAATTACATATTTTTCTTATGCATTTCATTACTTTATAGGATAATTTTTCCTTTCTCCTATTTTATTCTTGTTGCTTTAGAGGTATTTTATGCACTTAGATGATTGTATGAGTCTAAGACATTGTTAATTAAAAGAAAAATCTTGATACTTTGAAGGATGTTGAAACCGTGTTATCATTTCTTGCACATGTTTATGGTAATTATGTTTTTACTTCTCATAGTTAACCTCCCGAGCCTCTTACATCATATTTAGTTGGATTTATACTAGGTATAGCTCAACTAAAGATTACTTTTACTAGTCAAATAGTTTTCAATTCATCTATGTTTGCATTAGGCTTTTTACCTCTTTATCCCTACTCTTTTCCACTTTCTTTATAATCAAGTTAATATAGGCACAAAAGTAATATAATTTAATTGTTTATCTTGATTTTTGATTTCAAATTATATTTATCAATATTATATAATTTTTTTATTTATAATTATGGTGAACTAATAAATAAATCATCTATCTTTGTTCTAAGCAAATCTTAAGGAGTTTGATTTCTATCAGAGGTTGAACCTACAAGTATTTAAGAAAGTACATATTCTCTCAATAAGTACATAGTATTTTGATGAGTGCACAGTCTCTCAATAAGTATGTCGACTCTTAATAATTGCATTAACTAAAGATAACTACACATCAACTTGTTAAAATAGGCCCCTTACATGGAATAGTTTGCATCATCCAACTTAGTGAAAATCAACATACCAAGACCTGGTACATTTAGATCTTGGGGAGAATATATCCTCATGGGATCTCCTTCCTTTCAAGAGAATAAAGACTTAACCCCCCATTCACCTAATTTTTGGATTGTGTCAAGTGATGCATCAACATTTTTTAGCATTGGAAGGATGGCAGTGAATCACAAGCTTAGTTCACAGTTAAATATTGAACTAAGGTATTCTGAAACATTTTATTCTACTGAGCTAAACCATCCCTTAAGATGGAATATAGAAAGATAAAATCCTGATCAAAAGCTACTAGGAATAGTTTAGAGCTCTTGGAACTTCTAATCATAGGATACCATAACATAAAACTAACAAAGGGAAATAAAAGGCCTAACCCATTCAGTCAACTGGTAATTCACCAACAACTGTGACTACTCCTTTTGTCAATCCATTTGTTGTCCCCCATATTTTACCAATGGTCAACCCCATGGCATGGCTTGATAAATTAGGTTATTTTCCTATGAATATTATAGTCATATCCCATGATCTACCTAAAAACCTAGACATATTTTATCCTAAGTTCATAGTAGGAGAAATCCAAATGATCAAGGAATACATTCAAGCCTTTAAATATGCACTCATTAGGATGCAAGCGCAGTTTTAGGATGTGGCCTACAAATTATTCCCATATTCCTTAGTGTAAACCATTTATGTTTGGTATCTTGGGTTATCTTATAGGTCAATCACTTTCTAGGATGATTTAGAGATAGCATTCATGAACTATTTTAGTGTCCCCATTGATCATGTGATCTTATATCATCACTCTAAAACTACCAAAAGAGAATGAAATGAGATTATGAACATGTTAAATTCTCCATTTCACAAATTATACCAAAGGTTGAAGGACCCTTATATGTTAGTAGAAGCTCCAACCATCCATACTTACCTAAGAGCCCTTGATCCTCTAACATCAATGTTTCTTAGAAGGACCCCAGTTGCATTAACATCCCTATCTTTGGCTTACAATAAAGAAGTAAACATAGAATAATTTATTGCAAGAGCTTCACCATCCTTGGGAAAACTAGGGGTGTATAATGAGGTCCTTATGTTGAACCAATCTATCATGCAAAACAATCCAATCATGAAGCCCATCTCGAGTGATATGTATGGTACCTCTAGCCCAGTGTATGCTCCAAATCCAATAAACTATATTCCTAGTGGTGTACCTTATACACCTCCCAAACATGATTTCCCATAGGCCTCTAGCAATTAGATTATCCCAGTTACCTAAATAACATAATTTGTATGTTGAATACTAATGGCTATGTTGCTTTTAGCAGTCATCTACTGGTAGTCCCCTCATTCTTGAGAAACCAAGTTGTTGCCAACTATAATCTTTATCAGACACAACCTACCGCAACATTTTAAATGTTAATGTAGATATGGCTAATCCATAACATTAACCTACAGATCAACTAAATGTTGGCACAAACCTTGAAGTAGGTAATTTGAAAAAAATGGTCTAAATATTGTCTTTAATGAGACTGGTATATATTAAACACATAGAAATAATATTATTCTTATCGCATTATTCAATTTATTACACCCATAGGTATTGAAAACTACATATCCTATAAAAAAGGAGTCAATAACCCATGATTCTCTTCTAGAAACATGTGGCTATTAGTCCCATACAAACAATAAAATATTACAAACTATATTTGTAATATACTAGACTAACAATAACCTTACCATAGTAACAACTAATTACCCAGTGTAAATACTAATCTCAACATTCCCTCCCTTAGTTTTTACATGGGGAGAAAGTACATCATGTGAGTTGAAAATAAAATCATATGCCAATGCATACTTTTAGGTCTGCATACTAATATTTGAATCTTGTTGCACATGATCACCTACATACAAGAATTTATCTCACTTTCACTTTCAGTTAAACATATTCATTGACCAACTATATTCCAATGAAGTATGATAGTCATAGGATCTCTGTACTCAGCTTCCCTCCTTTACAACTATTTACATATTTAATGATATCTACATTCTCTTCTTCTCCAACTTAGTAAGGGAATGATTACAATGTTTTATTTTTTCACACAATACACACAACTAAAAAATAAAATGTGCCACCAAAACAAAATGCAACCTCATTGTTAATGGTTGATGAGAGGAACTTTTTAGCTTCCTACCTCCAATGCCTCCAACCCCCATTGGATGACTTATTTAAAATACAAAATCTTCATCACTAGGCAATATATTTCATCATCATTTGAATATTATTCCTAGTCAATTTCTTCAGCTAAGTAAGCATGTTGATCTAGCTTACATCTAGAAGATCCTATGCCCTCTTCTTACAATTCAAGATTACATGCCCTTCTTATTTACAATAGTAACATTTGATTTTTACTTTTAGAGGAACATGTTTTGATTTGTATTTTCCCTTTTTTGAAGATGTAATTGCCTTGTTTTATATATACAATAATTTTCCTAGTTTTGAGTATTCACTTTGATCAAGTAGAGTAGAGATTACTCAATCAAGACTACTTATTACCTTTCTTAATGTAAACATCATTCTAGACATACTCTTAGTCATACTATTCAAAAGTATTATTTTTACATCATCATCATTTTCTATCTCATTAATACCAGCTTACTAATTTAGTAAGGAATGAAACTTACTTATATGATTTACCATTTTTACACCTTCTTCCATATTCAATCCATACAATCTCTACTTCAATGTTGCCTTGGCATTGTCTACTTCATATCTGAAGAGCTTGTTTAATGTCTCCCAAATTTAGTTTGTTGAATTTGTGAAGTCCACATGATGTAGGTATGCTTTTGAAAAGCCAAGGCCAATAGTCCCCAACACTTTTTGATTTTTGATGCTCTACTTGGAAAGTTCATTAATATCCATTAGTGTCATTGATTTGGACTTGACAACATCCTAAAGATATTTTTCTATCAAGTTTAATTGTATATATATCTACCATGTATGAAAATATCTTCCTTCAAATTTTATAATGATATTTAGTTTATCCATGACTACCCTACACAAAATTGACAATAAAATGGGTGTTGGTTTCAACAATATTGCACCCATTATAAGAATATTTGACAAGACCCTATTACAAAAACTAATCTAAATGACAATTATAAAATAACGTAATAGACCTGAGACTCAATTATAAATAAACATTTTAAAAAGTAATCAAATATTACTTTTTATAAAGACTCTTTTGAGATATAAGACTCAATTTTCAAAACTACTAACATACTAAACCAAATTTGTATTTTTTTTAATAATAGAAAACTCACATTACCATGAATATTGATCCCAAAAAACCAAAAAAATTGTTTGAACTAAACAAACTAAAAGAATACATAATTCTGGTGATGAGTTTGTGAACACTAGATCTATAACTATATGCATGAGAGGTGATGAATTTATAGCCTAAAGGAACAAAAAACAATAATACAGGTGCCTTGCATCACTACACAATCTAGTAGAGTCAGATCAATGTCATTAAAATCTCCTTATGTTGATTTGGATATGCTGAGAGGTGTGGATAGAGATACATGGTGGAGACATATTACAGATATATGTAGAGAAAATACATGAGATATTAGGGTCTCGATGAGTATATATCACACGTTTGTTACTCAAGTCCACACATTTTTGGTAGATCATAACTACATATTAGATAATTTTTAAAATAGAGAGAAAAATTATACACATAATGTCTAAGAGGAGACTTGGATGCACGATAAGATGAGTTGCACATAGATCATAAGGTGATAAGAACTATGTCGGGTGCATGGATCTTAGAAATGCCAAATGTCCCAAATAAACTTAGAAATAATCTAATCAATGTAAAACCTGCATACTTCTATAAATAAATCTCATATAACTAATGTGAAAGCTTCATCCACATAAACAACAATGAGGCTACCCCATTTGATATTCATCTCATCTATATAATACTACACCCACTCTGATACCAGTAATGAGACTGGTACATATTAAAAACATGAAAATAATATTCTTCTTATTGCATTATTCAATTTATTACACTTTTAGGTATTGACAATTATATAGGCAAGCCATAGTCTATAAAAAAGCAGTCAACAACCCATGATTCTCTCCTAAAATCATGTGGTTTTTAGTCACATATAAACAATACTATATCACAAACTATATGATTAGTCTGTATAAGCAGGGACCTCAAAATGTAAATCAAAATACTAATATCACACCTCAGGGTAGAAACTTCAATTTACAAAGGCCCCATAGGCAACGGAATTCTAGGACTAATAATGGAAGCTTGCACAATCCTCTTGATAGTGGTAACCAAAATAATAATCATACTTTCAGTTCTATAAACTTGGTTGATTTGACCTTGAACATCTGGCATCAAGTGCAAAATACAATAGACCATGTAGAAACAAAGTGTGCAAAGTTCATAGTTACCTCAAACATCTTCTAAAAGGAGATGGACAACATGGAAATTGTGCCTACTCCTAATGAAAGTCAAAACCAAGATGAGGGGAACCCAAGCACAACTTTAGAATTAGAAACTTTATGAATTTATTTTTGAGAATGAAAATGAACTATAAGACAATATGGATGAGGTCCATGCATTCAATAAGTTTGAAAGAGGAAATAATTACCAATTGAGGAATAAATCAACCAACCTATTGACCACGTTTACTCCCCTAAACAACACTCAGGTTCTACCTAATGTAAACTTGAGTAATAATCCTCCTCCACCTAAAGGATATCCCACTTCATATCAACCTAATAATTATGATAATGTCAAACTTAGTTATGATAATGTTGTGTATCTTAAGAAAAGCAAATTCAATATAACTATGTTTGAGTTGATACAAATTTTTAATCAAAAGGAATTGCTATTAAAATACTTTTATAATAATAAAGGGAAAGAATATGTTAATATTTCTAATTCACATGTTTCTCTTTATAAAGAGAGGACTGCGACTCCTCCATTTATTTTGATAGTCAAAATATTTGGCAAAAATTTACATAATTGTTTGGTTGATTCAAGTGCTTCTGGGAATGTTATGTCATACATTGTCTGCCAATAATTGGGCCTTACACCTATGAAGTCCAACCAAAAAGTTATCCAATTAGATAAAATAGAGGTAAAGGTGGTGGGTGAGCTAAACCACATACACATGAAATTGGCCTCATATCCAATGATTCAAAAATTCATCAATATCTAAGTGGTGGTTATTCCAAATGCTTATGCCATGATGTTGAGTTGAGACTAGTCAAGAACATTAAATGGTTACATGGGGATTTATTTTAGCCATATATGGATACCATGGTGTGGCATGTCCAACCAAATCAAAATAGAGAAAGATCCTAAAATGGCTCAGATGATCACTGGTTACAATAGGACAAATGATATCCTTTGTGAGGAATCTGAAATGGGAGTATATATATTTGATATAGAAGAAGAAGCTCACAGTAGCCTCTCAACATGTTCAATGTACAACAAAGTCTAGAAGTGGAAGATTTGGACCTATTGAATGAATATGACTCCATTGATTTCCCTAATTTAATCTCCTTTTGAGATGTTTCTCTATCCTGTGAAATCCTAGAATAGAAGGATTTAAACAAATATGAAGAGTCTTTAATCTCTTTCTAGTGAGAAATGGTCGCAATGGATAGTTGTATGCTTGCTTTCCCCATAAGATAATTATGCGAAACCTCTTTTCAAATTAAAGTAAAAAGCCAATAAATAAATCAAGTATGAATTTGAAGATGAGGAAGTGCACCAAGAGGTGAACATTGTTGTTGCATTTCCCTTACAAAGACCACCAATATATCCTAACAATAAAACATGCTCTAGTGCATTAAAATCAAACTTGTGGAATTTAAAATTTGATGGTTTCAAGTTGAAAAGTGGATGTGGTGTTGGAATTTAATTTATTAAACCAAGGGGAAAATCTTATATGGTCACTTACTGCCTATAATTTGCATACACAAACAATGTGTTTAAGTACAAAACACTAGTTCATGGACTCTTATTCACCCTCGATAAGAAAGTAAAGAATATCAAAGTGTTGGGAGATTTTAAACTAGTGGTTAGACAAGTGAGGATTCAATATTCCTATAATGACAAATGTTTATTTAGATATCATAGTAGAGTTTGGAACCTAATTGAAGAGTTTGATGCATTTGGCATCCAAACATTTCCCAAATAAAAGAATTATATAAAAAATGCATTAGCTACCATTGTGAGTACTTTGAATTCCATTTCCCATTCAAGAATGAGAATATTCTTAGTATATCTATTCTCTATTACCTCAATCTCAGATAATATCAACAATTTTAAAGTTTTTAATGATGACCAACACATCTTAGACTTCATCACCAATACTAAAGTATTTGCAGATCAAATAATTATTTAAGATGGTCAAGAAGACTTTGAATTAGATGAAGATGGGACTATAAATTTGAAAACAAATATCATACCTATTGTAATTGTCTCACTTGAGATACTATTCAACATGGAATATCATAGGGATACATATAGGTATGCCCTTGTTAAAGGTATGTAACATGAACAGTGTAATATGGGTAAGGCAAATGAAGTGAAAAACATGCTTTTAGGAACCACCTACACACCATAAGAGAAGCATGATTTTTCACAAGCCCTCAAATAATTTAAGGATGTGATTACCTAGAGTTATGAATATCTCAAGGTCTTCAATAATTTTATCTTGACACATACTATTCCCCTTAATCCTGGATTCAATCCATTTAGGCAAAGATAAAGGTTTATTAATTTGATGCTAGAGTCATTAATCTTTGATTTTCAAAGAAGTCTAAAAAATACATGCAAAAAGGATCATCTTCCTGATGAGATACTCTACATGGGTTGCAAACCTAGTGTCAGTGAGGAAAAAAAGTGGGGAGATCAGATTATGTATTGATTTTCATAATTTAAATAAATCTTTTAAAAATAATAACCACCCCTTACCTTCATTGGATGATTTGTTTTAGATTGTGAATGGTGCCCAAATGATGTCATTATTTGATGGGTATTAATGTTACAATCAATTGGTCATTAATTATGAATATAGAATCAAGATAGCTTTCACTACCAAATGGGGCACCTTTACATACAAGAGAGTTCCTTTTGGCTTGATCAATGCAGGTGATACCTTTTAAAGATCAATGGATGTTGCATTCAAAGACCTTATGGGAAAGAGCATAGTTGTGTAATGGATGATTTGATAGTCTTATCCAAAATAAGAGAAGATAATGTAAAGGACTTGAGAAAAATACTACAAAGATGCAGATACCATGGAATTTCATTAAATCCTAAAAAAGTATATTCAGGGTAACTGAGTGCAAACTGCTAAGCCATAACATTTTTGAAAAGGGCATATCCATAGACCTATATAGAGTGGAGGTGATCTTGAAAATACCATAGCCTATCACTATAAAATAGATGAAGTCATTCTTCAACAAGATCAACTATGTGAGGAAGTTTATCTCTAGTTTTGTTAAGATAATTTGGCCGCTAAACAACATGTTGAAGAAGGATGCCAAGATTAGATGGACTAATGATGCAAAAACAACATTGGAATAAATAAAATCCACCATTATGAACATTCTAGTGCTCATCAATCCAAATTACACACAACCCTTCTACTTTTGTTCGTTTGCCTCAAAAAATTCTACTGTTACTATGCTAGCACAAAAGAATGAAATGAGAGATGAAGGTCGGTGTCCTTCATGAGCAACCCACTCAGAAATGTTGAACTCACATATTCTATGATTGATAAGTAAGCCTTTACTTTGATCAAAGTTGTTAAAATTTTAGGGATTATATCCTTCACACCAAATTATTTGTTTAAGTACCTAATCTAGCCATGAAGACTTTGCTAATGCAAAATGAGTTGGGGGAGAGATGTGGAAAATGGATGACCATACTCTAGGAGTTTTATCTAGAACTACCATCGATGAAAATAGTTAAAAGTTAAGGAATCTACCAAGCCATGGCCAAATTGGATCCTCAAATCATTTTTCAATAGTACTTAGTGCATGACATCACAAATGGTGATTGATACTCAAATATAGTCGACTATCTATTAAATAATGAGTGTCCCAAACACCTAAATTCCACAAAATGAAGAGAATTTCTCCTAAAAATCAATCATTTTATGATCAAAGTTGACACTCTCTATATAAGAAATCATAAAGACATATATTTGAGATGCCTGAATAAAGATGAAGCAACTGAAGTACATAAAGACTTCCATGGTAAAAATGGAACTGAACATGGTTTAATAAGTACTATAACTCATTAAATACTATGGGTAGGATACTATTGTCCACATATTTTTAAGGATGCACATATTCATATCCGAAGTTATCACACTTACCAAATCATTGTGCACTGTGAATGCACCCCAGTTATGCCACTACTACTGGTCATTAAGGCTCGACCATTCGTTAAATGGGGACTAAACTTCATGGGAGCCATTAATTCCAATCCTTATATAGGACATAATTTCATACTTACAATGACAAATTACTCTATTCATTAGGTTGAAGCTCAAAAATTTAGGAAATGCACCACTATTATGGTCATTTAGTTCTTGGACAATCACATTACCACAAGGTTTGGTATGTCCACATGATAGTATGTGATAATGGCCCTGATTTTTCCTCCCTACAATTCCTTGAATGGGTTTATGATCATCAGGGAAACCTTAATTTTTCTTCAAATTATTACCCCCAAGGTAGTGATTTAGTTGAATCAACAAATAATAATTTGTTGAAAGTAATTAAGAATATCTTAGAAAGAAACCTAAGGGATTGGCATAATGTTCTTAAATTTGAGGTATGGTTTAATATAAGTAGATCAAATATGCATTGGGGACTTCCCCCTATTATCTGGTATATGGCTAGGATATTTTCTTCCTAACCAATTTGAAAATCCCTACTTTGTTGTTTACACAAGATTACCTAGAAATGAATGATCAAATAGAAGCCCACCTCTTAAACCTCATGTAATTAGAAGAAAAACAAGATGTAATTTTTTTACATTTTAGTAAGCATCAAGAGGTTGTCAAATGCTAGTTTGATAAAAGAACCAAAGTGAAGGCCTTTAGGATCTCTGATCTAGTCTTTATGTGGGACAAGGATCACAAAAAAAAGGGGCTACAAGGAAAATTTGATGCATTATGAGTCAGACCCTACCAGATATTTGAAAACCTAGGCAGAAATACTTTCCACCTAAGGTGTCTTACTACTGAGGACATCCCATTGCTTATCAATGGACAATTCTTCAAGCCCTACTATTGGGATTGAGTGGTTTGGGAGCCATATAAATAATTTCTCACTTGTTTTCTATTTTTCCTTCATGTTACTTGTTTTATTTTAGATTGAATTGCATTGCTTCTTGTTCATCTTTTTTCCTCGCTTGGTTTGGCCTCATTGCATTTCCTTTTAATTTAAGCCTGTTGCTTTGACCTAAGGTTCCCTTACTTGATTAAGGAGTGAGAATGGTGGATTGTTTTTGAATAACATCAATGGCATTTATATGTATAAAATGTTTAATTTTTTTTTCAATTGATTGCATGAACTACTATTTTTTCTTGGTATGGTGAAAATGTTGAAGGCCTATGATTTATAACTTAGTGTATGGAGTTAGAAAGACTACATTTATTGTTCTAAAGATCATCAAATACACCTAACATAAAATATGAAGAGAAAAACAACTCTATTTTTTTAGCTTTACTTTAATTATATGTACACTTGATTATTTTTATTTAACCCATGGCTTGGTCCCCAACCCCCAACAGATAAAAATAAATAAATCTCTTTCCAAAAAGAACTGAGCTAAAATATAAAATATGCACTTTCTCCTTGAAAGGGTGATCTTGGTAACCTCCACCATAGGGTTTTAATCCTATTTGGTAATAGATTAAGGCCTTAAAAAGGGACAAAGGTATCTCTGTCAGGGCTATAAAGGTCTAGCTAGCAAAAGAGTAATGTCCATGCCATTTCCCCCTAGTCAATTTTTTTTCTCTTTCAGTAGTGCCCATTAGTTAGGAAAATTTGATTTATTATGTGTGCTTTCTAAATGACTGAATCAATCACATAAACTCACACACTGATGGTATTTAGCTAAGAGTGAAGTTTATTATGCCATGTGTTGGAGCATAATTTTGTGCCTTTATGTTTTTGACTTTACATTGGAATATTTTTTTATTTTATTAGGTAAAATAAGAAGGTTTTACAAGGATCATGCAACCTAAGTTTAAATATTATAAATACATAACATATCAAGCCCCAAGGGCTAAAAAACATAGTACAGTTGAGTAAAAACAACTAGCTAAAGACAAGTGTAGAAGAAAAAATAGAAAAAATAGAAGAGAGAAATTATTAGGGAGGGTAGTTTCTTTCATGAGTGCCTTGTTGGAATCCTTATCCTCCACCTTCTCCATCGACTATTTTTTATTATCTTTTTCAAGTCCTGTTACTTGGGCCTTTTGCAATGTCCTTCGACACAATCATTCTCAACTTCTGTTGTTGGCATTCCTTTACTTTTGAGTATTGCTTGAAGCTAATGTTTGTGTTTGGATAAGGATTGAACATTATGAATTATTGAGATACTCAGGAGCATCTCCTAGTAGGATTCATCATCTATTGTTTCTTACACAACATGTCCCATTTTAAATTAAAATGGGAGCCCTTTTTTGTTTGATCCTTACCTTTGAAAGTTTAATGGTCTACCTATTTAAACCTTTCTCAAATTAACTATTTTATAGATGATAAGTTTTAAGTGACTAGAGGTGTTTTTTTTCAATGTTTCTGCATACTAAATTACTCAATTCAAGCTTTGAATTTGGAGTCATTGAGATGAGTTTACCTAAGTCTAGAGGCCTTTCCATTTTTAAAATCTGATTTGACTTTTGTAGTTTATCTGAATTCTATAGAGCCTTTTATAGTCTTCCCCTTAACAATCTTGTTCATTTCAATTTTGATTTAGTAAAATTGACTATGTGTTCTTGACTACTTTTATTCAAACTTAGTCACTTTCTTTAAAATGGGTCAGATTTTGCTAAGGTTCTTTTAAAAGGATTATCTTATCTCATTAAACTTGTTCCTTTTTTTATCTATTTCTACTTTAAATCTAATATAAATTGAATAAAAGTTGCTTTGCTCATCTTTTTGCCTTAGTCAATTTCATTTAAATGGTAAAAAATTAGTTTAAAAATGATTTTGTTTTCTTTTAAATGGATTTTTATTATTAAGTCTCTACATTTTTTTGTTCAAATTTCAAAAGACTTAGTCATTTTCATCTTCAAATGATATAGAGCTTTGAATTTGAAATTCTAATTGTTGATTTTGATTTAAAACATGTTGACTATGTTATTTTATATCATGCCTGTGGATACCTATTTTGGCCTCGATACCATGTGGTATTATTTCAATACTCCTAGTGAATCCCACCTATTCAAAATATTTTTGACACTTAGTCAATTTTTGAGTTCTTTCTAGAGCCACATGACACTTTCCATTCATCTAATCAACAAATCCTCAGGTGAGAAAATCATTAGGATGTTGTGAAGTGTCAAAATACTAATGACCCATTGATTTTGACCAATTCCGTATAATATCAAGGATCCAGTCATAGGATGATGCCACATGGCATCATTTCGATGATTCATTGTACTAGAAGGATCTATACAAAAGTAATGACATCAAAAAGCCCCAAACAAGTGGGTTAGTAGTATTTTTCCATGTGAAATCATCTCGACAATATGATAGCTCAGATTAGTCTATATAAGATTAGATTCCCCAAGAAATTAGGTGAGTGGTATGATGCCATGTGGAAAAATATCATTTCTCTATAGCCCCAGTGTGGTCTATGTAACCTGACAGAGTAGTAGAGTGTCAGGTGAGCAATATGATGTTGCATGGAGAAATCTCACATCACCATGGTGGAGCATAGTTTTCATAACATCAAAATCTCAATTGAGCAGTGGAAGAACATAAATCAAATGCATGGCGATGACCTGATGAACCAAAGTCAAGCTGGCTATGTAGCTAGTAAGGCAAGATATAGGCTTACGTTTGATCGCTCGTCCAGATGTCAAAGCCATAAAATATTGATAATGGAACATGTGCCCTATATGGCCATCAAATTCAAATTTCAATTTGCATTAATGGTAAATTGATCAAGAAAATACAAAATTAAAATGTAATTTAGGTGGCAGCCTTGAATTTGATCATGGTGTACACATTTGACAATGTATAGAGAATGGTGCTAAGGACAAAATCATCCATGGAAATAAATGTCTTTGCTACAAGATCAAATATAAAAAATATAAATTTAAATCCCAAGGCATCTCCAACCACTTCCAACAACACTTAGCTGACAAAATTTACTTCCATAGTTCTAATAGCATGGCCTAGCTAAAAGTTTCAACTGCATTTTTATTTTCACACTACATGTGGACCTGTTTTCCCTCTTTTTTTGAGTTTTGTTATTTGAACCTCTCTTCTTCCTATTTATAATACTTCTAAATCCTTGTTTAAGGCTAGCATTTTTAGACTTAGAGTGTGTTATGTTTGTTTGTCTCTTTATGAATTTTAATAGAGACATAGAGAATTAGATATTTTCTTATGCATTTCATTGATTTCTAGGATATTTTCTCCCTACTCTTGTTTTATTCTTGTTGCATCATAGGTTTTTTTGGCACTTAGATGATGTATGAGTCCAAGACATTATTAATCAAAATCAAAATTTGGATACTTTGAAGGTTGGTGAGACAGTATAGTCATTTCTTGCGCATGTTTATGGTGGTTATGCCTTTTCTTCTCATAGTCAACCTCACCATAGTCTTTCACCATATTTAATTGGATTTTTACTAGGTCTAGATCAATTGAAGATTAGTTTTACTAGATTCATTTAGTTAGATAGTTTTATATTCATTTGTGTTTGTAGCAGGCTTTTTACTTCTTTATCCCTACTCTTTTGCACTTTCATTATATTCAAGTTAATGTAGGAAAAAATGAAATTTGAATTTAATTTTTTATCTTTATTATTGTTTTTAAATTACATTTATCATTTTTATAGTATTATTTCATTTATTAGTATGGTAAACTAGTAAATAAATCAATTGTCTTTATTCTAAGCAAAACTTAAAGAGTTTGATTTCTAGTAGAGGCAAAACTTGAAAGTATTCAATAAAGTGTGCAATATCTCAATGAGTGCGTAGTATTTTGATAAGTGAAAAATATCTCAATAATTATATATCCTTTTAATGAATGCCTTAGCTAAATCTAATTTTACCTCAACTTATTAAAATAGACCCCTTACATGGAATAGTCTACATCAACCAATTTGGTGAAGATTAACATACCAAGACCTGGTACATTTAGATCATGGGGGGGTATTTTTATTTCAAGAGAGGTAGGGATTAATAACCCTTTTGCTTAAATATTGGCTTGTGTTAAGTGATTCGTCAAAAAGATTATCTAGACCAAAGAAGAGAAAATAATTCTTTGGTCGCTTTATCTCTAACCTTTAGCCAATGCATCCTAGCTATGAGTTGTACTCCTCTATATTTGTATGTCTCTTCAATTTGGAGTTTATGTCTCAAAAATTTTGTTTGAGCCTAAAGGTGATGCTTAATTCTCATGAGATACCCAAAAGTACTCATAGTTAGTAGCATGATGTAGAAGTTATCAAAAGCTAGCAGATTGCATACCATATATTTGAATAAAAGTGGTGGTGAAAGCAATGGAATCAACCTAAAAAGTAATCTAACCAATATCCCCAGAGGGTCTAGGAACTAAGTTCTAAATTTTAATAATTTTTTCAGCATTTCACTCATGTCTAAGATGATTAGTATTGAGATAAAACTATGATTTATGGGATTTAACTTGAGGAGAGGTGCATTCAAAGTTGAAGCAAATAGGATGATGGTATAATAAAATGGTTTCTAAGAGCATATCTACCAACCATGCACATGCACAAAGAAAAAATATATTGTTCAACAAGTAGAGATTAATAAAGATGTTTAATCACTTTATCTTCTCCTTGGAAAAAAATAGACCAAGTGAAACAGGGGGATCTGGTTCTATATTTCAATGATAGTTGGGATCAAAAACCTCAAGTTATTATGCATGTAAAGCCATCCTCCCACTCTCCAACACACTAGCACATGAGAAGGTGGCCTTCTTCGTCTTCATGGGACTCAACCATGTTGAAGTCACTGCATAAGATCCAATGGCCATCTGAAAGTGAATTAATGAACCATATCCATAGTTAAGTGTGGCCCACTATATCATTAGGTGCATATAGGTTAACAAGACTAATAATGCAGTTATCAAAATTAAATATTGTATAGATGATTCAATGAGTGGAGTTTGAACCCCAAGAAATAATATTTTGAGAAAGTTTAAGTGCCAAAAGAGTGACAACACCACCATGGCTAGGCTCATGATAGGTAGCCTGATGTAAATCCCTAGGCCAAATAATGTGAGAAATGAACTGAAGGAGGAAGTTAGAAATCTTGACTTCTTACATGAAAAAAAATCATATTAAAAAAATTGACAATTATTTCTAATAGTATACTTATGTGTCAAATCAATAAGACCTTGAACATTCCATGAATAGAGAAACATTAATAAACATCAAAATTCATATCATTTTCCTCTGAAAGGCTTGAGAGGGCTACAAACTAAAAACTTTCCTGCATTGAAAGGCTATCATTTATTTGGCACATATTAATCATCTAAGATTGGTGAGGGGTTGTGTGAGTGCTGAAAAACAACTTTGTGGTTGAGAGAAATGAGATTGAGCTCAAAATATGGGATTTTCATCCTTGAAGGGTGTTGTGAAGAAGGAACTAGGATATCAGAGGATGGGGAAGAAATAAAATTAGAAACTACTTGAGGAGAGCGAGAAATAGGAGGCAGCACCTTAACTTGAGTATGAGCAATCATTTTACTAGCATAGACTAAAGAGCTAGGACCCCCTATGGGTTGATATACAATGGGTTTGGGTTTGGAATTACCCAAGCCTAGATTATTTTCATTATTATTAATTTTGGTCCAATCGTCAGGATTCCCATATTGGGGTTCAAACTCAGACCCACTTTTATCTTAAGGAATTGTTGTCACTCAATCTTGCACCCTTGGAGAGGCTTTTCAATCCTTATCTAAATTGAGTGAAACATTGGATTACCTCTAGGCCTGTGGGTTGCCTATAGTAGAGGTAAACCTCTAGGTCGAAGGGATAGCTCCCTAGATTAGTCTTTGATAGCTTATCACCTACACTACTTTCTTACTTGGATGAAAAGGGATAGAAGGAACACAAAAGTAACATATTATAATGAGGTGATACACTAGATTGATCTCCACTAGACTACCATACACATGCACTATGAAATATGAGTCACAATATTAATTTCAACATCCTCGATTTCTCTAACATAAATGTTTCAAACATGGAGGTGATATGCATTGCACTTCTCAAGGTGAGTGAAAAAGAGGTCAGATTTCAGACACTAATGCTACTTCTTACACTTAGAGATAGACAAATACACTAACTACATTTCATGTGACCTGTTAGAGGGAGAACTACTTGCACCAAATATGAAAGAGTAAAGAGAACATAAGGATAGATACTTATCACTCATTATTCCAGTATAAACTACTTCACACACTTAGAAAAGAAGATATGAACTCAAAACTAGATTGGAAATCTTTATTTTAGAGTAAATTATAGTATTCAAACTAGCAGGGCTTTGCCATACTAGGTGTGGATCCATTACAAAGCCAAAAAGGCTTGCATATATAAAGCATATGAGAGGAGAGGGAAGAAGATAAGTGGAAAGGTCACAAGGCCAAGTTTTAAGACTTGGAAACCAGTTACAATGAGAGATAATGAAGTGTAAAATAGGTTATGATGTCCTCATGAACATGTGTCAATCTGAAATATGACATATTCCTCATGTTGGCATAAAGACTCTTCATGTTCTTCTTTAAAATTTCCCTCATGTTGATGAGTAGTCCATTTTTTTTGAACTACCTTAGAAGGCCTTAACACATATGATCTAAATTGATAAGGTGGAGATATGACTTGGGATAGTTATCTATGCCTTCAACTGATAGCCCTCTTTGTTACACTTGTTCACTTGCTTGCAACTACTCATGAGCCTTCTAGGTCTGTCTTCACACTTGTCACTTAATTGGCTTGAATTTTCTCATGGATATTTTTTTAATATGTGTTAGACACATGTCCAAGACCTTTTTTTCCTCTATTCTATCATATAGATCTCATTGAAAATCAAAACACACTTCTCACTTCCAATCTTTGATAATCACTTTGTGTTTTCTTTGTCTTATTTCCACTACCTACAATGAATGGTCTAGTAGAGAGGTTTCCATGCTTTAATAAGGTGAGATGTTATTATGAGAAGTTGAAACAAGCCCCTACACACCTCCAACAATGGTTTTCATTCCATTCTCTTATGTACCTGTAATTCAACTCAAATATTGTAAGAAACCCTGAATTAGGCATGTATATACAAGTGATAATATAGAAAATTTGGGTGTCAAGGATCTTGAGGGAGTTACAAATAATTATAAAACACTTTCAAGGCCACTTAGACACTTTTGGATGCATCTCCAATGATCATTTCTCCATCGAGTTCACACAAGGGTTTTAAGAGGGCTTTAGGTCTCTTAGCTTCTTAACATTGATTCATAAAACTTAGATGCTCAACCCTCAAAAAAATTCCATTGAGATCAATTTAAGGACCCCCATCAACTATCCCTAGCTTCTCTAGGCACTATGCACACCATCTATATAGATATGAGCAAATGAAGATGGCTTGCGAGCTCCTTTTAGCCATTCTGAGTAGGCCTGAGAAAAAATTAGGCCAAAATGACCAATTTGAGCTATTTATCTGTAACTTGATGGATATTACCAGTATTACACTACCATATAAAGGTTATCAAATGAATTGGAAAGGTCATATGGTTTTGTGAACCAAGCTAGGCACCTTGAGGGTTCAAGCCTAGTTTTAGGCCTAATAGGCTTAACTGTGTTTAAATATATATGACCACCTCTGAGTGATTTATAGTGACTATAGGTGTTTATTCACATTTTTTCATATCAAAATTAACCTTTCAAATCATTATAAAGTGTTTCAAGACTCTTAATTCCATCCTCTTATTATTCATATGTCATGTCTGCAGATTGGACTACTTGTAGAGTGACCTCTATCTGAGATAAAATAGAGGGAAATTATCCTATTCATATGACCTAAATTATATTTTATATTTATTTATTAGGTCATGAATACCATCTATACAAATTTTCAATGTTAGATCACCTCTCTAGAGCTCCCAATACTTCAAATTGTCTAAACTAGTTTCTAGATCTGTGACTGTAGGCAGGGTTTTAGTTGACTGTAGGTTGGGGTTAGAAACCTGTTTGCTCTATCTCCTTGTGTTTTATAATCTCATGAATTTTTTTTAGAAAAGTTTGATAATTAATTTAACATGGTTATCCATCTTATCCTTCCAAACTTGCATTCAACACTGATCTAGACTGGTATGTTTTATGTACTGACTATATCACCTATAAGTATGCATGTTTGGGAAATTAACACTGTTGTAGGTTATGATGCATGCCTTGAAACTTTAATTCACCATTTTTTATCCTTATTTATGTCACTAAGATCATTCCACACCTATATGATCTCATCTCATGCCTTGTGACCATGCTTTTACTTACTACTATCAATGCACTAGGAGTTGTTTGTAATTGTACTATTCAATGTCATTTTGGTTTAATGTCACTATAATTATCTGAGTGTTTTCATCAATAACTTGACTAAGTTGAAAAAAATTCAATCATGAACCTCTCAACCTTTTCTTGAATTATCATTTTTATTCTAGGCCTAGGCCATAAGAATGAATCCATTAGGCTTACTCAGACTTATGAACCTTCACTAATAGGTAACATTGTATGGAACAACAACTCCTTTCGGAGAAGTTAAGGTAAAACTTCTCATTAAGTAACTTTAAAAATCTTCACCTCTGTAAGTATTTATTAATAAATCTCATAACCAGTCTTCAATCTCTTTTATTAACTCAGTCTCACTATGGTCATTTTGAGGATCTTATCACAACCTTGGAACTCTTTTCTCCATCATTATGAATGTTCAAAGCTTATTTCCACTTGACTGTAGGTGACAGTCATAAGGATATCTAAATGTGTATGTAATTTTAATGTATTCTAGGCTTTCCCTTGCTAAAATTAGGTCTTTCAATGGTTCTACCCTGTTTCTGATGATACTTGGTGTCTTATGAATGTTTAGAGGTTTCAAACTCATCAATACCCCTATCTAATCACTCTCACACAATCCTATAGGTGAATTTTGTAGGGTTAGTTGACTGTGCTTGTATCTTAGGTCTAATAATCCATCAATGACACTCTTGAGACCAAAAATTCAATGAAGAAACCAATCACCATGATCTATGAGATTGAATAAAAATGCATTACATTGGTTTGAAACCACTCTCAGGAGATCAAAACACTACAATTTCCAAACATTTCTCTAAATACCATTGTGTTTACACTTTTAGCACAAGGAGAATGATCCTACTTGCATCTTCATATCCACATGTGCCAAATGAGTTTGAAAACACATGAAGATTAAGAACATGCTCTACCAACTTGTATACATCACTTGATTCACATAGGTCAATGTAAATATGTGAGAAATTGAAGCCATTGGGGTTATGTAAGCAACTTAGAGGTGATAAAAATCTTAGTGATTTTTCATGAAGCACATATAATAAAACTTAGAACTATGAGCATGAAATGAGAGTACACAAAGGCTACTTTCATCCACTAAGTGCATTCCATTTGACTCTGCTTATTCTATCTATACTAACTAAAAATTGGTTGACCTTGTTGACCTACCAAAGAGAAATATGAGAGAGAGGAACTATTTTTCACCATTTTTAGAGCTATCAAAGCCACCTGAGCTTGAAGATGAGCTATGGGGATCTGAAGAGACCCTTTTGAAGCTTCCACATGTGCTACAACTATCATGCAGTTCATACAATAATTGAAACTCCCTTTATTTGTACATTAAACCTACAAGTTATTAGTTTTAAATACTTCCCTCACACTCATATGACATAAGGGATGTTATATTTCACTTTGACACACTTGTCCTTAGTGGAAAACTACACTTCACTAAAATGACCCAAAAGGACATAAGATAAAGTGAACAAATATGACAAGGTAAAACATATTATATGACCTCATTTAAGACCATGGTGGACAACTTTCTACCCTAGGAGACCCAATAAAAGTGTGAACTTGTAGGGGGTTTGAATTAATTTGACCTAGTGGTAAAATTAGTCGAAATTTTAGTGATTTCCTAGGGTTAACATGCTATCTATGCTAAGGACCAGTTACCTTATCCTATCCATTAGGTTATGGAGTCACCTATATGCTTCATTTGACACTGATATGCCTCTAAATAGACCACAAACACACACCAAACACACACATGAAGGAATAAATAAAACACACACTTGTGCTCTCATGAAAACTTAGAAAAAACCACACACAACTTAAGAAAATTAACTATGCATAACTAACCTGAAGAAAACTTCTTTTTCTTGGATCAAAGGGGAAGCTTGCACCATTTTTTACTTCATGAAATGAAAGAACAAATGAATCAAGTTGTCTTTTGAGAATTGGCCTTGATATCTTCAATTTCTTCATGTTTGCCAATCTATTTGGCATGAATTCAAATGCAATGACATTAGATGCAAACATATCACCTATGAAGGTGAATTCCTCTTGTGACTCAAACATCTCCTCATCATATTTTTCAACTGCAACTTGACCAAGTTTTTCAAGGAAATTTGCATCATTATCTTCCAAGAGCATAACTTGTTTAAACTCCTTATAATTTGGCATATCCAATGGCATGAATTGAAATTAATCTTATGATATATTTATAGGAATGGCTCTAATAGGAACAACCTCTTGCTTCTTGGGAAATTGAGGCCAATATAAATCTGCTTTGTCTTTCAAGAGTGAGTAAGAATCCTCCAATTTATTGAAGAGATGATATCCCATTTTGATGACCTCAAAATGGAGTGTAACCCATTTTTATAATATCATAATAAAGTGTATATGCCTCTAGGATTGACATACTTGAGGGACTGCTTATTCCTTGGATGTTCACTTACTTGCCAAAGTTGCCTTCTTCACTCTTGACTAGACTATAACCTCCTTGAAGAGGAGTGTAACCTATTCTTAGAAATGCAAACAAGTCTTCACCTTCTTCATGATGATGTTCATGAATCTCAACCACCTCATCCATTATGATGTTCTACTTCAAAGTTCCTTCTTCTATGCCTTGATCAACCTCTTTGTGATTAGTTGCAACATCATCAAAGTCTTCTCTTTATTTAATCAAAAAGGTTGACTTGTGCTTGTCTTCACCAAGGAGAGTCCCTATAGAGAACTATTTATCATAGACACTTGAGTCATCTTCTTGATCAAATGCAAATTTAGATTGTTCTTATTTACTTGCCTCCCATAGGATAGGTTATCCTTCAATAAGGGATGAGGTGGGAGGGTGGTGAACAAATTCATGGGTTTGAGATGGAGAATAAGATGTGATGGAGGTTAATGAATGGGCTTGGGAATGGAGGCTTCTTGAATGAACTCATGGGGAGATGACAAGTTGGATTGAGCAATGGGAGAGACACTTTTTTCAACAGGAGTTTCACTTTGTTCATAGCCTTATTGAGGCTATTCAATAACTGCAAGATAACCTTCAAGTTCTTGGTTTTCTCACCTTTCTAACCTATCTACCCACCATTAGATATAGCATCTCATTTCATGTAAATCTTCATTGATGACATAGTTAGCTTCCTCATCAACTAACCTCCATTTATTCATAAAGAATTAAACCAAATTTTTCAACTTCTCTATGAGATGAATAGGGATCACATCAAGTTCCTCATCTCATTTATTCATCATTCTTTTTGATTTTAATACATTTAGAATGAGTGCCAATAAGGATTTGGCTTGAGGTGGAGTTGAGGTAGGAGGAAGGTAATAGTGGGTATTTTAGTGAGATTCAACTTATTGAGTTAGTTGACTAACTTGAGCTTGTAAGAGCTTATATCTTGCTTTCCAATATCTTGATTTTCAATCAATGGGATCATCTAATTCCTGATGACAAGGTTGATAAGGATCAAGCTGAGGTTGATATGGATCATAAGGCTGATAGGGAGACAACTCTTGGTATCCTTCCTCATAGGCTTCTTCATAAGACTGCTCAATAACATCATGATCATATGGGGAAGGAATAGGCTGACTATAGGGCTGATAAAAAATTTGATAGGGTTGTTGAGGAGAATAGTATGGGTCATGACAAGGTTGATAGGGAGGTTTATATTAATAACTCTCAACATATCCAGCCATATCAACTTCATTAGTCAAATGAAACATAAGACTTGATCAAAATATTTTACAATAAGTACCTGGATTGCTTATAACTAGCATATTGCATTTGGAGTCAACATTGGTGTTTATTTAAATGCTTCCAAAAGATTATATGAGGAAGAACACACCAAAAATCCTTCCACTCTTTTGGACTTTGGTCCCATCGAGCATGTTAGAACTATTTTCACTCAATATTACACCCATGGAGAGGTTGTTTAAGACTTCTCCAAATTGAGTGAAACATTGGATTATCTCTAGGCCTGTGGGTTTCTTATAGCATAGGTAAACCTCTAGGTTGAAGGGTTAGCTCCCTAGATTAGTCTTTGATAGCTTATCACCTACACTATTTGTTTGCTTGGATGAAAAGGGATAAAAGGAACACAAAAGTAACCTATTATAAAGGTGATACACCAGATTAATCTCTACTAGACTACCATATAATTGTATTATGAAAGATGAATCACAATAATAATTTTAACATCCTAGATTGCTCTAACATAAGTGTTTCAAACATGGAGGTGATATGCATTGCACTTATCAAAGTGAGCGAATAAGAGGTTAGATTATGGACACTAATGGTACTCCTTACACTTAGAGATAAATAAATACACTAACTACACTTCATGTGACTTGTTAGAGGGAGAACTATTTGCACCAAACATGAAAGAGTAAAGAGAACACAAGGATAGATAGTTATCACTTGGTATTCCACTATACACTACTTCCCACACTTAGACAAGAAGCTATGAAATCAAAACTAAATTGAAAATCTTTATTTCAAAGGTAAATATAGTATTCAAATTAATAGGACTTCAACATACCAGGTGTGGATCCATTACAAAGCTAAACATGCTTGCATATATAGAGCATAGGAGAGAAGAGAGAAGAAGAGAAGTGGAGAGGTCACAAGGCCAAGTGTCAAGACATAGAAACTAGTTATAATGTAAGAGAATGAAGTGGAAAATAGGTTATGAGGTCCTCATGAACATGTGCCAATCTGAAATATGACATATTCCTCAAGTTGGCATAGAGACTCTTCATGTTATTCTTTGAAATAGCCCTCATGATGATGAGTAGTTCATCTATCTTGAACTACCTTAGAAGTCCTTGACACATATGATCTAAATTGAGAAGGTGGAGATATGACTTGGGACAATTATATATGCCTTTAATTAATAGCCTTCTTCGTTACACTTATTGTTCACTTGCTTGCAACTACTCACTTGCCTTCTAGATCTGTCTTCACACTTGTCATTTAAGTGGCTTGAAGTTGCTCATGGAGATTTTTTGAAGATATGTTAGACACATGTCCAAGACCTCTGGTCTATCATATAGATCTCCATGAACCTTAAAACACACTTCTCACTTCCAATCTTTGATAGTCACTTTGCCTTCTCACTATCTTATTCAAAATTCCCACAATGAATGGTCTAATAGAGAGGTTTACATGCTTTACTAAGGCGAGAGATGAGTATGAGAAGTTGAAACAAGTCCCTACACACCTCCCACAATAGTTCTCATTTGCCCATTCTCTTATGTACTTGTAATTCAACTCAAATATTTCAAGAAACCTTAAATTAGGCTTACCTGTATAAGTGATATTATGGAAAATTGGGGTGTCAAGGAGCTTGAGGGAGTTCTAGACAAGTATAAAACACTTTCAAGTCCATTTGGCCACTTTTAGATGCATCTCCAATGATCTTTTCTCCATCAGGTCCACAAAAGGGTTTTAGGTTTCTTAGCTTCTTAATGTTGATTCATAAACTTAGATGTTCAACCCTCAAAAAAATTCCACTAATATAAATTTGATGACCCCCCTCAATTATCCCTTGCTTATCTAGGCACCATGCACACCATCTGTATAGATATGAGCAAATGAAGATGTCTCTTGAGCTCCTTATAGGCATTCTAAGTAAGATTGAGAACAAATTAGGCCAAAATGACCAATTTGAGCTATGTATCTACAACCTGATGGATCTTACCATTCCTCCACTTCCCTATAAATGTTCCCAAATGAATTGGAAAGTTCATATGGTTTTGTGAACCAAGTTAGGCACCCTGAGGGTTCAGGCCTAATAGGCCTAACTGTGTTTGATTGTATATGACTACCTCTGAGTGCTTTCTAGTGACTATAGGTGTTTATTTAGATTTTTTAATGTCCAAATAAACCTTTCACATCATTATAAAGTGTTTTAAAACTCTTCATTCCATCCTCTTCTTATTCATATGCCATGTTTGCATATTGGACTGCCTAGAGAGTGCCCTCTATCTGAGATAAAATAGAGGGAACTTACCCTATTCATCTGACCCAAATGAGACTATGGATGGATTTATTATGTCATAAAGACCATATTTACAAATTTTCAAGGTTAGATCATCTCTCTAGAGCTCCCAATACTTTAAATTGTCTAGACTAACTTCTAGGTCTGTGATTGCAGGCAGGGTTTTAGTTGACTGTAGGTTGGGGTTAGAAACCTATTTGCTCTATCTCCTTATATTTGAGAATCTCATGAAAATGTGTTATACAAGTTTTAGATTCATTAAACATGGATATCCATCTTATCCCTTCCAAACTTGCATTCTACATTGGTCTAGACTGGTTTGTTGTATGTACTGACTGTATCACCTGTGGGTATGCATGTTTGGAAAATTGAGACTCTTGTAGGTGATGACATATGACTTAACACTATAATTCACCCTTTTTTATCCTTATTGAGGTCACTAAGACCATTCCACACCTATATGAGCTCATCGCATGCCTTGAGATGATGTTCTCACTTACTATTATCAATGCACTAAGAGTTGTTTATAATTCTACTATTCATGTTTATTTTGGTTTAATGTCATTGTAATTATCTGAGTGTTTTCATCAAGAACTTGATTGAGATAACAACCCTTCAATCATAAATCTCTCAACCTTTTCTTGAATTGGCATATTTCTTCTAAACCTAGGCTACAAGATTGAAGCCATTAGGCTTGCTTAGATTTCATGAACCTTCACTAACAGGGAACATTATATGGAGTAACAACTCCTTTCAGAGAAGTTAAGGTAAAACTTCTCATTGAGTAACTTTCCAACTTTGTACCTCTGTAGGTATTGCTTAAGGTATATCACAACTAGTCTTCAATCTTTTTTAGTGACTCAGTCTCATTGTGGTCATCTTGAGGATCTTATCACAACCTTGAAACTCTTTTCTCATGTTCAAAGCTTATTTTTGCTTGACTGTAGGTGATAGTCACAAGGAGATCTGACTGTGTATATATTCTAACTATATTCTAGGCCCTCCCTTGCTAACATTGGGTCTCTCAATGTTTATACCATGTTGATGATGATACTTGAGATCTTATGAATGTTTAGGGCTTCTAAACTCATCAACACCCCTGTCTAAGCACTCTCACATAGTCTTGTAGGTGACTGTTGTAGGGTTACTTGACTGTGCTTGTATATTAGACCTATTACTCCATCAATGACACTCTTAAGACTAGAACTTCAATGAAGAAACCAATCACAATGCTCTGTGAGATTGAAAACAAATGCATTACCTTGGTTTGAAACCACTCTCAGGAGATCAAAACAATGCAACTGCCAAACATTTCTCTAAAGACCATTGTGTTTGCACTTTTAGCACAAGGAGAATGATCTTGCTTGCATCTTCATATCTACAGATTTCAAATGAGTTTGAAAACCACATGAAGATGAAGAACATGCTCTTCCAACCTGCATACATCACTTGGTTTACACATGTTAATGCAAATATGTGAGAAAATTTAAGCCATTGGGGTTATGTAGGCAACTTGGAGGTGATAACAATCTTAGTGATTGTTCATGAAACATAGATCATCAAACTTAGAACTATGACCATGAAATGAGAGTACACAGAGACTAATTTCAACCCCTTTGACTCTGCTTACTATGTCTGTAGTAATTACAAATCGATTGACCTTATTGACTTGCCAAAGAGAGTGATGAGAGAGAGGGACCAAATTTCACCATTTTTGGAGCTATCAAAGCCACTTGAGATTGGATATGAGCTATAAGGATTTGAAGAGACCCTCCTGAAGCTTCCACATGTGCTAGAATTATCCTGTAGTCTGTACAATAACTAAAACTCCCTTTCTTTGTACGTTGAACTTGCAAGTTGTCAGTTTCAAATAGTTCTCTAATAGTCATCTGACACATGGGATGTTAGATTTTACTTTGACACACTTGTCCTTAGTGTAAAATTGTACAACTTCACTAAAATGACCCAAAAAGACATAAGACAAAGTGAACAAATGTGACAAGGTAAAACATATTATATGACCTCATTTACGACCATGGTGGACCACTTTCCACCCTAGGAGACCCTATAGAAGTTTGAACTTGCTAGGTGGGTTGACTTAATTTGACGTAGGGATAAAATTAGTCATCTGGCACATGAAAATGGGGACCATTAAAGGGCATTCTCGAATCATATGACCCGAATATTATGATTGAAAATAATTGTTTGGTAGGTTAATATAATGCACACAATGTGTGAATCAGTTATTTTTGGCTTGAATTTCAATGTACTCCTTGAAATATTTGGCTAGATTAATCTCCACACAAACCCTTTTTTGAGGATGGGCTGCATATAACTTTCCCTATTTATGGAAAATGAAACATCCTAGGGGTTTAATGAGATGATTGACAAAATTCCATAGGGGGTGAGGCAAGCTAGGTAATTTTATCCACACTGGGATTTTAAGATTGGCTTTCTTGGAGACCTAAAGGTCTCGGGTCCAATGAGAAAACACCATCAGTGTGTTATGAATAAATCAAGGGCCATGATTAACAATAACTCTGAAGTGTTTGAGGTTAGTGAGACGAAATAGAAAAACCCTCGGTAAGGTTCTAGACTCCTAGTTTAACACAATGGCCTTGCCAATGGTTTTGGACCCAGTAATTTAAGAGGCTCTAAGGAGGGACTTGACCCATAAAGTAAACAACCAGAGTGAAAATTTCAAAACAATTATAGGCTCTATAAAACTTGGGTAAATTAAGCACAAAAGTAAAGGAGAGTTTGGGTCAGAACCAATACCTCATGGTAAACTTTTAGAACAAATTTTGTGTTTGTTTCAACACCATTATTTCTCAGACTCCCATGCACTATCTCTGCATCAACTAATGTAGAAATGACAGAAATAACCATTTAATAAAGCGTTTGCAAAATCATCTAAATGATGGAGTGTCAATTGACTCAATGCAATAAATGCACAATTAAAATAGAATAAATCCTGCCTAGATCTACTACATATTAGTGGTTTGAAAGGTGGAGCTGAAACCCTAAAAACATGTAGATATCTAACACTTCGTATGTCTCCCCTTGACTACCTAAATCATGTCATATTTCCTTTTTCAATTATGAAATTATATCTAAATGAATAGAAAAACAAACATGTTAAATGTTTTAAATTTTTATAAATGTAAATTATTTTATTTTTTATGAACTGAAAATAAGTATTTTATATATATATATATATATATATATATATATATATATATTCTTTTATTTGGAATGTTTTTTGAAAAATCAATATTTACACACATCAAAATAAATAAATAAAATAAAATATTTGACACATCAAATTCATTTTTGTTTTCATTTCTATTTCAATTGTGAAATGGTCTTCAACAAATAACGAATCCCTTTTTATTTCCATTTTTGTTAACGGTTCATGGGGGTGTCAATATTGGTAGAGGGTTGACGTGTAAAGCAATCCTCCTCCATGCTAGCGAAAATAGGAGGTACTTGTGTTCTTTTTTAATCTTCTTTTCCCCGAGTATAGTCAAACATTGTCATCGTATCTTTCCATATATATCACGTTTCATTTAGTTAATGTGTATAATAAATGCCCTCACTTCTAATTGTTTATTGAGTTTTTTTTCCCCATATACCGAGGTAGTGAAAAAATAGTAGTACTTGTATTTTGTTTTTATTTTAATGATTGTCATAAATGAAATTTATTGGATAAGATGAACGTTTTTGATCAGAGTTATAAATTAATTTTGGGGCATAATTAGGGGTCCAATTCTCACAAAAAACAAGAGACACAAAAAGAATAAGAAAACAACAACAAAAATTAAAACTGAGTAAACATTTTTAACTAAGGGAACACATTTAAACTTCAAGCGCAGTTATAAGTCACAAATCATCTGCCAACAAGCAAGGATGAACTAAAGACATAACTAAAGCCAAATACGTAGATCTTCTACCAAATTACAACAATAAAACTCAGAAAAATGAATCTAGAGTGGAAACTAACTAAAAGAGGTCCAAACAAGAACGTTGTTACACTCAACTACAAAGTAAGGCATGTCTTCTCTCACCCCTATCATCTTGAAATGAGGTTCTTCATCATCCATTGAGATACATTTCTCCCCAAATCTTTTATCTTAATTTTCAATGTTTCTACTTCAAAATTAAGTAATTTAGATTATTTATTTATTTATTTATTTATTTTATTATTTTATCTTTTATATAGTTATTGGATACATTCTTGGATATATTATATGAAGATTTTTTTTGGTTGAGAAAAGATAATAAAAAATCATGATATCATAAGAATATATTGAACTTTAGAGTTTGTTTGTAATTACAATAAATAATTTTTCAATCTTGACATAGTGTTCTACCTAGATTATCATTTAACTCCCAAAAAATAAAATAAATAAAAAATACACCCAATATATATATATATATATATATATATATATATAATTTCTAATCAATATAATATTAAAAAATGAGGAGTGATTCAAAGAAAGGGGAGTGATCTGTAGGTTCCATCACTTTTGGCCAAGCCTTCTTATCCTTCATAAGTGGATTACTAATGAGTGGCAGGGTTTAATTGAAGGTGATTTGGAGATTTACCTTTGTGTTAAAAGGATTTTTCAGTGTGGTTTTTGAGTTTTCAAAAGATTAATTAAAATATTTTAAAATAAGATGTGGAATAGTGGGCAGCATCTCCTCTTCATGAAATCTTGGTTTTCTTATTTTAACTATCTCATAAAATCTCTCTACACTAGACTTATTTGGGTATGGTTATCACATCTCTTCCTCCAATTTTGGTTTGAATCGTGTCTTTGAGTGATTGGCAATGTTTTAGGTGAGATGTTGGTAGTTAATGTGTCTACCAACTCTTATGATCACACCACCTTTTCCTACATCTTCATTCATTTGGATTAGCTCAGGTTCTTCCAGTAACCATTTAGTTGAAAGTCAAGGATCAGTATTGGTCCCAAGCCCTCAACTATGAGGGATTGTCATTCCAATGTTGTACGGGCTTTGATGTTGGTCATTTGGTGGTGAATTGTTTCGGTCCAAGAGGAAGGTGGATTTTTCATGGTGGAAGGATGCCCTTCCTGACCACCTCTTAATTTTTGGGAAGTGCATTACCTCCTCTTTCATGGGGGAAGAGGTGAAAATTGCTTCTGATTTTGGTCTAGACATTGATACTCTTGCGGGGAATTCCTCTGTCTCACATTATTTTGAAGCTAATGATTGTTTGGTATTATAAGGCAAGTGAGATCAAAAAGGAAGAGGTTGATTTCGTTAGAGAAGCTGAGAATAGCTCTGTAAATTCTCATGATATGTAAGTCTCAACTTCAAATAATAGGTATATGGTTTTGGAGGTCCAACTATCCTTTCTCCTTCCATGAATGATGCCGGAAAGGCATATGATCATGAAGATTGGGCAATTGTGTGGAAAATGAAGAAGGGGCATAACAATCTTGGATCTTCATCCATGATGCTCTGGGCCCAACATAGAATGATTGAGGATGGGTCATAAGAAGATGGGTTGGTGATGGTTTAATGTGCCTTTGGGTTGGCGAGTTTTATTGTGTGATGTTGGAAAGGATTGGATTCCCCTTGTTTTCTTCATTTAACCCCTGGGTCTCTGTTAAAAGAAGTGGTTTATCCTTATTAAGGGTGTTGGTGTTAGTTTGTGTTATGATCCCTACCAAACAGATAGCATCTTGCTAACCACTTTTAGTACGTTTAAATTGGCTTAGTCTTTCTTTCACACTATTGGAATGTTTTCCCAAGGGGGTCTTATGTTATTTTTTTGATCTAGGACGTTATCCTAGTTATCTCAACAAAAAATAATATATGACAATTATGAAATAAATGTCTCTAAATTAATATTTCTCAATAAATATTCTTATAATAATTGATTTACACAATTTGTATTTCTATATATAACTTATAACATGGAAATCATTTTTTTTAATGTACATATACATTTTTATTTTATTTTATTTTGTAAAAAAATAAATTTGTAAGCAATTTTTTATGGTGAAATTTTGGTTCTCTACCACTATGAATTAGATAACCCTGAAGTCTTTAATTATAATTATTGGTGCATAATAATATTTTTAAAAATTATTGTTTATTTTATGTAAAAAAATTATTAAAAACTTTAAGAACCATAATAAAATTTAATTATAAGTTTATTAACATAAACAAATAAATAATACTGGCATTTTTTCCTTGAGGTTTTTGAGGTCATTAGGGGCTAATTTCAGACATGATTAAATATATACACTTTAGGATTAGTTATTATTGGAACGCTTTAGAATATGTATTTATTAAAAAAAAGCAAAGGTTACATAGTAAGTTTGTTGTTAGGTATGAACGACCCAGACTCCATGTCAAATGAAGAAACTAGCTCAAACCAGATAACACCGACAAAGCACGACAAACATAATTAGCCTTCACGACTCCCTTACCAATCGGTCAAAGTCAAACAAGTGAAAACACAATCCTCAGAACACCCCTATTGGGTGGGCACAACCAAGTTGATGACATGAAAAAATAACCCTAGATCGAAAATGAAAGGCATTGTCATCAAGGTCATAAAACCTCAAAAATGAGAAAAAACCTAGCCACCTTTGTCATAGGAAACCACTGCAAATTAACAACAAAAAAGTAGCCTCCATTGAGGAATGAAATGCACCATGTCGATGAAAACCAAGCCAAGATTGTTGTTGCCAATATTGCCATCACCACAGATAAATAGAGGCCAAGAATGTCACTGCCACTTTTAACCATAACCTCCAAATAACCTAACAGGGAAAATGACCACCGTCACAAGGAAACAATTGATACCTAGAAGCTCAAAACACTAGTTACTAGAGAAGAACAAAGCAACCACTATTATTATGACCCTTTAAAAAAAACCATATTATGTGCCAGAGGCATCATGGAGTTCATCCTCTTCTCCCTTGGCCATCAGTGCCATCTGAACCATGTTCAACTAGGGCAAACCCCAAATCTAAATTTTTAGGTTGAGGAAAGAGGACACCCAGGAATGCCTTTCTCTTCTCCATCTTTTACAGAGAATGACATACAAACTTCTTCCCACCAAATTTTCAATAAGCTTGTTTGGATTAATTATAAGGTGTAAGATTTTTATCTTTAATCAGTCTTGAGTGACATCCAGTCTTAATCATCACACCTAGTCTAATTACAAGGAGAAATATAAAATCCCTTTTGTGATAAGAGCATTTCACATTGATAGTATAAATCTAATGTTAATTTAAGGATATATTCATAGACATAATTTATACATCTTATAGTTATATTACTATGTTGAATATTTTCATAATATATACTAAATATATTGAAATAAAACCATTATTTATATAAGTCATAGAATCGACTATGTAATTTTGAGACAATTTACCTCAACCCATATTTGATAGGATTTTTTAATTTAGTTGTGTAGTTTTAAGTCAACCAATATCAACACATATTTTATGATTAATGTTTCAAAAGAACCCATCTCTCATGAATATGAATGGTTGATTCAGCCTATATCAATCCATATTTCATGATTAGTGTCTCACAATAACCCATCTCTCATGAGTATGAATGGTCCACTCAACACTCATTGAATCTAGGTGATTCTCACAAGGGTGAAGCGCCAAAATTTCTCGAGAGGTCAACCATCCTATTACTACTCCAAATCAAGTGCACTTAATCATGGATTTTCCTCCATAATCAATCCCACTTCACTTGCAACCCTCTTTGCAAAGCCTTCAACAAGTGTTGCACTTTATAAACCATTCATTATGGAGCTCCCTAGTTCTTTAAATTTATACAAGTGGCAATTTTTTCTACATTACATCAAATTATGTGATAGAATTTTGAGATTCAACTATGTAGTTTTGAGTCAACCTATGTCAACCTACATTTCATGAGTAGTGGTTCATAAGAACCCATCTCTCATGAGTATGAATGGTCCACTCAAAACTCATTGCATTTAGGTGATGCTCACAAGGTTGAATCACTTTTGTGTATTTAATTATTTTGTTCAATAGTTTCCTTGATATTTATAGAGTTATGATTGTAATCATAATTATAATTTAATTGTTCCTCTCGTTAATAATAGTTATTATATGGAAAATACATCTATGTTTACTGGCGATATTAGATCACAAATAGATTTATTATAGATATTATTCATTGTATATAGAGAAATAAGATCCACTCACTTATTATGTCAATAGGAGTAACCTACTATGGCATTCAGGGTGGTGGTGGACTATAATATCTATGAGATGTTGATGTCAGTACAAATATCTTAAATACATATATCAAAAAATTATCGAGAGATATCAATCTTGAGGTGTATGTCTTGGATTTTGTCACATATCATATTGCTTAATGACTCCATTACCTTCTCCACAAATTTATAGTTGATTGGTAATGGATGAACTCAATTTATATTCACCATTGTGTTAGGGTGAAAAAACACTTTCTGGCAAAGAAGAAGGGTTCTAAACTCCACCGTATGTCCAATATATTATTTTTTTTCAATCGACATCTCTAAGTATACATAAAAACTTTCATGTGGTGATAAAATGAACATATAATTTAAATTTAGAATTAAATGTTATGCACCCATGGACAATATAGCCCACCATTGCCCTAGCCTACCATTGTAGTATGCCTTTCAACATAACTAATTTATGACTTTAAATTTGATGTCTATTTGATAATAACGTATATTTAACCATCATATAGAAGTTTTTGTCTTGCTTACATAATTCGACTAAAAATTCATAATATATCAAGCATAGGGTAGAGTTTAGAGCCCCTTTTTTCATTGAAAGAGTTTTTTAATCCCAATACAATGGTATTGCTAGATTGAGGCCATTTATCATTGGCTAGTAAAATAATTATGGAGAAGGTAATAAAGTCATTAATCAATATTTTATGTGAAAAATTCAAGATAGACACCTTGAGATTGATCTCTCTTGGCATTTTTAAAATAAATGTATTTAGGATATATATACTAATTATATGTATTTTTCTATAATAGGAGGTTGTATAGCTTTTACATTAACAATATTATTTATTACACGTGGTACTATGTCTATGTAAATAAGTACACTTATGAAATGGGTACCAAGATATCTACAAGTACATTACAAGTCTGTGATCAACGATTCAAAACCTAATCAGGGTAGTTGGATTACCTTTCACATGACTCAATTAAACCCATGTATTTATTTATACCAATATTCTTTTTGTTCAATTTTTTTTCAAGGAACATGTATGCAAGGAAAATTGTACAATCCACCTCACACGATATCCCAAGGTTGAGTTGGGATAACCAAACATTCAAGACTCAATGGTTTTGTGGATTTGATGGACTCTATTATTTATTTTTTTGTTTTTTTGTTTTTTTTTTTTGGGGTGGGGGGGTTCATTTTTAGATAAGTTAACATTGCTCACAAGCTTTGTGTTATTAATATTGATTAGTTTTATTAATATGTTTGTTGAAGGCCTAGATTTGAAAATAATGGGGTAAGAGGGTGAGTGGATATAAAGACTAGTTAATATAGTTTTTTATCAATTGGTGCAAGAGTAGTCAAGTTAACATGAAATCTTGCATCAACCAAAAACATGGGTTAGGTAATTATGCATGTTTATGCGATGATGTTTATGTTTGTTCGACTTGTCAGCCAATACAACAAGGTTACACATGTATAAGAAGCTTAATTAAAAAACATATAACTTCATCAAGATTCCAACATGTTAGAAAAGGCAAGTACATTTTGTTTCAACACCTCCCTAAGGTCAAATGGCCCTACTTTGTGATGGTGGCAAAAATGCCACTTAATGCAAGTGTTAGTATTGAAATTATTAACCTACATTAATTAATAATTTTGGTTGTGTTGGAATCACAAGTAAAATAACTTCCCAAAATAAAAAAAATGAATTGTGGACCATCTTCCAAGTCAAATGAAACTCAAAGAGGCTTGCATGGTGTTAGATTTAGGGAAACGAGATTTGGATATATTTTCAATAGTTTAAGGTCAATTGGAAAAATATCATATTAGGAAAAGAAGAGATTTCCAACTCCAAGGGAAATTAAGATAGAGTAGAATTGAGATATAGCAAATTTTATATCTAGGGGAGAGAGAGAAGTAGAGCTAAAGAGCTTACAAGTGTGATGTATGTTCATAGAATATATTTCATGTGTTGTAGGGTAATGTCTTATTCATTGTTCAATAGGGGAAGGGGTGCGTGAATGTGTGAATATATATAACACTAAATTTGTATTCAATAAAGGAGTGTGTTTGGTTTCCATTCTAAGTTATTATATCCATGTATGTGTACATTTAAGAGTGAGTTTAAGTCTTGGTTTGGGAGTAAGGCATCCTTTAATTTCCCCCCTCATTCCTGTCTACATCATTTGGTGTCAAATCAAGGTTTTTCTTATTTGGTTAAGTGTGTAAGGGTCTTCTTAACTCAATTATAAGTTGTGTAATAGAAGGCTGTGTTTTTTGAATATATGGCACACAAAGGAATGCCTCTTAGAGGAGGAAGAATACCTAGATTTGTAAACATGGAAAAGATGTCGAGAGGAATAGAAATGAGATTATATGTATTGGAGATTGTATAAATGAGATGAACTAATATTTTTAGATGTAAGTGATCATGAAGGAAATATGAATTCAATAGATTCAAATGGAAGAGATAGTATATGAATCTAAAGATAGATTTATAAATGTTATTGCAAAGATGAGATCCAAGCCTAAGTTTGACACCCATAGCTATGGAGGAATTATGATCCCCAAGGATATAATTAATTACAACACAAATATCGATAAGTATTTTGAATATGAGTCAATGGAGACCCCAAGAGAGTGGATTTTTCCTCCACCAAGCTAAGGGACATGCATCCTTTTGTTCGGATCATGTGCAGCTAGAAAGGAAAGAAGGGGTAAAGACCAAATTAAAACTTGGGATAGAATGGTCACAAAGTTGAAAAGTAAATTTCTACCTTATTATTATCAATTGAGTTCATTTAAAAAGTTTCAAATTTTGAAATAGAGAAATAAGTGTGAAATACTACACCAATGAGTTTTACAAGCTCACCATTAGAGTTGGTTATGTGGAGGATTATCAAGAGAATATATCAAGGTACATAAATGTACTTTTTATTTCCATTCAAGATGAATTTGGAGTGCTCAATCTAAATTCAGTGGAAGAAGCCTATCAATGTGCATTAAAGGTGCAATAAATTTTTTTAAGGAGGCAACAACATACATCTATCATTATATGAAAAATATCAAGAGAAAGAAGATAAACAAATAGTGGTAGAGGACAACATACTCATGAAGGAAAAACTAACAATTCTCAAAATCATAATCAGTCCCAAAGAGGAAGATGGTATACTTCTAGAGGAAGTGGATACTTTGGTATAGGAAGAGGTAGAGGATTCATGGGTAAGTGCTTTGAATGTAGTTATGTTGGACATAGATCATTTGAATGTCCTAAATCAATTTAGAACAATAGTAGAATTAATGAAGCAAACAATCACATTTATCATGCAAATGTGGAGAGTGTTGTATCCCTAACTCACACAAAGTAACTAGTGTATGGTGAATCTCTTATACAAAAAATAATATTTTTTAGGTTATGTGCAAAGTGAAAGGCAAGTGTTTTAAGGTTATTTTTGATAATGATAGCACAAATATTTTTTGTCAAATTGAATAGTATAAAACTTTATGATGAAGAGAATTGTGCATCCCAATAAACACAAGGTCACTTGGTTGCTTAAGGGTCATCAAGTGTTGGCAAATAAAAAGTGTATGGTTAGTTTTCATATCAAGTCTTACAAAGATGAAGTGATATGTGACATAATGGTCATGGATGTATGCCATATGTTGTTGTAAATTACATGTTAGTCTAATATAAAGGTCATGCATGATGGTATACTAAACACCTACTCATTTTTTAAGGATGGTAAGAGGTTCACAGTAATCCTATTGAATGAAAGAGGAAAAGAGGTAGATAAAATTTCTTAGTTTTGTTGCTTAATGGTAAGTAGTTTCTGAAGGAGTCAAAGAACGAGAAGGAACATTTTATTTTCATTCCGACACTAATGCAATTTGTGATCACAAAATAGGTGAATGAAATACCATTTAAAGGGAAGAATTTTTTGAATGAGTTTATTGAGATGGTTTATAAAGATTTCTTAGATAGCCACCTATGAGGAACATTAGTCATCATATGGATCTAATTCCACTATCTAAATTTCCTAACAAGGCAACTTTTAGGTTAACATATATGGACAATAAGGAAGTGAATAAGCAAGTAAAAGAGTTTTTGGATAAGGGTTTGATAAGATAAATTTTGAGCCCATGTGCATTTATGATAATATAAGCACATAAGAAGGGTGTATATTGGTGGATGTGTACATATTCAAGAGCAATTAATAACATCAATAACAAATATAATTTTCCATGACCAAGGATGGATGATTTTATGGATTGTTTGAGTTGAGAAAGATATTTCATGAATATTTATTTGAAGAGTGGATATCACCAATTAAAAATTAGGGAAGGTGATGAGTGAAAAAATATATTCAAGATGAAAGATGTATTGTATGAGTGGCTTGTTATCCAATTTGGATTGTCAAATGTACCTAACACATTCATGAGACTTGTGAATGAAGCATTGAAACCTTACTTGAGTAAGTTTTTTGTTGTGTAATTATATGACATTTTAATTTTTAGTCATATAAAATAAGATCATTTTTTGTATTTGAGGTTGGTATTGCAAAAATGACATTTTTATTTATAGTCATACAAAATAAGATCATTTTTTTGTATTTGAGGTTGGTATTGCAAAAATAAGAGGAGGAGAAGTTGTTGATTAACTTGAAGAAGTGTAGCTTCCTAAAGGAAGTGTCTATCTATTTATGATTTTTAATCTCATATGATGGAATGAAATTGGACCCCAAATTGGTAAAAGCAATGTTAGATTGGCCATCACCTATAAGCATGTTTAAAGCTAGAATATTTCATGGGTTAACAAATTTATATAGTAAATCTATTAAAAATATCAATGGTATATGTGCACCCATTATGGAAACATTGAAATGTCATAAGAAGATATTTTAATGGACTATTGCAATAGAGAAAAGTTTCTAGATATTGAATAAAAAGGTGATGGAACAACTTCATTGTTTGATAGCATTATCAAATTTCATCAAAGTCTTTCATGTTGATTATGAAATATGAGTAGCTTTTAGTCAAGAAGATAAGCTTGTTGATTACTTTAGTGAGAAGTTTAATGAAGCAAAGATGAATTATTTTATTTATGATCAAGAGTTTCATGTTATGATACAAGATCTTAAGAGTTAGAGGCACTACTTGTTGATTAAGAAATTCATTTTATACATGGATCATCGGGCACTACAATTCATAAAAAACCAAGACAAGTTAAATAACAAGCATATGAAGTGGGATTGAGTTTATTCAAAGCCATTCAAATAAGTGTTAAGTCAAATAAGGTTGTATATGATTTGATTAGGATATTTCTTGTGATGAATGATATGAGAATGGAAGTCATTAAGTTTGAATCAATGAAGGAGTCGTATGATGAGGACTCAGAATTCCAAGAAGCATGGGTGGTGTGCAATAATATAACCAATATGGATAGAATTCATGGATGGAATATTTTTTGCATGATTGTTTGTTGTTCAAAGGAGATTGATTATGCATACCTCAAGGCTCTATTATGGAAAATTTGATGAGATAAAAGCATACTCAAGGCCTAGTTAGTCATTTTGGTGATGGAAAAACATTGATGCAACTAAATAAGAGTTATTATTTCCTAAGGATAAATGTAGATGTGAAGAAGTTTATGTAAGGATGTAGTTTTGGTAACATGCCAAAGACAAAAGTCAAAATTCAAGTTTGTATCATTGAAATATCCCCCTTGGATTTTTTTTTTTAATTTTTCACACACAATATGGCAAACAACAATGCACCTATTAAGATTAGCTCTGAAATAAAACCAGAATGAAAGGAACCCTTTCACTTTTTGATCACCCAGATCCTAGTGAGGGCGAGGTGAGAGCATATGATGCAAGGGGATCATTAGAATAAAACTGGAAATGAAATTACAAACTGTTGATGGCTTACCAACCATTCTAAAAAGTAGATGCTCAAAATGTAGGTGGATAACTGATCATGAAAGCTCTACAACTTATTTAGCAGGAGCATTATTAAAATATTAAAGATAACACTCAACCACTTATCTAGTGGGAGTGGAAAATAACTAAAATATAAATAGCTCAAACACTTATTTAGTGGGAGAGTAAAAAAACTGAGATATAAATAACTCAACCACTTATTCAATGGGAGTGGAAGCAAGTACAAAACTGAATGAACAACTTAGTGACATAGCCAACCACTTCCACTTATTTAGTGGGAATACAAATAAAATGCAAGTATCGAAGGCTGATCAATATTACTAATTTAGTGTTATAATGTGAGCACCAGTTGTATTTTACAATAAGATATAAATGTCCATTGAACACCAAAATGTTAGGGAATGATCTCCAATCAAGTATAAGATATCCAGCATATTGTAAATGGTAAAATAGATGAAAATATCAGGTATGATATAAAAAGATAGTGAATAGAAAAATTAAACTAGCTAATATAAATTTAACCTTAATGCTCATAACTCACTCCAAACACTTCTAAATGACCTCAAACTAAGTGCAAAGGAATCCTAAAAGGGAGGTGTCCAAGTTCCAACTAAGAAATTCCACCAATTAACTCACCATATTTTATGCATGCATTCCAAAGCTCTATAGGAAAAGGGGTAGCCACCAAACCTAGGGCGGCTAGCGCTATAAAATCAAAAACTCCACCAAAAATTCTAAAAATTGGAGAAAGGGGGCACCCAAGGTAGGAGAACACATAGCTTTAATACCTAGAACCAAATAAAAAATACTCCATAAGCTATGACCTAAAACATGCTATAGCAAGCACCAAACCAACACACCAAAAACTGATAAATCCACTCCAAAATTAAAAAAACATCAAAGAAATCCATCATCAATAAGCTCAATCTACACTTCTAGATGAAGAATAGTCACTAAATCAACTAGGTACTATCTTGCAAGTACAAAACTGAGAGAGGCTAGGAGGTATGCATTCCTTGAAGCTAAAAGTCTGAAATCATTTCAACAACACTTCGTTGTATTAAAAAATGGAGTAAAGCCTTATATATATATATATATATATATATATATATATATATATAACTTTGAGTATGACCCTTCAACTTCCTTTTCTTCACACTTTCCTAGGCATCTAAGGTGCATAGGCAAATAATATAACATTAAAATATTTAATTCCCCAAGTGGGACGTCCAACATGAAACCCACTTTTTAGAAATAACTTAAAGTCATTTGCCTAGGCATGGGGTCCATTAATGATATTCAAATATAAAATGACCCATCTTAATACATTTTCTAAAAACAAGCTCAAAAGTGCCGAGCACCAAATTACCCATTTTGCTCTTCCCGAAATAAAAACTACACTGAGTTGTTGAACCATTGCTATGCAAAGTACAACCAAAAATAAAACTTACTAAAAATATCATACTACTAAAAATAGTAAGTGACTCCAACCTCATTTCATCCTCAATCCAAGTAGTCATCGTAACTTACTAAAAATAGCAAGTTTGGAAAAGTCATCTGATGCAGAAGCATGTTACACCGTTCTGAAGCTCTCTAAAAACTGAGCAAGATCCCAAAAACACATTACCAAACTCATGTATGCAAGTCCTAAAAACTCCACTGGAACCTCTTATAAAATAGGAAACCTTAATTTCCACTTTTGACAAGCCTACAAGTCTTTGGAATAGGTTGACAAGCAACAAAAAGGATTACTACTAAGAAGGGGACATTAGAATCCACCTTCCTTAAGATTGCTTGTCTTCAAGCAATCACAAGTCTAGATGTTGTAAAATATGCTCACCTTCCCACATAGCATCCTCAATCAACAATTTCCTCCACTTCACCAAATACTCTTTGATTGACCTCTTCCTCAAAGAGCACTCTCTAACATCAATGATCTCTTATGGGATCAACACCAACTATCCTTATTCATCTAATGGAGGTAACTCTAAAGTAGTAAAAACATTATGCCCAAGCACCTTTTTGAGGTGTGACACATGAAAAACATATGTACCTTACTACTTGCTGGTAGTTCTAACTCATAAGCCACTTCCCTAATCTACTTGATGACTCTGAAAGGGCCATAGAAATGTGGCTTAAGATTTTTTGCTCCACTCTTCTTGAGGGTAGATTGTCTATAGGGATGGATTCTGAAGTAGACCATATCTCTAACCTTAAATATACACTCAACATGTTGTTGATCAGCATACTACTTCTTCTAATTCTAGGCATGGTGTAGATTATCCTTCAATGATCTCAAGATATCTTGACTCTACTACAACATCTCCCTCGCTTGAGGAGCTCTACTATCACCAAACACCAAGTCCATGAAACTTGGAGCCTCATAACCATACAAATACATGAATGGCAACATCTTGATTGACATGTGATAGAAAGTGTTGTAGAAATACTCTCCCAAATGAAGCCATTTCACCCATGCCTTTTATTGTCTTGATACATAATTTTAGAGATAACCTTCCAACCATTTATTCACAATCTTATTTGACCATCAGTCTATGGGTGATAACTAGTACTTGGAGTGAGCATTGTACCACTTAATCTAAAAAATTCTTGCCAAATTCACCTAGGAACTTGTTGTCCTTATCACTAACAATATTTCTTGGCAATCCATGCAACTAAAATACTTCTTTAAAGAGTAATTCAGTGACTTGAGCTACTATAAATGAGCTAGTAATGGCAAAGAAATGAGCAAAATTAGTTAATTTTTCAACCACAACATATATTCAATCCTTTCCTTGCACCCTTGGCAACCCTATGATGAATTCCATCGATATACTTTCCCATTTTTGATCAGGAATGGGTAGGGGCTGTAACAAACCAATTAGAAAAGTGTGCTCATTTTTGTTTATTTGGAAAGTAGGACATTCCTTAATATAGCATAAGACTTCATCTTTCAACCCTTTCCATGTAAATCTTTCATGGATTTACTTATAAGTCTTAAAATAACCTTGATGACCAGCAAGTGGAATGTCATGAAATGATTGCAAAATCTTCTTCTTAAGCTTAGATTTAGGCACTAAGAAAATTCTACCTTTATACTGTATCAACCCATCAACCAGTCGATACCTCTCATCATGAAGAATACCTTCAACAATATTGGTTATAAATTGATTTTTAGCATAATCAGTAATGATCTACTCCTTCCAATCAGCCATTATCTCAATTAGAGAGCTCAAATGGGGTCTCCTAGATAGAGAATCATCCACAATGTTATTCTTCCCTTTGACATACTTCGATGTCAAAGTCATAAGCCTATAGCTTACTCACCCACATTTTATACCTCTTAGTTAAATCCTTTTGATGCATAAAATTCTTAAGACTGTTATGATCAGTCTTAACTATAAATTTGCTCCCAAGCAAGTATTGTTTGAACTTGACTAATGCATGCATGATTACAAGCATTTCCTTGTCATAGATATAATATGTTCTCTCAACACCCCTTAATTTTATGATCTCAAACACAATGGGATGTTTGTATAGCATTAAAATAACCCCAAATCCTCCTGATGCATCACATTTCAACTCAAAGGGCTTGGTGAAATTGGGTATAACCAACACTGGACAAGAACTCATGAGCTGCTTGAACTTGTCAAAAATTGCTTGTGCTTTTTTTGACCATACAAATGCCAAATTTTTGGTGAGATCGGTAAGATGGGAAACCATCTAAGAATATCCCTTCACAAACCTTCTATAGAAGCCACAAATACCCAAGAACCCCTTCAATTATGTTAGGTTCTCCGGGGGTGGCCAATCTAAGATGGCCTTGATCTTCTCAATATCAACTCTAACTTGCTTAGAGTTGATTATGTGACCAAGGTATAGCAGCTCCATCATTCCAAATTCACATTTGGACTCTTTAGCAAACAAACATTCTAATTCTAAAATGCTAATCACTTCCTCCAAATGCATAAGGCGATCTTCCCAAGATTTATTTAAAATTGAGAATATCATGAAAGAAGATCAACACAAACTTCCTCAACTGCTTTTGGAATATTCTATTCATGCAAGACTAAAATGTAGTCAATGCATTGGTCAACCCAAAGGGCATGACTAGGAAATCAAAATGACCATAATGACGTCAGAATGCCATCTTCTCAATATATGATTCTCTCATCCGAATCTAATGGTTGCCCAATCTAAGATCAATCATGGAAAAGAACATAGCTCCATGTAGCTCATCAATGAACTCATCTATCTTGGGAATGGGATCATGATTTTTGATAGTCTTTTGATTCAATGCATGGTAGTCAACACACATGCGTATGGTGTCATCTTTCTTTTTTACTAACATTACTATTAAAGCAAATAGACTCTTACTCGAGTGAATGTGTCCCATCTCTAAAAGTTCTTTTATGGCCTTCTCGATCTCATCTTTCTATTTATTTGGGTACCAGTAAGGGGTTGTAATAACTGGCTTAGCTCCTTCTTTGAGCTTAATGACATGCTTGGTTCCTCACTTAGGAGGTCTCCCAGGAGGTATGCTACCAAACACTTTATTTTCTTGGTGGTCAATGACTAAATTTTAGGATTATAGTGTCTCTTATCTTCCATTGGATCAAGTGGCATGATCAAACACTCTGTTACCCACTCAACCATGTCATGATGAATCAACCTCTCCATCCTCTTGAAATACATAATGCAAGGGCATCCATTAGACATCCCTCTTAGATCTACCTTCTTCCCATCTAATTTAAACTTCAATTCCATGGTTGTAGATTTAGAGTGATCTCCCCAAGAGATCGCAGCCATTGAATACCCAACATTGTATTGATATCTCCAATGCCAACAATATAAAAATCATCTTTCATCTCATGGCTACCCAACTGCATAGACAAATTGGGTATCTTTGGGTTGCATGACATTGTGAATCCATCAGCCACCATTACCTTGAAGCCTTCAAAATCCTCCATCTTAAGGCCTCTTTTGGCTACCAATCCTTCATCAATGAAGTTATGAGTTTCTCCAGTGTTAATTAAAGCAACAATTTGCTACCCTCCAATCACTCCTCAGACTCAAAAAGATTCATTTTTTTGAAAGCTTGAGAATTGATCCAATACACCCCCCACTCCCATGGTCCTCTCCCATCTTTTTTGGGGCAGTCTCCTCTTTGTTGTCTATTGATTCATACTATTATTTAGACATATCAGATTCTAATCCAAAATCAGAACATGCCTCCATATGATGTGAATGGCCCTTTTCATAGCATCTATGGCCTTTGACCCATGGTTTTCTACATTTATAACATAAACCATCCTTCCTAAGTTTTTCACAAAGCTCGTCATCTATCTTAAGGGAGAAACTTATGGGGTAGATGCAAGGAGGGTCTCTTATCCTTTTTGTGAGCAAAGGTTTTGGACTAAAAGTTAGGCTATAGAGCAGCCAACTCCATGATTTTGGACTTTTTGATAGCCTCATCAAGAGTGGGTGGATCAAAAGCTTTAACCCAACCCTTCAAAGGTTCCATTAATCCTTTTGTAAACAACACTACAAGTCATCTTTCTGTGATGTTGGGCATCATCATGAAAAGCCTCTAAAAAATTGCAATGTAGGAGTCAAGTGAACCATGTTGCTTCAACTGTGCGAACTCTCTGAACTTAACTTCAAGATCCTTGGTATCAAATATTTATATCAATTTATTGGTAAACTCTCCATAAGTGTGAATAAGGTTATGGTTGAGGGTGACCAAACCATGATACCACCATTTATGTGTAGCTCCATCTAAATTCAAGGTGGTGAACTTGATGGCATCCTCTTTAGGCATAGGTCTAAGGGAGAGGTATTTATCCAACTTTTGAACCCATGATCTAGTAGAACATTTATCACTTCCATCAAAATGAGCCAAAGTAACTTTACCAAGGGCTCGTTGGTAATCTAGTCTAGGGGCCACATGAGCATGATAATCATGTCATCCACCACCTCTTCTCTTCTTCTGATTCATGTATTATTCTAGGGACAAAATGTCATTGATCTCAGGTAGTAGAGTGGAATACTCCATTTAGCTATTCCTTACTTTATCTACCAATGGTATTTCAACTTCTTCTTACATTCCTTACCTTGACATGAAGGTAGGAATGAAGGGTCTAGAGACTAATCCCCTAGATTTTGCAACATTTTGACCAATAGTTCTATCTCTCTCATTAGTCTCAGAATGACTATTCTCACCAATATGTTTCTATTAAGAGGTTACTTATTGATCCATCTTGGCAAGCAACCTTGACATCATGTCTAACATAATTCCAAATTTTCTTTCCATCCTTGAATCTTTATCATCTTTTTCACAAGTTGATCCCTTATCTTTTTTTGCCATGATCTCGACTACAACACCACTATTCCTCAAAACTTCTAAGAAAGTGTCTACATCTTTAACAGGCAGGGGTTGATACTATTCTCTCTTCAATCCTCTGATGTAGTATCTGATTTATGTCACTCATCTGACAAACAAATCATGAAATCTCACAAGGTAGTAGGAAAACCAACTTTGATACCACTGAAATATCCCCCTTAGATTTTTTTGATTTTTCACACACAATATGGCAAACAACAATACACCCATTAAGATTAGCTCCAAAATAAAACCAACTTGAAAGGAACCCTTTCACTTTTTAATCACCTAGATCTTAGTGAGGGCGAGGTGAGAGCATATGATACAAGGGGATCATTAGAAGAAAACTAAAAATGAAATTACAAACTATTGATGGCTTGTTGACGATTCTAAAAATTAGATGCTTGAAATATAGGCAGATAACCGACCATGAAAGCTCTACCACTTATTCAGTGGGAGCGTTATTACAATATTAAAGATAACACTCAACCACTTATCCAGTGGGAGTGGAAAACAACTAAAATGTAAATAGCTCGACCACTTATTGAATGAGAGAGTAAGCAAACTGAGATATAAATAATTTGACCACTTATTTAGTGGGAGTGGAAGCAAGTACAAAATTGAAAGAACAACTTGGTAAGAGAGCCATCCACTTCCACTTATTCAGTGGGAATACAAATAAAATACAAGTATAGAAGGCTGATCAGTACTATTGATTTAGGGTTATAATATGTGCACCAATTATATTTTATAATAAGATATAAATGTCCATTGAACACCAAAATGTTAGGAAATGATCTCCAATCAAGTATAAGATATCCAACATATGGTAAATGGAAAAATAGATGAAAATATCAAATCTAATATAAAAGGATAGTGAACAAAAAACTCAAACTAGCCAGTATGAATTTCACCTTAATGTTCATAACTCACTCAAAACACCTCCGAATGACCTCAAACCAAGTGCAAAGGAATCCTAGGAGGGAGGCGTCCAAGTTTCAACTAAGAAACTCCACCAATCAGCTCACCATATTTTATGCAATGTTTCAAAGCTCTGTATAAAAAAGGGCAACCACCAAAACTAGGGTGACCAGCTCTAGAAAATCAAAGACTGCACCAAAAATTCTAAAAATTGGAGAAAGGAGGCATTCAAGGTAGGAGAACACACAACTTCAATACCCAGAACCAAATAAAAAACACTCCAAAATCTATGACCAAAAACATGCTATAGCAAGCACCAAACCAACACACCAAAAATTGATAAATCCACTCCAAAATTAGAAAACATTAAAAAAATCCATCATCAATAAGCTCAATCTGCACTTTTGGATGAATAACAGTCATTGAATTAGCTAGGTACTATCTTGTAAGTATGAAACTGAGAGAGGCTAGGAGGTATGCATTCCTTGAAGCTAGACTTCTAAAATCATTTCAACAATGCTTCATTGTATAAAAAAATAGATACCAAAATATGGAGCAAAGCCTTGTATATATAGCACTTTGAGTATGACCCTTCAACTTCTTTTTCTTCACACCTTCCTAGGCATCCAAGGTGCATAGGTAAATAACATAACATTAAAATATTTAATTCCCCAAGTGGGGCGTCCAACATGAAACCCACTTTTTTAAAATAGCTTAAAGTCACTTGCCTAGGCATGGGTTCCATTAATGATATTCAAATATAAAATTACCCATATTAATACATTTGCCAAAAATGAGCCCAAAAGTACTAAGCACCAAATTACACATTTTTCTCTTCCTAAAATAGAAACTGCATTGAGCTATTAAACTGTTGCTACACAAATCACTATCAAAAATAGTAATTACTAAAAATATCATATTTCTGAAAATAGTAAGTGACTCCAACCTCATTTTATCCTCAATCTAGGTAGCCGTCATAACTTACTAAAAATAAAAAGTTCAAAAAAGTCATCTGATGTAGAAGCATGTTACACCATTCTGAAGCTCTCTAAAAACCTAGCAAGATACCCAAAGCACACTACCAAATTCCTATATACAAGCCCTAAAAAATCCATAGGAACCTCCTATAAAATAGGAAACCCTAATTTCCACTTCTGACAAGCCTACGGGTCTTTGGAATAAGCTGACGGGCAATAAAAAGGATTACTACTGAGAAGGGGACGTTACAATCATCATTTACGAATTTTGGAAAGGTTATGGGGGGAGATAAGCATGGATTTCATTCTTGGGCTACCAAGAAATCAAAGATGGCACACTTAAAATCATATAAGGAAACCAGTTATGTCACTAAAATTACAAAAAAAATTCAAACAAGAAGTGAGATTGCATCTTTTTCCAAGGAGCATAGTATCAAATATGGATAAAACGTTTTTTGGTCACTTTTAGATGACTCTATGGAGGAAATTAGGCTCAATCTTAGATTTTAGTTCAACCTATGATCCTAAAATGGATGGACAAATAAAAATGGTGATTAAAATTCTTGGTAATTTTTTGACATGTTTGGTATGCGCCAAGTGAAAAAGTGGGATATAACATTAGCACAAGCTGAGGTTTTGTACAAAAAATCAATGAATAGAATTAAAATAATGAGTCTTTTTAAAATTATGTATTTTTTTATCCCCAAATCCATTTGTGATTTGAAAAACACAATTACTATGAGAAGGATAAGTGTTGAAGCAGAGGATTATGCAACATGTATGTGTGGTGTGCTTAGATAATTAAATATAAGGTCATAAAATAATGTGATGAATTATAATAAGTGTAAAAATTAGATAATAAAAGAGTAATAGTTCCATGTAAATGACTTAGTTTTGGCACATTTGTGTAAATATAGGTTCCCTAAAGGAAAATATAATAAGTTCAAATGGAAGAAAATTTGGCCTTGCATACTTCTAAGGAGATTTCCAATGAATTCTTATGAGATATAGCTACCATATGGGTTTATAATATCACCTATATTTAATATAGCATATTTGTACCTTTACTATTAGGGACAAGGGAGTGACAAAGGAAAAGTTCAAATTCTTCAATTTTGGATCATAGAAATTACTTTCTTAAGAAGGTCAGAGAGGAAGTTGAGGTAGTATTGAATACAAAAATCAATATCTAGATAAGAGATAGTGAGTACAAGGGTTATATTATTAAATTGAATAACAAAGCATCCAAAGACACAACAAGGATGATCACATTTGAGGTTTTCAAGTATGGAATAACTATAGTAGAGCTCATAGAAGGTTCATGAGGAGGATCTCATGGACAATTTCATTTACCCTAGGTGTCTAATGTAATAGGATCTAAGTTCACAAGCAATGTTGCATCAACCAAAAATAGGGGTTGGTTTCTTGTGCACATTTGTGTTTGTGCATTTGTGTTTATTTAACTTTTTGGGCATGTTGACTGCACACATGTAAAAAATGTTGAAATCATGAGAAATTTGTTAAGAGTCCAACATTTTATAAAATTCAAATAGAGACAGTTTCAATCACCTCTCTAAGCTCAAATGATCTCTTTTTTGGATGGTGAGGAAACTGCCACTTATTACAGGTATAAATTTCACCCACATTGGAAGCATAAGTAAATTAAATTCCCATAGTAGAATGTGAAAAATATTGTAGGGTGTTAATGTCAGGAAAGTAAGATTCAAGTCTGTTTACAGTAATTGGGTGTCAGTTGGAAGAGATTAGATGGGGAAAATTGACTCACAACTTCCATAAAAAATCATTGGACTACAAGGATTTCTATAAAATAAATGTTTCAACGTTATTTTTAAGTTAGTGTGAGCTTTTGGTTTGGGACAAAAAACCAAAATCAAGAGAAACAAGTAATAAAAAGTAGAAGAAGAGGTAACTTGAGAGTAATAGATTAAATGAAACCATAAGAGAATATGATCAAAATAATAAGGTGATGAAAACATGACAACATAAGGAGAATAAATATTACAAAGTTAGCTAGATAAAATTCAATGATGCATGCTCGAGTTGTTTAACCCTTTTTTGAAAGGTATAGAGGGTTAAAGAGGGTAGAATATCCTATACACAAGGATTAATAAAACTATTCTAGAGCATGCCAATTAATTTAAAACTTAGATAAATAAATATTTTAAGTTAAAGTGCTAAGTTATGATAAATACAAAAAGTCCACTCAAAATAGTAGTTTGATTTCATAAACACGAAGAAGAGATCATACTTAGATTATTTACAAATACACAGGCAAATCTGAGAAATTTAGAGGTGGAAATAGGTAGGGGCAAGATTAGGATCCAGTTGTCAAAATTTTCAAATATTATTTCTAGATGTCTGGACACTTACACATCAATGCTTTTGTCTTGATCTCAATGTAACTATCTTATATAAAATATTCATTGTATTGTGAAGCAACCACTTAAAGACTTATAGGTTTTACATCACCTTTATGATGATGTCTTTTGTTCACACACACAAGTTATTGATGATTGCATATCGATAAAACTCTAGCTCTTCACCTTAGGTCTTTTTACCTTGTGAAAAATGGGTTAGTGGGCTCACATTTCCAATTTGACCTCAAGAACCCCCTTTTCAATGAGCGTTTCCTACATAGCCAATACTCCAAAGAGGGCCTCAGACTTATGTAGTTATCCCCTAGGTGTTGGATTGTGTATGTATAAGGGTATAATATACTATATATAGAAGCATGTGATGATATAACTTATAACTTGACAAATACTACTCATGGACTGTTCTTTGAGTGCTTTATACCTGTGATACGACTACTCATGTGACTAATATGAAAATAGGGAAAAATAAGGAAATATAACTCAGTTGTGTGATTGATTAATTGAGCTTGAATAGGTGCTTGCTTAGTATTTTCTAGATGAATAATGAGTAGGATTAGATTTGTATTCATACCACTCCTTTGAAAATATATCACAATAAGGTTCAATAAGACAAATGGGCTGATCCATAAGATTCAAAATATTTAAAAATTAGATGACTTTTGAGGATTGGACACTTAATAAGAATATGGACACTTACATCAATGCAAGTGTCCCTATGTGGGATACAAGTGTCCAACATGCTAGGAAGATTTTGAACATCTAAAATTGATAGTGAAGAATATATATCATGTTTTAATCTTTATATATAGTACAAGAGATCAGAGTCATCATAAATAGTTGGGTCAGACTATAAGATAAGTAATTAGGCACAATGAGATGGTGAATGAAATTATTTCAATAGTGTGAAGGTCTAGAACTAAAGGGTAGATCCCTGATAGTTATTTTTCAAGTATACAATATTGAGATGCTATATAAATCAGATTTCAGTATCTACATCCCCCCCTTGATCTAGTAATGCATAAAGATGAAATTACTAGGTTAAAGGAAATAAATGTGTATATGGTTGTGTATAACACATGCTTCCTTTATTTTAACCCTCTTTGAGTGTTTTTATAGTGTATGAACTGTAACCAAGAGAATGTTAGAGTATACATCAATGCATATAATCTAAAATTTGACATAATTGAAATGCTTGAAAATAAAAAGAGCAAGGAAGGAGTACATATGTTTATCGATGCAAACATGTTGCCTCTTAATATTTTGAATTGGTAAATATGCTTCCTTATAAAGCATTGGATTTGAGAGGGGTTCAAAAATTAACCTTATATTTTTGAAGAGGGATATTAAAAGGTAATTATGCCTCCAATCCGGTGCAAGGGTGAGTTGTAACACAACAATTGAGATCATTACATCTCAATTGCACAACTCAAGTGATAATACAATAAAATACAATTAAAGTGGTATAACCAGCTCGAATTGTAAAATGGAAGTAGTGTTAATCCATTGGGGGCATCAAATCTCAATCACAGTACTAAAATTATCCAAGTACTATAGATAAAAAGGCTCAAAATAATGTTTCCTAGTGAAAATTATGCTTCTTAGTAGATAAGTTTGAGTAAGTTTAAATAATTATTTTCATTTTTATTGCACTTGCATGGAATATTTACATTTAATGTGTATCAAACTAAATTATGTGTCAAAATTTAACTTCTACTATCTAATTATGTATAATATTTATCATAAATATGAGAAACTCTATCCCTCATCTTTAAAAATTGGTATAATGTGTAGGATTATGTCCCAAGTGTATATATGAATCATGTAAACTGTAATGGAATTCTATAAATTCTAAGATTGTTTATAAGTGTGGAGGTCATGTCTCTATGACATGCCCCCACTGATATGACCCCCCCTTTTGTGGTGAGGGGGATGGAATATAGTTGTTACCTTACCTCAAAAGGATAAGATAAATATATAATTTGTGTATGAATCATGTAGCACATATGATTATCATTTATAAGTAGATATATCTATAAAGTTCATATTATATGATCACAACAAACCATAATATGCTTGATATAGATCATGTAAACATCTAGAAAGTAGCATTACAAACTCGTGCACATAAGAACACTCAATGTCACTTAAAAGGGGTGTAAGGATCCCATAAACAAGGGGCATTTTCAAATATTGCACACTCGAATGAATTACATATTCAAATTTCCAAATATTAAAATAAAGAAACATGAAGTGGCATGGGGGCCAACAAGCAATGAACATAAACAAATGTTCCACAAGTAATAAAAAAGACACTCAAGAAAGTGACAATGTGAATAAATGAAGTATAAGGAACTAACATAAGCATATCATATTATTCCATGCATGTATGTGTTAGAAAAAATGTCATGTAACATAGCATATCAAGTAAATTATGAAATTTTTAAGCATGATTATAGGCATGTGTAATCATTAGTATATAAGTTCAACATGATAATATAGAAATGATCATAAAATAATGTAACTTATATCAATCATGATCAAGGAAGCAGAATCCCCCAATGTGGTATATCATGTGGGAAGGAAAGGTCCAACACCTATATGTGCAAGTATCATGGGTCTGGGGTATGCTTATATCGTACTCAAGTACACATGAAATATGTGTGTATAAAAATCATATATTATCTACTAACATAAATCAAACAACATAGATTTCAAGGATCTAATAAACATGTGAATGTTGAATATTTTTGCATTTTTTATTTTATTTGACTATTTTATTGTATTTTCTTGAATTTTTTATTTGTTTTTTGAATATTTATAAATTTAAAAAGGTCTAACCTTTGATCTGATCTGAGGGAGGCTCACAAGTATCTCCAAATTAAGAAAATGGTACATCATATTGGTGATACTACCAAGGAATTTGTATAAGTGTCATATCTGAAACTATAGAATATGTGGTACTCTCCTTATTTCTCATAGGACTTGTGGTTGTAAATAGGTAATATATGGGGAAGGGGTTTGTGGAGCCCATTGTTTAGTTATTTGTGGTTTTTTTGATGTAGCTACAATTGGAACATGTTTAGTTTCTCTCAGCAACTGGGTAGACCATGTAGATGTGGATGAGGATTCTATGGAATCCATTGTGTATCTTTGGTGCAGCTATCTCTAAAGTATGGGTTACCTTGGAGAGAGGATTGCATATTAATTATCCTTTCATGATTTATTAACCTTAACATGTTGTATAATTAACTATTTTGGAATATACTTCTCTTGCTCAAGTGGACATACATTCTCACTAGCACTGTTATTGAGCATAACACTATGTATAGGCTGATGATCAAGGTATGTTGGATTAAATTATGAATGAATATCTAATTCATCATCTAAAATTTCACTATCATCAAATGAAATAGAGGGTCTCTAAACCATAGGATGTATTATGTATGTATAAGTGTTGATAGTATCATGTAATGGGTGCCCATAACATGATGGGGGAGGATGTGCATTATATGCCATTTGCACTTTTGGATCTTTCTTAGAATGATCTTGTAAAGGATTGTTAAATATCTTATGGTTTTGATGGTCACAAATTTGTGAACCTGAATCTTTTGGAGGATCATCAAATGTAATATATTGGTTATCAAGAACAACTTGGTTCTTACATTTCAAGGTATAGCATTTTTTTATAGAATGCCTAGGGCCTTGGTGATAGTAATAATATGCATTATCATCATATCCTTTTGGTAGAGGTTGACTCATATCAACCTCTATGGGAGGATGGAGAAATATGAAAAGACACTCCACAAGCTTCTTGAGTATCAAAGTTGGAGACTCAGGTAATCACGTTAATTTTCTCTTAAGTGTATTAGATAAGATGAGTCGATTAGGTTTTTATGATACTGCATTAACCATTTTGGTTGTTTCCATTTTAGGTTATGTAGGTTTTACCTTATAGCTTGGTTTTATGTGAAACTTGTTATAAAATGTAATTGGTATGTTTGCTATATACTAAAGCTTATTCAAATAAATAAGTTTCATTTCATGGTCTCAAATAATATGGCATAAGTCATCAAAATATTTGAATTTATTGAAAATAATGGACTCATATAATGGGGCAAGCAAACTTTGATTAAAGATGTCTTCAAGCTCTTTATCTACCATTGAATTTTTCATTTTGGATAACATTGTTTTGATCTCAAAAAATATTCGTTGATAGGTTCATTGGTTCCTTGTTTTATCTTATCAATTTATGCACATGACATATTTTTAATGATATTTATGGAGAAATATGGTAGAAATTGATCCGCTAAGGGTTCGAATACTTTTACTGATTGGATTAGTAAGTCATATAACCATCTTAAATCATAGTCCTTTAGGCTCCTTGGAAAAAATCTGGTCAAAATTTTATCATTTGAAGCATAACCAAGGAATGTTGTAAAGAAATATCAGAGATGTTGTTCAAGATCATCCTTGCCATTATAAAATATGAACTTGAGTGTAATCAAACTAGTAAAATGGTTTAAAGATATCTCAAGTGCTATAGGATTAAGTAATACATCTTATGAATCAATAGCATGAGTTGATTTTAAAGTATTTTGTTCAATGTTGGTAACCTTAGCTTCCAAAGTTTTTATAACTTGGAGAAGAGTTTGTATTGTAGACCCATTAAGATTAATATGTTAGATTTTAGAAACCACCAAAGGGGATGAAAACACCACTTATGTGTACATGGGCCTTGAAACTAGTAATTGAGTTTAAGTATTAATTTTTCAAATACAGGATGTATTGAGGTCAATACCCCCATTTCTAGAAATTGAGGACCCTTGTTAAGTTCTACAAATTTGTGTTATAAATTGGATGTTTAACTTGATCAAGAACCATTATTGAAAATCTTGTTTTGTTCTAGTTTAAGATTGGTTTGTTAGCACATAAACTTTCTTTGAATTTATCTAATGTTGATAACATTTCATTCTTGTGTTTCCATGTTGCAAGATTAATGGAGTCCCATTTGAATGAACAATGTTCGGGGTTTTATGTTTTAATGTTAATTTAACCCTTTTTGACTAACCTTTGGTCGATTAATTGAGTCCATGTTTAAATGGGAATTAAAACTTTAGTCTAAATGTTTTTAGCCTAAGTTTTATTTTGAAAGAGATTCAAATTTATGTGGGATTAATTTTATGGGGATCATTTTGCTAATATTTTAGACCTAGTTTAAAATTTGGCCTAAGTTTTAATCATGTTTATTAATATGACAAAAACCTTAGTCTAAAAATTTTATCCTAAGTCTCTTTATACTCTCCAATCCTTTGTTTATTTTCATTGTCCATAAGAATGAATTAAATAATAGGATACAAAGTGGTGAGATCTCAGAAGCTCAAAGGGGATCTAATAATACAGGGGCATTCACTCAATTCAAAATGTCATGGACCCTACGAAGGAACATTAAAGTGACATGTGTCAAAATCTCGGTAAGTTTAGAGAAAATATAATTATGTGATAAAAGGTCAACAAGTAAAGGATTCTATGGAAGAACCCAAGAGTGATAAGTGTTACAATCTCAGTGACTTGGCCCAAGATCAATGGTCTGAATTTATCCAAACATACAAAGAGAAAAATTAAGTGGATCAAGATCAATGAAGCACATTTAATTTTGCAATAGATATCTAATGGTGTGAGCATGGATTCAAAATTTCAATGATCTCAAAGTGAATGTGAAGATATGACATAGCATAAAAGCATTACCTTGAGAGAAATTGATAGCAAGGTACAAGCCGTGGAGATGCCAAATGGCACGATCTTGGATGCCAAGTAGAAGGATCAATGGTCTATAATAATTCAAGGATAGAGGACTCATTTGAAGATAAATAAATTGTATTTAATCAAGATCTAGGATTGTATGAGGTGCTGACACATATCCAAAGAGACAATGATCACATTTCAAAAATAAATGAACAAGCATGACATGGCAATGCCACCTATGCAGACACATCACATTGGGAGATTTGTGGACATGAATAAGCAAAAAGTATAAATGGAAGATCCAAGTACAATCTAAGTCATGAAATCACCTAATTTAATCTTGCTTACCACTATTAGAGCTTTGCTTCAACCTAAAAAAAACCCTAGTATGTACAAATAGCCTTGGTTGCCTTGAAATTACTATTTGAGTTGAGAGAGCTGAATTATCATCCACTAGTGAATAATTTGATCAAAATTCTAGAAATGGCAACCCATAAGCATGTTTTAAATCAATATGTTGAGTTGTATTTAACATCAAATATCGAGGGTCGAGTGTTTAAGGACACAAAATTTGTAATTGCTACTTTAAACACAGGGGACAATAATTATTCTAAAAATTTGAGAACCAGTCAATCATCACTAAGGAATAAGAGAAGATCCTCCCTAAAATAGACTCTATGATGACATTGTAGCCATTCAGATGACCAGACTACAATAGGCTACTGCAAAACTAGACGTAATTCATTTTATTGATGTTCTAGGTCCAATTTTCAAGGAAAATAAAATAGATAATAGTATGTTGGTTAATGAACATAGTCTGAGGAATATTGCTTACATATCCCCAATTTCATTTGAGTCCTATTAAAAATTTCCCAAACCCCAAATTGACCTAGTCTTAATTAAATCATGGTCTAAGAAACACAACATGATGGACACCCTATTTATGTGGTTAGAATTTGGTAACCAAGTTGTTGTAAACCTTGGAAAGAAAATTCCTATAATTCAATTTAGATTAGGGGTTAGGATGGTGATGATCATGCTAAACAAATTATATGGGTGTTTAAATACAGCATATGTAAATCCAATGTGAGTGCCCATGGTTTATTTCATCATTGAAAGGGCAATTGTCCTTCCATTAGGTGAGTAATTAGTATCTCCCTGAGTAGACAAATATATGCAATCAAGAACAAGAAGAAAATTGAATTTTATATGATGTCTTATTTGTTAGATGCTCTGTATTTAACTACTAAAATCCCAAACTAGAGAGAATGGTCTCCACATGGTACTCAAACCATTTCATAGTACTATTCAAAATTACACATCTACAAGTATAGAGATCACATTCAATTTATTTTTGATTGTGTTTACCCTACATTAAGTGAAGCTATAACTCATATTTATATGATGAGAATCAGCCCTTTGATCAAGAAATCTGTTGAAGCAATAGGAGACATATGGTTATACCTGTAATCTTACTTCATATGACCTAACTCTTCCCTATGATTATATATCAGCTCACATGCAAACTACTGACCTTGGTTATCCCACATAGAGTCATAATTCATTAGCTTGGACTTTTCCCACATGATACTCTCATCCCTTGCACATCCCTAGTCCACCTTGGTCCCACCTCATGCTAGACAGACCCTTTAGGGACCTTGTGGGGCCCTTTTGAGGACTTGTTGACCACCCTAGGCATCTATTAGACCTAGGCCATGGCTTAGGGATGAAACCTATGGCCTAGACTATAGGTTTCCTTCACAAAAGCTATAGCCTAGGCCACAACCTAGGTAGAATGCGTGAAAAAGACCCCTATTTGGTCCCAAATAGCTAGTTTTTGGTCTTTTAGCAGATTAGGGTTGAGATATATGCCTTTATCTCATTCACTTTATATGGTAGATCCTCATTCTTGTCACTTGATCACTTTCTTGCTCTGATCTTCCCACTTGATCAGTCCATTGGAGGCTTGGTTGCCATCTTTGAATCTCTTTTGATTCTTGCTTGGCACAATAGTTTTCATTGTGACAGGGGATGCCCTACATTGTTATAGCTATTCTTGGTAATTCTCATTACTATTGATAGTGTTCCTAAAGCTTTTGGGTTGCTCCTTACTCCATCAAGACTCCATTGCACCTATTTTTTGCTCCTTACATTGGATTTTCCATATATTTGGTGGCTTTTCCTTATCTCTTCCACAACTTTTGGCTCTTGGTATGGACTCAACTTACATATAGCCTGATCTTCTTCCTCACTTGCCTCCTATCTTGGATAATCAATTGGTAGAAAGTTTACACATCTCTTTGAGCTTGATATGAGGGCACTTTTCTATGCAAATTTAAACTCTTTGTTTATTTACAATAGTATACATGTTAGGGTTTGATTTGTTTTAATAAATTAGTTGTTTTGTGCATTATTTAGAATAGTTTATGAAACTTATGCATTTATCTATGGATACAAGATATATTCATTGCTTGAAATATTTACCATTGTATGTATGCTTGTATTGGAAACATATCTTTCATTACATGATAGGATTCTATATGCACAAATCAGATAATATAGCTTGCTCAAACAATATATCTCTCTCTCTCTTGCTAAAACTAGAAATATTGTATTGCTAGAAAATAATAGTATTACATTGAAAGATATCTCAAATTTATAATAGGCATGTTCTTGAACCCTTGCTTGCAAAAATTTTTGTTTCCCAATGTCTTTCATTTAGCCTCAAAGTGCCTTAGTTTCTAGATTTATGTTTTGTTGGCCATTACATTTCATGTAGTATTGTTGCTCCTTTCTTATTTATACAATCTATAATATATTTTTAGCCACTTGTTTTACTATGGTTGGACCTGCTAGAGGTTCATGTGTACTTTGTGTGTTTATTTGTACTAGTCCTAACCTAGTTTACAAGTCCATTTATAGCTTGGTGTAAGCTGATAAATTGAATAGCCACTATAAACCTCATGTAGCCCATATAACCCCTGAGCCTTCTAACCTCTTAGTGGTTTGCTTTAGTACCCTGCCAAACACTGGGGGTTTCATTCAAATTCTTGGAGCTACATACTAGCATGCCTAGTGGGACCCCACATATGGTCTCACACTATTTTTATCCCATTTAGAGCTCTCTTAGCCAATTCCCCTCTATTAGCCAATAGGCTTTACTTTCAGTTGTGTTTCAACTCTTGCCTTGGTTGTTTATCTTGCTTTGGTTTTGTGTCATCTTCCCTATTGGTTCTCTATCAATTTTCCTCTTCTATTTTCTCCCATGGTGTCCATGTTTCATTGCACCTATGACTAAACTCCCACCCTTGGGATGTCATTCCCTTTGGATTTAGGGTCTCACCCCTGAGCTTACTCATGAGCAAGTGACAACTGCAATAGAATGTCACAAACACCATAGGATTTACGAGGTTCCCTCAACCCAACATGGTGGTGTAGACCCTCTCACATTTGAAAAGGAACCAGATTGGTAAGACTACAATTGTCATACTTAGTCTCCTTTTCACCAGTCCAAACCTCATTCATCTGAGGATGTTTTTGCTTATCAACATGTTGCATCTCACTCACCCATCCATGGTGATGAGGATCCCCTTGCCCGATTAAGACCTAATGAGTTTCATGTATTCATTAAATATTTATGTAGGCATCTTCAGGTGAATGAATTTCATCCCTCTCCCTCTAGGATTTAATTTCATGCTTCCTCTAGAGATAGAGCTTGTACTCGCTCAGTGTTGAGTACCTTAACTAGCTCTCGTGTGAGTTCCCTACCTCTTTCTCGATAGGAAACTCCACCTCAAGAGAATTCACATGTCCATGTTGTGGATAATAGGTATTCCCAGTTAGTAATATATCTTCATCATGAGGATTCCTCCCATCCTCTTAGCCCTTCTTTCAAAATTTTTGATGAGCATGTTGATTTTGATCATCATATACAGACTGGAGATCCATGGGTGGCATATCAAGAGCATCAGTGACCACCGATTGATTCTCGCTTGATGGAGCATACCCATTATCATGGAGATGTTAGTCATCATGATCCTTTCTATGAGTATGTCATGTCTTCTCAGCAGTCCCATATGGACTATCACATTCCCTGTGGTTGCTCCCTGCTTCATGATAGAGATGATTTTTGCCATGATTGGTCCCCTTATCAAGAGCCACCTCGGTATCATCCCCATCACAACCATGGTCATGATGATGCTTATATATATAGGCAACATCATCACCATCATGAGCCTCCTCCTAGAGGTTTTTTTGCCAATTATCAACTGTACCTATGAGGATCTCTACAAGAATCCTCTAGCCCCTTGGGTGCGTACTATTCCCCTTCTTACACCCATCCCTAAGCTATCTAAGTTCAACGAGATGTGGGATTAAAATCCTTTGGAGCATATTAAAACATTCATTATGGCATGTATGGATTGGGAATAGGATAAAGGTATGTTATTGAAGCTTTTTGCTCATACTCTATGAGCTAAAGCTCTTATTAGTTTTTAAAATCTACCTTTAGATTCTCTCTCTAGTTTTCAGCTCCTTTTAGATGACTTCCTTAAATATTTTGATATCTCTAGACCCTTTAACCTTAGCATCCAGTCGCTTACCTCCATGGCATAGGCCAAGGGTAAGTCTAACTTTGATTTTGTATGTAGATGGTGGTCAGCCATTCATACATGCAAAACTAGGTTCTCGGATGACCAGCTTTATGATATGTTCACAAGAGCATTGATTTAGGAGGTTCACCTTGAGTTCCTCAAATGTGAACCCACCTCTTATGATGAAGCTTTTAATCAGTGTCTAAAGATTGAAGTGTTTGAGGTGCATGTGGGCATGTGGCTAGTAACTTCTCAAAAGTCATCCTCATCTTGTGATCATAATTATAATGTGACTAGGGATAGTGTCACAAATTCTCCTCTTGAGAAGAAGGACAAGAAGGATAGCCATGAGGTGAATGTTGTAAGTAAGAAGCCAACTAAAAAGTGGGATTTTGAATCTAGCATGGTAAAATAATGGATGGAATTCCCTTATGACCCCACCAATTTTTACCATTATTAGCGGATGAAGGGGCACGATGATGCCAATTGTGCTACCCAAAAATCTAGTGGGCAAGCCTTGCCTCAGGTGCAGAGTTCTCCTCTCACAGATCCCAACCACAAGCTAGATGTGTTTAAGAAGCCTCTTCCTAATCACAACAAAGAAAAGAAGAAGAAGAAAAATAATAAATTAAAGGCTAAGGCCCCACACTCTCCTTATTTCTCTTCTAGCTCTTTTGACTCCTCTTTTCAAGCTGACCCGTGAGGGAAAGCCAAGTGCAAGGTAGTAAGGTGGTTGCTGCTATTAACATTACTCCTACTAGGTATGAGTTCTTTATCAATACATGCTCAGGTCAAGCTATTGACCCCTTTGGAAAGCCTAATGGTGCTAGACCTCTCATCTATCCCATGGGGGTAGGGAATCCCAAAGTCAAATTTGAAATTTGGTGTAATATCCTACCCCAGGCTAGACAACATCTTTACTCTTTCATTGAAGAGTTACAGGGCCTCTCAATTGGGATCTCCATCTAGGACCTACTTCACCTTTGCCCTAAGTAAAGGGGCATCATCTTTGACAAGCTTGGTCTTTCTCATGAGGATCTACTACAAGATTATATTAGGGTGTTTTTTAACTTTGATACACTTGAGTATCCTCACCCTCTTATTCTTTATTTTGACCTAGCTTCCTTGATAAATACTTTTATTTTAGCTAAGAGGGATTAGTTCCCTCTTTACATTGAGACTTTTGTTGATGATTTCCATGTCAAGTGGTGCATTGTCAATGAAGGAGCTGCCTTGAACATCATGTCATTGCATGTTCTTGAAGAGCTCAAAATTAGTCAAAAGAAGCCCTCTAATTATCATCATAGGTGTGTAAATTTTAACAATGACATAGAGATGTCAGTGAGAAACATGAAGCTCCACATCAATTTTGGTCCTAAGGTGGTCTGAATCAAGTTTTGTGTGTTAGACCTTGATCTCTCATATAACATTATTCTCAATCGTCCTTGGACCATGACCATGTAGGGTACCACTTTAGCCATGTTTTGCATGGTCTAGTTCATTCATGAAGGTGAGGTTCACACTCTAGAGGCTGACCCAAATCCTTGGGCATTCCTCTATGCAAAGACAAAGCCCTCTAGTGAGGATTTATCTATCTCTTCATGGGGATTTGTGGGTGCCCACACACCCTTGGTTGTTGAATCTCATTTTCTCAAGGATGAGCATTGTGATCTAACTAAGTATTGGGCAACATTCACTCCTTCAGAGTTTGGCATGTATTTACCAACTCCTTCTCCTACCCTATGTCTCTAGGGTGGTTATTCCCTTCTTGGATACCTCTTCTAAGATATCTCCTTGACTATTGAGCTTTCCCTCTCATCACACTTTTCCCATCAAAGTATTGACTCTTTCAACGCATCTCTCACAGAGATTGCTAGAGTTTTTGAATCTAATCTTGAGTGTTATTCCATTCATGGTATATCACCCAACCTAATCAATGAGAGGAAAGCTTACAAGAATCCCATGCCCATGCATCTTATGCATTTTCATCCTCTTACTTATTTGGGTTTGGAGGTCTCATTCACCAATAATGACCCCACCTTTGACACTCCTGTATTTTTGGTCATGGCTGGTGAACATAAGGATGTAGATGCTCCATATCCTTCTCCCCACTTGTGCCCCATTGTATCACCTCCTCATAGGTCAAAAAATGGCCTACCTAGTGGGCAGGGCTCTAGTTAGGGTGAAGTGGTTGCCTACCCTCAGGGGCAGGCCTAGGCCTGGGCTTACAATGATTTGGTGAGCCTCAAAGCTTACTAGAACACCCTCCTCAGGCCCCCATTTGATGGATCACCCCTCTCATGGCATCCAATGCTAGACCTTATAGGTCTCCTTAGTCATCTAGATTGTGCATTCCTCCTTATATGTACCTTGGGATAAAATTAAAGTTTTTTGCTTATTTTATTTGGTCATGTTACTGCTTGCTTGCAATCAACACTCCATCGACTCCCTCTCCCCTTTTTTGTAGTGCTTGTACATGTTGTGGGTTAGTGTTTGTGGTTGCATATGAATTTATATGGCCTTCCCTAGTTGGAATTCATCTATCATGGGTCTCCTACCACCCCTGCTCACCTCTCATTTTGGTTAGCATTGAGACACTCTCTCATGATTGGTCCCACGCATCGGTGGTGGCTCTACCGGTTGAGATGTCTTTCTTGCCTATAGCACTCTAACTCTTCCTCACATCTGCATAAGAGAGAAACATGACCTTGGATCATTTGTTCTTATTTTGGTATAATAAAACTTGTTTTGACAAGCTCAATAATTATTTTTTCTTGTTTCCCTCCTTTCCTAATCTTTCTAGGCCAGTTTTGAGCCTTTCTAGGCTCCTTGAGCTTGTTTTTGGCCCTTGCTAGCCTAGGCTATGAATTTATGGGCAAATCTATGGCCTAAAAGTGGGATAGGCCACAAATTTCATAGCCCGATAGTGGTCTAGGTCATGCGTTTGCCAGTAGCCTTGCTTTTTGCCCTTTTCGAGCTTCTGTTTGGCTTCATTTTTACTCCCAAAACCCCAAAAATTTCATCTTATAGGTTTTGGCCCATTATGGATGCAATTGTGGAGTCCATTTCTCTCTTTGATGTCTTCTTGGGTGTGTTTTGGGACCATTCCAATGTTTTGGACCTCTGAGTCCTCTAGCCTCTTTGGCATATGCACTCCTTACTAGATGCACCTTGTGGGCCCTATTTTGCATCTCAAACTGCAAGACCTTTATCTTAGAGGTTTTGGCCCATATTGAGTGCATTAGCAGCCTCTATTTTATAATTTAAGGTTTCATTGGGCCCACTTTTGGCCCCATTTTGGTCTTTGAGACCCCTTTCTAGGTCCCCATTGACCTCTTGGGCCTGTGCCGTATTTTGTGGGAACCCAAGGATAAAAGTTACTTTATATACTTCTTTTATTTAGTTGTTTCTATATATTTATGTACTCAATTCATTCTGACTCCCTCTCTCTTTTTTCATCATGGTTGTAGGTTATTAGTGTTAGCTAGTTATGATGGTTTAAGACTTATTCTGGTCTTATCAACTGGTCTTCATCTTCTCTAAACTTCCCCCCACTTACTTTTATTACCTCTTCCCATGGCCAGTGTTGGTCAATTATTGTGATTATGGCTTGGTTTCATTTCTTGTTTCTTCATACAACTTGCTCATACCACTCTACTTTGAGATACCTATCTTGAAGTTGGTCATCCTATGTCCTCAACCCCATTATAGTGTACCTCTTTGTGGTGATTCACACTTATGGTGGTAGTCAGGGAAACCTAGGACCTACGGCCATGACTTGTATTATCAATGATCCATAGGGTCATGAGCTTGTTATAGTTGGTCATTTCTTGATCAATGAGACAAATAATGTCACTGAGTATCACACAATCATTGGTGCTTTGATCGATGCCTATGAGTTAGGCACGTTTTATGTGCAATTATTCTCTAACTCACTCTTAGTCGTGTTTCAACTCACTAGTGTTTGGGCTATCCTTAGTTCTAATTTTCTCCCCCTCTTCAAGGTAGTGCATGATTTACTATCTTTCTTTGAGGATGTTTAGTTCACCCACATCCCTCATAAGGAGAACACTAGGGCTGACACTTTGGTAAATGTCATTGTGGATAGTATGATTTGATTTGATATCACTTATGTTTCCCTTTTGTAGGATTTGGATATGGATTTGGAGATAGATTTTGATGTGGATTCTGAATCACATAGCCTATGCACTTCCACCCATGGATAATGTCATCGATAGTCTTCTACTGCCATCCTTGTTTGGTAAGTGTAGGCAATGTTTAATTTTATCTTTTTAATTTTTTCCCTCCTTTACTTTAGTTTGGCTTTTAGGTACTTCACAACACTCCTTTTTCCTTTGAACACCAACTACTTGTACTTTAAGGGCATATTTAATCATACTTCCTATGACCCTTATCCTCCCTATGATTATATATTAGCTCATGTATAGACTATCGACCCTGGTTATCTCACTTATAGTCATCAGATATTAGCTTTGAATTTTATCATATGATATTCTCATCCCTTACACATCCCTAGTTCACCTTAGTCCCACCTCATGGTAGACAAGCCCTTTAAGGACCCTATAGGGCCCTTTCAGGGACTTATTGACCACCCTAGGCCTCCATTAGACCTAGGCCATAGCTTAGGGAGGAAAATAATAGACCAATTTTCATGTTTCCTTCATGAAAGTTGTGGCCTAGGTCTCATCCTAGGTATAATGTGTGAAAAAGACTCATGTTTGGTCCCAAATGGCTAAAAACAGCTAGTTTTTAGTCTTTTAGTATATTAGGGTTGAGACATGTCTTTTTATCATTTACTTTAGATGGTGGATACTCCTTCTTGTCACTTGATCACTTTATTAATCTGATCTTCTCACCTGATTAATCCATTGGAAGCTTATCTGCCATCTTTGAATCTCTTTTGATTCTTGCTTGGCACAATAGTTTCCATTGTGACAGGGGATGCCCTACATTGTTGCATCTATTCTTGGTGATTGTCATTACTATTGACAGTGTTCCTAAAGCTTTTGGGTTGATATTTTCTCCCTCAAGACTCTATTGCACCTATTTTTTGCTCCTTACATTGGCTCTTCCATAGATTTGGTGGCTTCTCCTTCATCTCTTCCATAGCTTTTGTCTCTTGGTCTAGACTCAGCTTACACACAGCCTGATCCTCTTCCTCTCTTGCCTCCTAGCTTGGATAATTAGTTGGTAGAAATTTTTCACATCTCTTTGATCTTGATATGAGGGCACTTTTCTATGCAAATTGAAACTCTTTGTTTATTTATAGTAGTATACATGCTAGGGTTTGATTTATTTTAGTAAATTAGCTATTTTGTGCATTATTTAGAATAGTTTCTAAAGCTTATGCATTTGTATGTGGTTACAAGATATCTTCATTACTTGAAATATTTACCATTGCATGTATGCTTACATTAGATTCATCTCTTTCATTACATGATAGGATTCTATATGCATAAATCAGACAACATACCTTGCTCAAACAATCTCTCTCTCTCTTGCTAAAACTAAAAATATTGTATTGCTAGAAAATAATAGTATTGCATTGAAAGATAACTCAAATCTAGAATAGGAATGCTCTTGAACCCTTGATTGAAAAAATATTGATTTCCAAAAATGTCTTTCATTTAGCCTCAAAGTGCCTTAGTTGCTTAGATTTACATTTTGTTGGCCATTCCATTTCATGTAGTATTATTTCTCCTTTCTTATTTATGCAATCCATAGTATAGTTTTAGCCACTTGATTTATTGTGGTTAAACTCACTAGATGTTCATGCATACTTTGTGCATTCATTTTTACTAATCATAACCTATTTTACAAGTCCATTTATAGCTTGATACAAGCCAACAAACTGGATAGCCACTATAAACCTCATGTAGCCCATAGAACCCTTGAGCCTTCTACGCTCCTAGTGGTTTGCTTTAGCACCCTACCAAACACTAGTGGTTCCATTTAGATTCTTGGAGCTGTAATACCCTAATTATATTATCATAAGGATTGAGGGAACCCAAAATGCTCCTCTCAAATTACTAGCCCATGTTCTTGATAAACTAGCAGAACACGACATAGCCTACCAGCTCTTCAATGGTATAGATGGCCTTTATAAAACCAAGAGAAAGGGACTTTTACATAAATTCCCTATGATAATTTGTAATACTATCTTCAGATAGTGGGATCATATTGAAGCCACCTCAAAGTATAGGTTTTCTTTCAACCTGTAGATTGATGATTTTAGGCAATGGGACCCTTATGTAAAGGTAAAGTAACACTTGAAAATCAAAGGTATTTTGAATATGCCCTATGAGCATGAGCTTAGTGCTTTTGAATATATATGCATTAAAGCTTCCTCTTAATTTGAAGTCACTAGGATATTAAAGGAGCACAACATAATACCTAAGTCTAGACTACAGAGAGATCAAAAATTAAATGATAGATGGAAATTAGGGCCTAGGTAGTATCATTTGATTAGTGGTAAATATTATAGACTCCCAATAGCAGAACATAAACTTGAAGACATAGACCAGAAGAGAGAAGGCCATATGAAATAAATTCAAGTTCCTCAGCGCCTGAATCATCTAAGGCAACAAAGCATGATTTACCTCTAGAGGAGGTTCATATGATAGCCCTAGATCCTAATGAGTCTATTGAAGATGCACTTAGGATGTTATCTATGACTTATGAGTTAGATCTATATGAGGAGGAGAAAGTTGAAGAAGTCAAATAGGATAAAGGAAAGTCATTGGGCCTAATGGTTATAAACACTCCTAAAAGGAAAGTTAAGACTTCTATTATCTCAAAAGCAAAGAAACCAAAAGTAACCATCAATCCTCCCTTGAAATAAGTCAATTTTTTTAGTGAAGAGAACATATTATATGGGCTACCTATCCATGAGAGGTTCATTTATGAACCAAGTTTGGAAAAGCTACCCACTCATCAACCATGAGCCTTGGTCAAGGCTACTAATATTCCTATGCAACAAGAACTAAAACATGGATAATTACTTTAAAAGAAGAAGAGGCAAGGAGATCATCTACTCTTAGTCATTTAATAGCCCAATCACAAGTAGAGGTCCCAGTTCCACATGTGACCCAATCATCAGTTGGAGTTAGGTTTGATCCATGTACTACTTGTTTGCAAAGGGTGACTAAGAAAATAGTCATGGCAGGTGGTGAAGATATTGTGTACCAAAAGGTGGATCCCTTGAATGATTTGAATCAAAAGGAAGGATAGAGACTTGCTGAGGATCTAATCTTTGAATAATATGTCTTAGAGATAGCTCAAGCATAGAAAAAATAGTTACAAGTTACTATCAAATACTTGAAGTACTAAAAGAAGAACCTAGAGGAGTAGTATATTTTATCTATTAAAGGGGATATGATCAATATGTTTGAATCCACTATGTATGATATATTCAATTCCTTGAAATCAATAAGGTTCAAATAAGATATGGTGAGCAAACAAAGTTTTATAACTATGAACTAGGCTAACCCATGGCAAACTTCATACAATAAAGTGAAGGAGTTGATCAATATATTGATACAAGATCATATTCCTAGGTTTAAAATAGTTATATTAGCTCATTTAAACATGGATATGGTGATCTTGATTGAAAATATCAAGGGTTTGAAGAAATGGTCCAGAGGCATGGAAGATACCTCTAATGATTTCAAATAGTTGGAGAACTAGATGGTGCATATATTGGGTAGCTTGATCAGAAACTCAACTACCCTTAGTCTCATTGTATTGATAACATATGAGGAGTTCAAACATAGGGATACTCAATTCATGTAAGAGGTGAAGAATCAAAGCCAAGGCAAAATAGGGGCAGACAATAAAAGGATCTTAGAAATGATCCTATCTATAGAGGAGAAAATTGGTGATGCTAGAAGCATCAAGGAAGCAATGAACAGAGATGACAAAGACTTCAAAGGCCTAAAAAATCAAGAATATATTTTCATGAATCCCATCATCAACCTCAGGCTAATTGGTGAGCAACATAACAAGGCAATGAAGATCTTGGAACAAAGATAAAAGACTGCAACAACAAAGGACTCTCAAAGTCAAATCTATTGACTTAGAATATTCTCTTGTATAATAAAATATATATCATTTGAAAAAGGATTATTCTATTTTTAAAATCATGTGTAATTTTTTTAGTGCACATTTGCTTATAGGTTAGTCTATTTGGTAAGTGTCTAGTTCTGGAAGGTTGTAGAAGGACAATTATCCTTGACACTTGTGCAATTATCATTTGATTTGATTGACCGACATACCTCATTAATATTATATAAGAAGGGGAATTATCATTGTAAAGAGAGGGAATTTTTTGAGAAAAAACTTTTGTGTAAATTTTAGAGCAATTAATACAAGCAAGGAATTTTACAAAAATTATCCATCATTTGTTTATGTGATTGTTATTGTGACTGCTTCATCAATTATCCAGTTTAATGTTCAGATTTGAATTGTTTTTATGTATTCTAGATGTGAATATATGAATGTAGAGTAGTCAAGTTTTAATTATGCTAGGTTGATTGAAAGATCTTAGATTCATTTTAATTTCTTTGATTTTCTTACAGATGTGTTAATGCAATTTGTTTTTGGATGTAAATCTTTAAATTGAATCTTGTTTCTTATTTGCATTATTTCATTTATCCTTAGACATTTTCCTGGTATATGATCGGATTTGTGCCTTTGTAATTTCATGTCATATATTGGTTTGAGTGCATGTCTTTTATGAAATTTAAGCTTTGTCATAATGTTTGGACTGAAGATCAGGAATACCTTTTTTCTCTGCCCTACCCTTCCTTTTGCTCATTTTTAATCAATTCTCTCTAGTTTAACTTTCATTGTAAATATTCATGATAGATTTGGATTTAGACTTAGGTTTTGATCATAATTCATATACTTAGTTCAAATTACTTCATTTTTCACAAGCAAGCTATAAGACCATGGTTCCTCCCAACAACCAATTATATTATCATTTTATGAAACATTTAATTACTTTGCCATTATTCCACCAAAGATATCAAGAATATCACAACCAAATACTCATGTAATGGATTATTTGAATCCAAAAATGAGAAGTGTTTATTAAACACTTTGTAACCCTTGTGATACATTTCAGCATTTCACTTGTGCTATAAAGAGGGATTTTAGTTGAAACTTTTTGAATGTTAAGTATCTTAGCAAGTTTTAATGAACTTTGTTCAAAGATCAATTGATCCTTTGCATATTTGTGTTGTTCTTATCTCAAATGTGTAAAGATAATTGATATTCATGGTTTTAGACCAGTCTTTAGGCTCATTTATCTAAAGATAGTTATTATTTGAATATTTATGAGAAATTGTTGCAAAGGTAGCTTAAGCTTTGTAAATCTGACATGTTTGAGGTTAGTGATAGCAATTTTATTTAAATATTGATTGATTTTTTTCAAATTTAGGTTTATTTGAACTTAAAAGTATAAATATCACTCATATTCACAAGTTTAGACATATCTTCAAGGTAATTCAATTGAAGATAGTCATTCTTTGTCATTTTTCATATAAATTTATGCAAAATTAACTTAACATATAAATTTGATCCTTATTCTTTGCAAAAATAAGGTTGATACGTCATATTTTGAATAGGATTTAGAGTTTACAAGCTGGGACCACCAAGAATTAGGACTAAGTCAAAATCAAAGATAAGAGTACCTCTTCTTTCATTAAAATTTCATAAGAAAGTGAGAATAGATAAAGGTCAGCAAAGGGTTTCTAAATCTCAACCTACTTCACCTATTCGTATTGCTCTTGTGTTCAACCCTCATTAAGGTATGTCATGGTTAGGTGGGTCTTCTATCAATGTGTTTGGTCAGGTATGTGACTTACCTCAAAATCTTGAGAAATATTTGCCTTCTTTTAATCCTACTAGTGTTGTGACCGTGAAGAACATATCAAGAGCTTGAAGGCTGCTTTAAGACTTTTAAATGTTGTTTATGAAGATGTTACATGTAGATTATTTATATTTAATTTTAGAGATGTAAATATGAATGGTTTCTTAACCTTCTTGAGAACTACATTGTTATTTGGAATGATTTTAACAATATTTTTATTGATCAATTTGGAAAAATCATCAGTCCTTGTGTCCTTTATCAAAAATTCACTACTTGAAAGAGAGATTCAAATGAAACCATTAGATATTTCAATGCTAGATTCTAGAAGATTTTTAGTATAACTATATCTCCTTATAGACCTATTGAAGCTTTAAATTTAGATATTTACAAGGATGCTTTAGATCCCATGACTTATGTGTTCTTGAAAAGATCTGTTAAGGTTATAGATACATTAGCTTTAGCTTATGCTGAAATTGTGACCATTAATGATCAAATGAAACCCTAGGGTCAAATGGCATATGTTATTCCCAATGTCAATCCTAATATACCTACATTAAATTTAATTCTAAATGCTAATTAGAATATGTCTGGTTTAAATCAAGCACCAATTTTAAACCAATTATCTTTGAGTCATGCACATCCTAGTCAAAACCTAGGATTCTTGAACAGTGTTGCAAGAAAATATCTTCCACAAGATCAAAGAGATATGGTTCCAATATCTATTAGTAGTACTCAAGTTCACAATTTATAGGCACCTAAGAGTGAAAATGACTCTATCTTAAAAATGGTTCAAAAATTAAGCACTAGTTTTTTTCAGTTGCAAAAACAAGTAGGCAATATTAGGGAAAGCTCTAATAGGAATTATTCTTTTCAAAAGTTTAATAGACCTAAAAAAAAAATTCATAATGGTAACAATAATAACAACAATGATTCATCTACAAATAATAATGTGTTTGAAATGAATCTTTGTGATGTAGCTTTAGCAAATTATTGTAGAGTTTATAGCACTTCAAAGCATGGTGAATTAGATTGTATTGAATTTTGTAATGCTTTTGAATCTTTTCAAGATGAATTAGATAATTTTGAATTTGTTCCTAATAATAATGATGTATGTATATCTAGTTCTTCAAAGTCATCTAAATCTTCTGACATAAATCTTATGGTGGAGACATTTGATTCTCCATTCCAAGATGAGAATGAGCCTAAAGATACTCTAAAAGAGATTCATGTTTTTCAATAGTATTTTAAGAATAATTGTCCCCTAAGTAATAGAGAGTATAATTAACCATCGAATAGTTCAAATCTACCAAAAAATATTGATACTCTTCTTGATCCTATAGCAGACAATAATCTAGAGCCTACAAAGGGAAGTAACACTAGAAATAGTGTTGATGCATCTAGTTCTTCTACTAGGGGTGGATATAATATAGTTGAGGATATAAAAAATATTAAACATAACATCACTTTACATGAATTGATTCAAATTATTGAACAAAGAGACTTTTTAGAATCTTTTTCTAAAAAAACTATCAAATCACAAAAGTCTGTAAATGCAAATGTAGCAATGTACAGGAATAAGGAAGATGTTCCACCTTTCCTACTAACAGTTAGAATTTTTGGTAAAAAATTGCATAATTTTTTTTATATTCAAGTGCATTTGCAAATATCATGCCAACAATAATTTGTGAAAAACTTGGTTTAACTCCAATTAAGTTTGATAGAGTAGGAACTCAATTAGACAAATCAAGAGTTAAATTAATTGGTGAACTGTTGAATGTGCACATGCAACTTGCTTTGGAGCCAAGAATATAATAGTTCATAGATATTCAAGTTTTGGACATTCCAGATGCTTCTGAGATGTTACTCAGCATAGATTGGACAAGGGCCTTGAATGGATACATTTCTACTAACTGTTCTCATATGTGGCTTCCATGGAAGGGAGTTCCCAATCAAATGTGAATTGAAAGTAAGCCAAAAATGAAACACATGATCATTGAATACAATGCTACAAATGAAAAGTTTAACATGGTTAATTTTGATTTGGGAGTTTACACCCTAAATACTACTCAAGTAAGTAACTCTATATATTCTCATGCTATGCTTGGACTTTAGAAACTACATTTTGATGGTTTTATATGTAAATCTAGATCTGGAGTAGGAATTATTCTAATCAATCCCATTGGGAAATAATTTAATTTCTCTTACATATTTTAGTTTCTATGCACCAATAATTTGATAGATTATGAAGCAGCAATCTTAAGATTGCAATTTATTATCAAACACAAGGTCAAATAACTATTAGTGTATGGTGATTTAAAACTAGTAGTCAATCAAGTTAGAAGTAAATACCAATGCAAATTAACTTATCTTAAGAAATATAAATTTGGAATATGGGACTTAATTTAATACTTTGATGGTTTTAACATTGTTTCAATTCCTAGAGAAGAGAACCAAGTTGATGATGAGCTAGCCTCAACTGAAGCTAATCTTATGCCCCATCAAGATTCCCAATGCCTTAGCATTGAATTAATTCCATGTCCCTCAATTCCTAACAATGTTAATCAGTTGTAGGTGTTTAGTTATGATCAATAGATCATATATTTCATGAACATCTCAGGAGTATTTGAGTCTCATATCATTGATGAGATCAATGAGAATACTCTTGATGATGATAATATTATTCAGCTAAATGATAACAAAATTCCCAAAGGCATGATTGCCTTATAAAGATTGTTTGATAAAGACAAACTAACTAAAATTATTAAAATTCCCAAAGTGAGTGGGAAAGATTATAATGTAGTTGACCTAAGAACTCAAAGTCAACCTCAATTGGGAAATCTTGGGACATCTTATACAAATGTAGAATCTAGAAAAGATAAAGACTTGCAGACCAAGTCCAAAGATGTTATAGCATGGTCCTATGAAGACTTAAAGATATTTGATCCTAGAGTCATTGCCCACACCATATCATTGAAAAAAGCTTGCAAACCCTTTAGATAGAAACAAAGACCACTTAACCTTATCTTGAAACCATTAATATATAAATAGGTCAAGAATTCATTGGATGCAAAAATAGTTTTTTCCATTAAACGTTTTACCTAGGTAGCTAACTTAGTACCATTTAGAAAGAAAAATGGAGAAATTAGATTATGCATTGATTTTAAAAATTTGAATAGATCTTCTAAAAAGGATAATTATCTTTTACCTTCCCTTGACCAAGTCATTTAAATTTTTAGTGGTTCTGCTATGATGTCTTTTTTAGATGGTTTTTCAAGTTATAATCAAGTACTTGTTAACAAGGAGGATAGAATGAAGACTGCATTCACAATGAAGTGGGGCACTTTTGCTTACAAAAGAATGCCTTTTGGATTCATAAATGTAGGATCCACTTTTTAGAGAGATATGGACCATGATTTTCAAGGTCTCATAGGTAAGTGCATCATTTTATATATGGATGATCTAAATGTGTTTTCTAAAAATAGGGAAGATCACATTATGCATTTGTAACAATTATTTGAGCATTGTAGAAGGTATGAAATTTCCCTTAATCTCAAGAAAAGCATTTTTTTTATAATATAAGAGAAATTACTAGGACATGTTATAACCAAATATGGGATTTATAGATCCTGATAGAGTTAATGCCATATCCAAAATAAAACCCCTAACAATAGAAAAGAATTAAAGTCTTTCTTTAGGAAAATCAATTTTGTGAAAAAATTCATTTTTGGTTTTGCAGAGATTTTGAAACCTCTTAATGACATGTTGAATAAAGATGCCAAGGTCATATGGAATGAAGAAAAAAGAAAAGATTTCAAGGACATTAAAGAAGCAATAGGATAATCACCTATGCTAATAAGTCCTGATTTCGTAAAAAATTTGTATCTCCATTCTTTTACTTTTGATCATACAATAGTTATTATTTTAACTCAGAAAATGGATAAATGTGACCATCCTATTACATTTATGAGAACTAATTTTAATAATATTGACTTAAATTATTATCTAATTGAAAAATAAGCATTTTTTAGTTAAAGTAGTTAACAATTTTAGACATTATATTCTTAGGAATAAAGTGCATGCAAATTGCCAAATCCTACCACTAAACTTATACTTAGCCAGTGTGAACTAGGAGAGAGAAGAGGTAAATGGATGTCTATACTCCAAGATTATTATATTGAAATTAAAACTAAAAAATTAGTAAGGTTTAAAGGATTGATTCAATTAATTTCGAACACTAATCCCAAATTGATTGTCATGCAGGTTGATCAACAATAATTTCAACTCAGTGATTGGTATGACGTAATTGTTCATATGTTAATCAATGGTTCTTGTCCTATAGGATTGAGTAGAGAGAAGAGGAGAGTGTTGAGGCTCAAGGAAACATATTTCTTGATCAAAGATGGGGTACTCTTTAAGAATAACTATGAAGGGATATATTTAAGATGCATTTCAAAGGAAGAAGCAACTAAGATCTTGAATATTTTTCATGAGAATCTTGGGAGTGGACACCCTTCTAGAAAAACAACTCATAAAATCCTAAGGGTAGGGTATTATTTGCCCACTATCTTCAAGGATGCTCATAATCATATTAGAGAATGACATCAATGTCAGATCTTCAACACCAAAGAGTCTAAAGCAACTATGCCATTGAAGTATGTGTTAATCGACAAACCTTTTGATCAATAGGGATTAGACTTTGTAGGGGTCATTAACCCTAATTATTCAGATGGACATAAGTATGTTCTTACTAATATTTATTACTATATAATACGGATAGAGACAGTAGCAACTAAGCAATGTAAAATTGAATATGTAATTAAGTTCCTGAAAGAGAACATATGTACAAGATTTGGAACACTAGTTTTATTAATTTGTGATAATGAATCAACCTTTATACCATAGAAATGACCAAGTGGGCCTATGATAACAACATAATTCTTAAGTTCTCATCAAATCATTACCCTCAAAGTAATGGGGTTTTTGAATCAACAAACAAAAATTTGATGAAGGCCATCAAAAAGTCTGCAGCTAAAAAACCAAGAACATGACATAAATTGCTTAAATATGCTCTTTGGGCAGATAGATCTAGAGTGAAACAAGCTCTCAAAGCATCACCATTCCTATTGGTATATGGTTAATAACTTATATTTTTCATTACTCTCAAACTAACAACTTATAAGTTCATGCAAGAGTACATGGAAGAAGATCAAGAATTTGTAAATTCTAGGTTGCTTGACATCATACAAATGTAGGATGCAAGGGAAGAAACATTTGCCAACTTCAACAGACATCAAACTACAGTCAAAAGATGGTTTGACAAGAGTTCAAATATCAATGTGTTCAGGTAGGGAGACCTAGTTTTCCTTTGGGACAAAGCATCTAAACCAAAAAGGAAACATGGGAAATTCAATCCTTTGTGGATTGATCCTTATCAAATTATTGAGACATTGGGAGATAACACCTTCAAGCTCAAAGACATATAGGGAGTAGAGTTTACATTGCCAACTAATGGGTAATATCTCAAGCATTACTTCTTTATTTTTCCACCTCAAGTCTTCATGGAGTGACCTACAATATTAGTTAGAGTTAGTTTAGGTGGGCTTATATTAGGTTTTTTTTTGTTTGTTTGTAAATAATGCTTATAAATATTTGTTTTCTTATTTTTTTTAGTTTGGTGTGTTTTTTTTCTTAGATTTACTCCCTGGTTTTTAATAAGTCTATCCCAAGACAGTTAAAGCTCTAAAATTTATCCAATTTCTCAAAATAACTTCATGGATTAATAATACAAGTATGACTCTTAAACACTGGTTGATTATGGATTTTGAAAATTCTGAGCTTGATGTTATGATTTGGATAAATTGGTGAAGATTGATATCTAGACTAATTATTCCTTAAAATATTAAACCTTGTTTTGATCTAAGTTTGATTCTAATAAAGATTTCATATGTTGAGTTAAATTTTGAATTGTTAGTAAAAATTCATGTTAGCACTTAAAAGAACCCTATTTCTTGGGATGAAGTTTATAACCAAGGATAATTGTCTAAAGATCAAATATTTGAAAAATAATCCTGATACTTGACTAATTATGGTTCCCAACCTTTGCTAGAAACCAAATATATTTGAAAAATACAAAAAATAAGAGCCTTATTGAAAATTCAAAATCTTTCTAAGCAAAGGTGATTCTGGTAACCTCCACTGGGGTTATGGATGCCTAGTTGGTTATGGAGAAAGACTTAGAGTAGAGCCAAAGGTATATATTTTGGGGCTATGGATGCTTATCTGGCAGTAGAGAAATGCCCAAGCCTTCCCTATTATAAATCATGATTCTTAATGAATATCTAAATATGCTTCAAGTTAATGTTAATGATTAAGGTCATGAAAATTGGAAGTTGTTCTCTAAATTCTATGGTAATCAGTAAGGAATCAAAGCACACACACACCATGACTGAGTTTTGATGTTTGATCCTAATTCTAAATTTGTAAGACTTATTTTAATTATGAATTGATCTTAATAATGGTACTTGATCATGTGGAATGAGTAGTCTAATTATTATGAACCAAAGTATCTGAATTTTAACATTTTGTAATGTTTTCCCCATTAGTCACCATTTTTTGAGGTCAAAAAACCCCTATTCCTAAAAAATAAGGATCCTTATTAAGTTCTACAAATTTGTGTTATAATTGGATGTTCAACTTGATCAGGAACCATTATTGAAAATCATGTGTTAATCTAGTTTAAGATTGGTTTGTTAGCATATAAAATTTATTTGACTTTATCTAATGTTACTAACATTTCATTATTGTGTTTCCATGTTGCAGGTTTAATGGAGTCCTATTTTAATGAACAATGTTTAGGGTTTTATGTTTTAATTCTAATTTAACCCTTTTTGACTAACCTTTGGTTGATTAATTAAATCCATGTTTAAATGGAAATTAAAATTTTAGTCTAAATGTTTTTAGCCTAAGTTTCATTTTAAAATGCGTTCAAATATACATGGGATTCATTTTACATGGGATCATTTTGCTAATATTTTAGACTTAGTTTAAAATTTAGCCTATGTTTTGATTGTGTTTATTAACACAACTAAAACAGTAGTCTAAAAATTTTATCCTAAGTCTCTTTATATTCTCCAATCCTTACTTCATTTATTTTCATTATCTATATGAATGAATTAAATGATAGGATGCCAAGTGGTGAGATCTTGAAAGCTCAAAGGGGATTTAATGTTACATGGGCATTCACCCAAGTCAAAATGTCAAGGACCTTATGAAGGAACGTTGAAGTGACGAGTGTCATAATATCAAAGAGTTTAGAGAAAATATAATGGCATGAAAAAAGGTTAACAAGTAAAGGATTCTACAGAGGAACTTGAGAGTGACAAGTGTCATGATCTTGATGACTTATCCCAAGATCAACGGTCTATAATTAACTAGATGTACAAAGAGTAAAATCAAGTGGATTGAGATCAATGGAGCACAATTAATCATGAAATAGAGATCTAACAATGTGAGCATGGATTCAAAATTTTAATGATCTTAAAGTGAACATGAAGATTCCACATGGTGTAAAAGCATTAACCTGAGATAAACTGATAGCAAAGTACAAGTTGTAGAGCTGCCAAATATCATGATCTTGGATGCCAAGTACAAGGATCAATGGTCCATGATAATTTAAGGCTATATGACTCATTTTAAGATAAATAGAGTTTATTTAATTGAGATCCAAGATTACATAAGGTGATGGCATGTGTCCAAAGAGATAATGGTCACATTTTAAAAATAAATGAACAAGCATGACATGGAAATGCCACCTATGTAGACATGTCACATTAGGAGATATTGTGGACCCAAGTAAGAAAAATGTATAAATGCAAGATTCAAGTGAAATATAAATAAAAAAATCACACAATTTAATATTTATTACCACCATTAGAGCTCCGATTGAACCTAAAAAAAAACCCAAGCATGTACAAATAGCCCCAGTTGCCCTAGAATTACTATTTGAGACAAGAGAGTTGAATTATCATCCACTAGTGAGTAATTTGATCAAAATTCTAGAAATGGCAACCCACAAGCATGTTTTAAATCAAGAAGTCAAGCTGTATTTGACATCAGATGCCAAGGTTCGAGTGTTCAAAGACATAGAATTTGTAGTTACTACTTTACACATGGGGGATAATAATTGTTCTAAATTATTTTTGAAAATTGAGAACTATCCAATCATCACTAAGGAAGAAGATAAGATCCTCCCTATAAAAAGACTCTACGATGGCATTCTAGCCATTTAGATGACCAGAGTACAGTATGTTGCTACAAAACCAAAGGTACTTCATTGTATTGATGTTCTAGGTCCAATTTTCAAGGAAACTAAAATAGACAAGGGTATGTTGGCTAATGAAAATAGTATGAGGAAGATTGATTACATATCCCCAATTGCATTTGAGTCTTATTATAAATTTCCCAAACCCTAAATTGAGGTAGCCTCAATTAATTCATGGGCTAAGGAACACAACATGATGGACACCATACCTATGTGGTTAGAATTTGGTAACCAAGTCATTATAGACCTTGGAAAGAACATCCATATAATTCAATTTAGACCAGGGGTTAGGATGGTGATGACCATAATAAAAAATTGTATGGGGGTGTAACTATAACATATGTAGATCCGATGTGGCTGCCCATGGTTTATTGCATGATTGAAAGGGTAATTGTCCCTCCATTAGGTGAGATAATTAGTATCTCCTTGAGTAGACAAATATATGCAATCAAGAAAAAGAAGACTAAATTTTATATGATATCTTATTTTTAAGATTCTCTTTGTGCAATTACTAAAATCCCAAACCAGAGAGAATGGTCTCCACATGGTACTCAGACCATTTCATATTCTACTCAAAATTTCACATCTACAATTATATAAATCACATTCAATTTATTTATGATTGTGTTTATTCTAAATTAAGTGAAGTTATAATTAGTATTCTTATGATGATAATTATCCCTTTGATCAAAAATATGTTGAAGCAATAAGAGACATATGGTTGTACCCTGATTGTATTGTCATAAGGATTTAGGGAACCCAAAATGTTCCTCTCAAACTACAAGTCCATGTTCCTAATAAACTAATAGAAAAAGAGGTAGCCTACCAGCTTTTCAATGATATAGATGGCCTTTGTAAAAACAAGAGAAAGGGACTTCTGTATAACTTCCCTATGACAATTTGTAAGACTATCTTTAGAAAATGGGATCATATTGAGGCTACCTCAAAGTATAGGTTGTCTTTCAACCTGTAGATTGATTATTTTAGGCAATGGGACCCTTATGTAAAGGTAAAGGAACACTTGAGAATCAAAGGTATTTTGAATATGCCATATGAGCATGAGCCCAATGCTTTTGACTATATATACATTAAAGCTTCCTCTTACTTTGAATTCACTAGAAGATTAAAGGAGCATAACATAAGACCTAAGTCTAAACTAAAGAGAGATAATAAAAAGTAGATTATAGGTGGAAATTAGGCTCCAATTAGTATCATTTGTGTAGATACCTAAATCTGGCCACCAATGACCATCAATCAGGATTTTGACCAATTTCTACCAAAATGCACAATTTGGTCTAAAAACACTAAAATGCATTAAAATATTTACAACTGACATATTCAAGTGCTGATTTTTGTTTGGGTATCATTAAATAGGGCAATGTAATTTATGGGCCAGCTAACTTTGAACAAATCATTTTGAGTCAAAATGCCAATTTTGCACCTAGGTGCTCTGGATTGCTCTTTTCTATCAAATATTTTGCATGAGACATATGCCCTTGTTATTTGGTGTTGGTAACATCCTAAATGAGATAATAAATCCAACACATATGACATCACATTCTAATTCCAATCTAATCAAATTTTGAGCCAATAACAAGACATTCTGACCAATTTGAGTAATTTGTGCATAAAGAGCTAATGTTTGCATCAAAGTGTTTAATCATTCTTAAGAGATAACTAAACCAAATCATGAACCTAATTAAGAATTAAATGGAACTTTTTGAATAAATCTTTATTGTAAATTTGTTTTCATTAACTACATCATCAGGTGACATCATTTTTGGGGAAGACATACCTAGGTCATAAATGCAAAAAATATCAGGATTAAGCCACCCCATGCCTCATTAAGACCCTCCATGCCTATTCATTTCTCCTCTATCCCAAATATTTATGAACCTATTTATGAATTTTAATTACATAATTAATTTAATCCTTAGCCACACATCTTCATCTTGAGATGGATGATTCAAGTTGATTATAGCCATTTTTAAAAATTTATAAATAGGAGGCCTTACCTATTGAATTTTAAGCTCTCATATGTCAAAGTTATAATTCAAAAATGAATTCAAAGTAATTGCATCTTAGTGTTATAATTCCCAAATATTGATCCCAGCTAAGCCAAGCCAAATCCAAACATGGTGCTAAGGAGAGATAGAGGTAGCCACACTTCATTAATGCAGACTTCATGAGCACAAAGCTGAGTAAGCCACTACAAAAATAATTTTGGAGCATCCAAGGAAGGTGAAGGAAGGTTTATTTTGCATTTTAGTTGTTATTTCCACTCTAGTTTTGTTAACTAAGCTCTCCCTAGTAACTAGGCTTAGAGATGTTATGCTAGTGTGTTTATTTTATTTTGGGACTAACATAATACTAACCATCCTCTCGAGTCAAATTCCTAGTTCACATAATCCCAATCAATCTAGACCATTGCTAAACAATGACACTCATCCAAATTACATAGATAATCCTTCTTTGACCTGGGACCATACACAAGTAAATCAACAAACTGGGACTTCCACTTTTGGACCTTATATCGATAACTCATCCTTGCCCTGTGACCACATACAAGTGCACCGATAACCAAGACTTATCCTATTTAGTCCCACACCATTACCACCATTTGTTAGCAATAATGGTCCTATATTTAATCTTGATTATACAATCATAATTTGAAGGTCAAGGATTACCATCCCAAGACCACAACCATTTTCCACTTCGCCCATTATCCAACTGGCCAGTCAACCTAAAAATAAGCCATTTACCACTAACCCAAAAAAGAAGTTTGATATTGTGGAATAATTGCATAAGACACTAGCCCAGATCTCCATTTTAGATTTGTTACAAACATCAACAATCTACAAGAATATTTTGAATGAGTTCTTAACCCAATCCACTATTGCCAGTGATATATCCCTTGATAAATTTGAAGCTTTGGTTAGACACCTAGCTCCCACCCAACAAGTCACATTCAACCAAAATGATGTGTCTTCCCTTGGCCCACTCCATAATAATCCATTGGACATAGAAGTTTATATAAAGTGACATAAAGTGAAACATGTCCTTATAGACAATGGTTCAAGCCTCAACATAGTGTCTCTAAAGCTCATCAAGCTTATTGGTACACAATGGCAAATGTATAACTAGAAATAATAACTATCAAAGCCTACAATAATCAATAAAGAGAATCACAATGCACCATTAACCTACTAGTTATCATTGGGACTTTGACCCATGATACACTTTTCCATGTGCTTGATTTTGAGTTGTCATATAATATGTTTTTAGGTAGGCCTTGGTTACATGAGATTCATACAGTCCCATCAGTGTTGCACCAATGTATCAATTTCTCCTACTCAGGCATGAAAGTGAATATTCTAAGAGATTTGCACCCATATGAGCACTAAAAACATCTTGAGGCTGAGTTTTAAAGCTATAATTACCAATACAACATGAATCCAAGTTCCAATCAAGATAAAGGAAAGGCCATACTTATTGATTCTCTAGAGGATAATTGCATAGATCGTAATACCCTAGATTCCCTTTCTCACATGTCACCTCCTAAAGATTCCAATCATTACACCATTTTGGCTAATGGCCTAGGAGAATATTTAACACATGATACCTTTCATATTGCCAATCTTCCACATAATCCAAAGTCCTTTGGAAGACCTAAAGCTAAGTCACTTCATCCACAAAGGCAACAAAAGAGCAAATATAAAGGACCTGTCATGTTTGTAATAGCATCTGGCCTAAAACCAAACCCTCTCGAGGGAGATGAATCATGGTTATACAATGGTAACCATGTTGATTATTATTAGAGTGCAAAGTGTCTTATTCCTAATAGGATCATGTAAAATCAAGACTATGAAGGAGGAGAACTCAAACCTAATAAATAAGGTACACTTGAGCTAATTTCCATGACCAAATATAAAAGACCCTATGGACATGGATTTAATTTACCTGGGAGTGACTCCATATACCTTACTCATGTTCCATCGCCATCAACTAGTGATGAAGATGTCAACAATGAAGCAAAGTCTGATTGTAGCCTCTTTGATGACCTAGCTATAACCAACCTATCTAACCCTCATTCCATTTGTACCCTTACCCCAATCATTCATCATAATCAATTTCCATTATACTATCCCCAACTGATAGATTAGGACCAATAAGAATCCAGTTTATTGATTGATGAGTTTTAGAATGATGAGGCATTTTGTGATTTTCTAGGCCTTGGAGACAACATTCCATTGGGAGATCATAAATCAAGGTTCTCAATCACATTGGATCCTAAAGCCTATTTTGGAGAGAGGGTGAGCACCCTTAACCAAAAACAAATAAATAAAACATTAAGGTCCCAAAGTGAAAACCTCTTTGAGCCACTTTTTGACTAGGGAAAAAGTAAAGATAAAGGCTAGTCTAGTGGTAAAAACCTATTTTAGGTGCCATTAGATGGGGGTGTTAATTCTTATTTGAATTTAGACTAAGAGACTACCAATGATGAACTTGCCTATGGATTTGAGTTTAGTTTTGAGTAAAAACAAGTGTTTGATCAAATTCTTCAAAATTTTTTTACTATTTTTGTCACATGGCTAGATCTCCTATTAAGGGACTCAGATTCATCGTGCCTAGGAGAAGTTGAAGAGCTAGTCCTAATAGAGGACTCTAGTATAGCCTGATAGTTCAAGTATTTTCCAAATATCTTAGAAGATGGTTTAACCATTCTAGTTAAGGATACAACAAAGGTACACATAGGGACTCCATCAGACCTAAAATGGATAAAATTAGGTGCACCCCTCACTAAGGAGGAATGTGAAGTCTTTATAGCTTTATTAAGAGAATTTGTAGATATTTTTGCATGGGCTTATTCTAACATGCTAGGTTTGGACCCCACCTTTGTTTTACATTATCTTGTGGTAAATCCTGATGCCAAATTAGTTAAACAAAATTTATGTAAGATGCATCCTCGCATTACTTTATAATTAAATAAAGAGTTAGAAAAAATCTTAGAATCAAGATGTATTCAATCCATTCACTACTCAAAATGGATATCTAATGTTGTACCTATTATAAAAAATCTTGCGAGAATTAGAATTTGTAATAATTTCTATGACATAAACAAATATTGACCTAAGGATGACTTTTCATTACCTAATATTGACATGATCATCGCCTCCATGATGGGTTATAATATGATTTCACTCATGGATGGATTTTAAGGATACAACCAGATCATAATAGCACTAAAAGACCAACACAAGACTGCATTCACCACTCCATGGGGTATATTTTGTTATCAGGTAATGTCATTTGGCCTTAAGAATGCTAGAGATACATATCAAAGAGCCATGACCATCTATTCCATGATATGATGCATAATATTGTTGAAGACTATGTCGATGACATTCTTGGCAAATCAAAGACCAAGGTCGACCATTCAGTAGTGTTACATAAAACATTTGAAAGATTGTGTGAGTACAAAGTTTGACTAAATCTAAATAAATTTATATTTGGAATAACATAATGTAAATTACTTGGCTTCATCGTGTCTCATTAAGGCATTGAAGTTGATCTAACCAAAGTATAAGCTATAATAGAGATGTCATCACCAACCAATTTGAAGTAGCTCCATAATTTATAGGGCAAGATCTAGTCAATCCAAAACTTCATATCTTAATTAGCTAACAAATGTCATCCTTTTATGCATATTCTAAAGAAAGGAGTCACATTTCACTAAAATGATCACTACCAAACAACTTTTTATCAACTCAAAGACTATCTAGAAAATCCACCTATTTTATTGTCTCCTATGCTGGGAAAGCCATTTTTATTATATCTATTAGCTAAAAATAATGCCTTGGGGATACTTATAGCTTAGCATGATTATAATGGAAAATAGCATTTACTATAACACTTAATCGATACATCAGTTACATATGAATACAACTATACGCCTATTGAAAAATCCTATTTGGCCATGGTATTCACAACTCAGAAACTATGACACTACATGTTGAATAATAAGACCATGGTCATTTCAAAATTAGATCCGCTTAAGTATCTACTATCTAAAACAAATTTACAAGGCAAAATGGTCACGTGGATCATGCTTCCTAGTGAGTTTGACATGGAGTATGTCAATCAAAAATCAATTAAGGGACAAGTTCTTATAGATCAGCTTGTTGAAGCACCCCTTACAAACATAGAGCCACTCACATTCCAATTTCTTGATGAATCTATAATGACCATCATTGGCATGACTCTTCAAGAGCAGCATTGGAAGCTTTATTTTTATGGATCATTTACTGCACATGGATTGGAGGTAGGCCTCTTATTTATTACACCATAAAGGGACCTAATTCCTAAGTCTTTTAGAATCAATTTTCCTTATACAAACAACATGTCTAAGTGTGAAGCACTTGTTTCAAGACTTTATAGGTAGTATAGTGGAACATATCTCATTTCAAGGTCTATGGTGATTCTTAGTTAATCATTAATTAGGTCACAGACCATCTTTAGATTAAAGATGATAAGTTGGTTCCATATAAGGCCATGGTCGACACTCTAAAATAACAAATTATAGATATCTAATTTAAGCATATACCAAGGGCTTATAATAAAAATATAGATACCATAGATACTATCATTTCTCTGATTCAACAAATGGACAAAGCTAGAGAGTATCAATTTCTCATCGAGAATTTGTTCACACTAGCTCATGAACCTTTAACCATTACAATGATGTATGATATTGTTGGTCCTAGTTATATTTGGTACTTAAACCTTTACAACTACCTTCATGACTAATTTTTACCACCTGACCTCTCTCAAAAACAAACCAAAGCCTTCATCCACTAAACCACTCATTATACCTTACTTGGATCAACCCTTTATCATCATAGTTTTGATGTAACTCTGCTTCATTTTTTAACTTTGATAGAATCTACACTAGCATTATGATAAGTTCATGAAGGTGTATGTAGAGCCCACACTAGCAAGGCCATCCTGCCCAAAAATTTCTTGTATACTAGTTATTATTGACCCACGATAGATGTAGATGTAGCTACATATGTCAAGAAGTGCGATAAATGTCAATGGCAAGCCAATTTGATTCATGCCCCAACAAATACTCTAAAACCAATGTTGACACCATGGCCATTTTTTATATAGGGCCTTGACCTCATTGGGAAGATCAATCCCACCTCATTTGATGGCCATCGAATATTTCACTAAGTGGGTTGAAGCTATACCCCTGACTTACGTGACTAAAAAGCAAATTTTCAAGTTCATATTCAACCATCTCATTTACCACTATGGTATCCCCTCTAACATTATATTTGATAATGTAAGATCATTAAAGAACAAGGATGTTGACAAGATATGTGATGAATACCACATTACACAACATTTTTCTATGGCATATTACCCTAAAATAATGGCTAGGCTGAAGCATCGAATAAAACCATTGTCAATATTCTCAAAAAAAATATTAATGATGTTGGTCATGATTGGTACCGTTAGATATTTCATGCCTTTTGGGAATATCGTACTAATCATCATACTCCCATAGGAGTCACTCCATACTCACTTTTTTATGGTATAGAAGCCATCCTTCCCATTGAGGTCAAGTTTCCATCTCTACGCATATCTTTCAAGCATGTCCTAGATGATCATGACTATCAAGTAGCTCTCCTACAAGAGCTTGACCTACTTGATGAAAAATGTATAGCTATGCTCAACAATCTTCAGGCATATCATAACTGACTCAAAGGCCACTATAATCAATGCATCAAGCATAGAACATTTGAACTTGGTGATCTTGTTCTTACAGAAAACCAAAAGAATACCATGATTGAAAAGAAGAATAAAGGTAAGTTCAAACCCAATTGGGTTGATACTTTCATCATTATAGCAAACTTTGGAGCTAGAGAATACAGGCTTGCCACACCTAATGGCCATGAACTTGATAAGCTGATGAACATTATCCACCTCAAGTGGTACTATGCTTAAGTGACTTGGTGTATTGTCTATAAGGACCATTTCAAGTTTTATCAATTTGTTAATTTTCTTTATATAAAACCTTTTTTATTGACCTATCATCCTGCCAACCTATCACTTTCCCTATCGCTTATCTATTTTACCATACCCTTCCCCATCCACCAATTTCATTTTGCCTCCCTACCCAACCCAATGACCTTGGTTTCATTCTATTTGATTCCATCACCACTTTTAGCATGAGCATTCAAATTTGGTGTTAGTAGTTATTTCATACATTCTAGATAGAGGTAGTATTTTGGAGTAGTACGAGAGATACTTTGGTAGTTACATCCTTCAATTATTATTTCAATCTCTCTCATTGTCTTGATCCTAATTATAACCACCTATGGGAAAATTAGTCTTAGTGACTTATGACATTGTATCCTAGTTATAACTACATATGTGCAAACTAGGGGTAATACTTGTTTATTGTGCCTTAATCATACCAATTATCCCTCCTCTATGTCATACTATACCTCTATACCAATTTTTTTTATTTTATTTGAATTTATTACTACACTAGTCAAATTCCTTCACTATAAAGTGGAACTACAGTGACTTGAAGTCTTACTCTAGGACTATGTAAGTAGCACTTGATACTTGTTGAGGTTAGCTCAGTCACCCTTTCTAGCCACACTCTTACCATTTTTCAAGCACCCTAAGTAATTATCTCATCATTTTTCAAGCTTGAACCATTTAGTGTCTTGTCATTCTCAATCGAGTTGAGATACTCTAAAATTTCCAAAAACATTAACCACTTCTTTACCTTAAGGATTTTGGGTACCCTTACTAAGTTACAATCAAATCACTTGTCATTTAGTCTCCCCATCCTTTTTGGCCTTTTCTCCCATGCACTTTCCATTTTGCAATACCATTCCTATTCTTCTATCATGCCCAATCTATTTATTTTCATTAGTTATCATTTTCTTCCCATTTTTTGGGAGAAATTTATTTGGCCTGAAGTTTTTATTGGATATTACATTCATAGAACCATGTAGGCAGCATCCACTTACTTAGTGCATATGGAAATAGCTCGACCACCCCCTTCCTTTTCTTTTATTCCCCCATTATATTAGTTTTTTAAGTTGTCACCTATTTTCTAGGGGAAATGTTCATGAAGCTTAAATTTAAATTATTTGTTTCTTTATTATTTTGTTTATGTGCCTATTTGTTTACTTTTAGTACTATTGCCTTTATTTATTCTATGTGCATTCATTGGGTGATTCCTTTCCCGCACTTACACTTGAATCCAACCATATTCATATATCTACATTGGCATCATTATTTCTATCATTGGTGCATTATTTTCTATTGAGTATTGGATTACGAGAGTCAATCCTTATGCATATTTTGACCAAGTTCTCATGATGTTATGCCATGATGCCTACCAACATGTGTTACAACAAACCTTAGCTTTATGAATTCTATTCAGTAATGGCAGTAATGACATATCTTCGACACCAACATCCTAATTTAATCCCAATCATATTCTACACAACATAATTAAATAATGAAAGAATTTCAACCTTTGTTTAGTTTGGATGAGCATCTCCCTACTAGCAGGTTGTCCTAATTCATCTTTATCCTTTGTATTATATTATCATCATCATCGACCAAATTATTCATCTTTGCCATAATCGAGGTTTAATGATTATAACCGCCTATGGATAGATCATTACACACCATTCTACCTACTTTTCTTAATGATTATAATCGCATTTGGGCAAAAAAATTTGGTTCTCACCACTTTACTTTTTCTGCCCAAATAAAGGCATGTTTTTATCTTGCTTGTCTATCCTAACTGGGACAACTCCATCTTCTCAATGATTATAACTACCTTTGGGCAAATCATTGTGTTTTCATACCACATTGCCACTATCAAGGTACAATGCTTATAACTACCTTTGAGCAAACCATTGTATACCATCCCACTTGCATTCTCAATGATTTTGGAATACTTTTTCAAACTCATTATGTTTTCAGTCCATCATTTTCCTTTCTGTGGTATCCTCATCTCATTCTTTCTTCCAAAGGATCACTTGCTGACCTTTCTTTGTACCAACCATTTCCTTGAGGGGGCATCATATATTTAGTTCATCATCATTGAAGTTTTAGGCATACAAGAATTTTTTATTCTTTGAGAAGATGTTACTATGTATATAACTTGTACTGCCTTCCCAAATAGGGACAAACTGTAGACAACCAAATCTGGCCACCAATGACCATCAATCAGGGTTTTGACCAATTTCTACCAAAGTGCACAATTTGGCCTAAAAACACTAAAATGCATTAAAATATTTTCAATTTACATATTCATGTGCCATTTTTTGCCAATGTATCATTAAATGGGGCAATACAATTTATGGGCCAACTAACTTTGATTAGATCATTTCGAGTCAAAATGCTAATTTTACACCTGAGTGCTTTAGATTGCTCTTTTCTATCAAACTCTTACACAAGACATATGCACTTGTTATTTGGTGTTGGTAACATCATAAATGAGATAATGGATAACACATTTGACATCACATTCTAATTTTAATCTATTCAAATTTCAAGCCAATAACAAGATATTCTAACCAATTTGAGTAATTTGTGCACAAAGAGCCAAGGTTTGCATCAAAGTGCTTAGTCATGATTAAGAGTTAATTTAACCAAATCATGAGCCTAATTAAAAATTCCATGAAACTTGTTGAATAAATATTTATTGGAAATTGATTACAATTAACTACATCATCAAGTGACATCATTTCTTAGGAAGACATCCCAAGGCCATAAATACAAAAAATATCAGGATTAAGCCACCTTATATCTCATCAAGACCCTCCATGCCTATTCATTTCTCCTCTATCCCAAATATTGATGAGCCTATTTATTAATTTTAATTACATAATTGAATTAATCCTTAATGACACATCTTCATATTGAGATGGATGGTTCAAATTGATTCTAGCCATTTTTGAAAATCTATAAATAGGAGGCCTTGCCTATTGAATTTTAAGCTCTCTTATCCCAAAGTTATAATGTCAAAATGCATTCAAAATATTTGCATCTTAGTGTTATAATGCTCAAATATTGAGCTAATCCAAATCCAAACATGGTGCTAAGGAGAGATGGAGATAGCCACACTTCATTAATGTAAACTTCATGAGCATAAACCTGGGCAAGCCACTAAAACAAGCATTTTGGAGCATCCACGAAAGGTGAAAGAAGTTTTATTTTGTATTTTAATTGTGCTTTCCACTCTAGTTTTACTAACTTAGCTCTCCCTAGTAACTAGTCTTAGAGATGTTATGCTAGTGTGTTTATTTCATTTTGTGACTAACACAATACTAACCATCATCTCTTGAGTCAAATTCCTAATTCACAATTTGACTAGTGGTGAATCTTCTAGACTCCCAATAGCAGAACATAAACCTAAAGAGAATATACAATAAGAGAGAAGGATGGATGAAATTACTTCAAGTCCATCAGCTCTTGAATCATCTAAGAAAGTAGAGCATGATTTACCTATAGAGGAGGTTCATATGATACCCCTAGATCCTAATGAGTCTATTAAAGATGCACTTAAGATGTTATATATGACTTATGAGTTAGATTCAGATGAGGAGGATAAAATTGAAGTCAAATAGGATAAAGGAAAGTCATTGGACCTGATGGTTATAGACACTCCTAAAAGGAAACCTGAGACTTCCATTATCTCAAAAGTAAATAATCCAAAAGTAACCATCACTCCTCCCTTGAAAGAAGTAATTTTTTTTAGTGAAGAGAACATATTTTATGGGTCACCTATCCTTTAATGGTTCATTTATGAACCAAGATTGGAAAAACTACCCACTCATCACCCAGAGCCTTGGTCAAGTCTACTAATATCCTTATACAACAAGAACTAAAACCATGGATCATTATTTTACAAGAAGAAGAGGTAAAGAGGTTGAATACTCCTAGTCGGTCAACAACCCAATCACATGTAGAGGTCCCAGCTCCAAATATGACCCAATCTTTAGTTGGGGTTAGGTTTGATTCAAGTACTACCGGTTTGCAAAGGGTGACTGAGAAAATAGTCATGGCAGGTAGTGAAGATATTATGTACCAAAAGGTGGATCCCTTGACTAATTTGACTCAAAAGGAAGGATAGAGACTTTGTAAGGATCCAATATTTGAATAATATGTCTTGGATCTAGCTCAAGCATAAACAAAATAGCTGCAAGTTATTATCAAAAGGCTGAAGTAATAAAAAAAAACTTAGAGGAGCAGTCTATTTTATCTATTCTAGGGGATATGATAAATATGTTTGAAGCCACTATGTATGATATATTCAGTTCCTTGGAATCAATAAGGTCCAATCAAGATATGGTGAGCAATTAAAGTTTTATGGCTATGAACTAGGCTAATCGATGGTAGACTTCATACAATAAGGTGAAGGAGTTGATCAATATATTGACAGAGGATTAGATTCTTGGTTTAAAATAGTTATATTATCTCATTTAAACATGGTTTTGGTGATCTTGATTGAAATTATCAAGGGTTTGAACAAATGGTCCAGAGGCATGGAAGATACCTCTAAACATTTCAAACAATTGGAAAACCAGATGGTGCATATATTAGGTATCCTAATAAAAACCCCAAATACCCTTAGTCCCATTGTATTGATAATAAATGAATATTTCAATCATAGTGATAATTCATGCAAGATGTGAAGAATCAAATCCAAGGCAAAATAGGGGCAGACAACAAAAGGATCTTGGACATGATCCTATCTGCAGAGGAGAAGATTGGTGATGGTATAAGCATTGAGGAAGTAATGGATAGAGATGACAAAGACTTAAAAGTCTTGATAGATCAAGAAGAAGATATTTTCATGGAGCCTATCATCAACCTTAGGCTAATTGGTGAGAAACATGACAAGGCAATGAATATCCTAGAGTAAAGACAAAGGACTAAACAACAAAGGAGTCTCAAAGTCAAATCTATTGACTTAGAATATTCTCTTGTATAAGAACATGTATATCATTTGAAAAAGGATTATTCTATTTGTAAAGGCATTATGAAAATTTGTAGTGCACATTTTCTCATAGGTTAGTCCACTTGGTAAGTGTCTAGTTCTAAAAGGTTATAAAAGGACAACTATCCTTGACACTTGTGTAATTATCATTTGATTTTATTGATCGACATACCTCACTAGTATTCTATAAGAAGGGGTACTATCATTGTAAAGAGAGGGAAATTTTTGAGAAAAAACCTTTGTGTAAATTTTAGAGCAATAGATACAAGCAAGGAATTCTGCAAAGATTGTCCATTATTTTTTTGTGTGATTATTTTTATGGCTACTTCCTCAATTATCTAGTTTAATGTTCATATTTGAATTATTTTTATGGATTATATATGTGCATATATGAATACAAAGTTGTTAATTTGTGCTTATGCTAGGTTGATTTAAATATGTTAGATTCATTTCATTTTCCTTACTTTTCTTATAAATGTGCCAATGCAATTTTCTTGTGAAATTAAATCCTTAAATTAAATCTAGTTTCTTATTTGCATTATTTCATTTATCCTTAAACATTTGCCTAGTATATGATAGGATCTATGCCTTTGCAATTTCATGTCATATATTGGTTTGAGTGCATGTCTTTGATGAAATTTAAGCTTTGTCATAATGTCTAGACTGAAGATCAGGTGCACCTTTCTTCTCTGCCCCACCCTTCCTTTTGCTCATTTTTTAATCAATTCACTCTAGTTTAGATTTCATTATAAATATTCATGCTATATTAGGCTTTAGACTTAGGTTTTGATCATAATTCACTATATACTTAGTTTAGATTACTTCATCTTTCACAAGTAAGCTATATGACCATGGTTGCTCCCAACAACCAGTTATATTATCATTTTGTGAAACAATTAATTATTTTCCCATTGTTCCACCAAAGATATCACAACCATCTACTCATGCAATATATTATTTGAATATATAAATGAGAAGTGTTTCTTAAACACTCTATAACCCCTGCAATACACTTTCAGCCATCAATAAGATGTAGCAACTGTTGTTTGACTTTCAAGGAACAAGTGTTTGAAAAGACATCTTGTGTAACCACTAGATGTAATAGGCAATGTTGTGATCAAAGGGAGGTAAAATGGAAGGGATGTATTATAGTCATATCTAATAGTCCCAATATTTATATCAATAGAGAGAAATGTTTGTTTACTAACATCTTTTACTTTTTGAGTTTATAATATAGTATTTAGGATCTTGTGGAGATCTTCAAGATTTGCATGAATGCTCTTTTGAAATAATGCAATAGATTTAACCTATTCTTGGTCAAATTGGTCATTTTCATTATGATCATGTGTTTCATTATCCTCATGATTAGATTCATTTTATATGATAATTTTTTCAGTATGTTTCTCATTATCATTATTGACACTCTCATTATTAGCATAATTTGACATGGTATTATCTTAAGACATTTTAGGTGGCCCAAGGGTAGCTCAAAATATTCAATAGGAACAACATCTAATCTAGTATTATGCCTAAGTTTCATATGAATAATAAGGCAAATGTGAATAAGTAAAACAAACATAAACATTAGGATGTTGAAAACCCTAGAGAAAGCTAGGATTTTCATGAAAAGACATAATGATCGGGTTCACCAAATGCTTAACCATTTTTTGAAAGGTATGGAGGGTTAAAGGGCATATAATATCCTATAAAAAATGATGAGTAAAACTATTATAGAGAAGGCCAAAATTTTGAAAATTTAAATAAATTAATATTTTGAATTAAAGTGATGAGTATGATAAATATATAAAGTACACTAAAAATGGTAGTTTGATTACATAAACACGAAGAAGATATAATACTTAGCTTATCTATAAATGCACAAGTAGATATAAGAAGTAAAGAGGTCAAAACAGGTAGGGTAAATATTAAGATCTTGTCATCATATTTTGTAAATATTATTTTTGGAGGTCTGGATACTTGCATCACCCTATAGACAGTTGTGTCGATACTTCTATCTTGATATTGATGCAAATGTCCTATACAAAATGTTCATTATAATAAAAATCATCCACCTAGAGCCTTTTGAGTTTTTTATCACATTTTTGATGATGTATTTTGTTCATGTTCGTAGGTTATCGTTGATTATGTATGGATCAAATTCTAGCTCTTCACTGTAGGTCTTTGTACCTTACAAAAATTGGGTTAGTGGGTTCATGATATCGAGCTAACCTCAAGGAACATTTTGTAAATGAGCACTACTTACATAGCCAATACTACAAGGTCTTAAAACTTATGTAGTTCTCCCCTAGGTGTTAGTTTGTGTGGACACAAGGGTGAAATATACTATATGCAAAATCTTGTGATGATCTATCTTATAACTTGACAAATAATGTTCATGGGTTGTCATTGAGTGTTTTAGACCTATGAAATGACTACTCCTATGACTGATATCGAAATAGAGAAGAATACGGTAGTATAACTCAGTTATGTGATTGATTCATTGAGATTGAATAGGTGTTTGCTTGGTATTTACTAGATGAATAATTTGTAGGCTTAGATTTGTATTTATACCACACCTTTTGAAAATATATCATGGTAGGGTTAAATAAGACAAATGGGATAACCCATATGATTCTAAATAATTTTAAATTAGATGAATTTTAAGCTTTAGACACTTGATAAGAATATGGATACTTACTTCGACACATGTCCTATGTGGGTGAAAGTTTTTGGTAGGGTAGGAAGCTAGTGAGGATCTAAAACTGACAATGGAGGATATATTAGGTTTTAAGATTTATTTACAATTTAATAGATCTAGGTCATTATAAATTTTTGGGTCAAACCATAATATAAGTAGTTAGGCACAATGAGATGGCAAATGTGAGCCTTTTTGTAAAATTATAGTCTAGAATTGAAGGGTAGAGCCCTGATAAGTAATTATCAAGTATACAAGACTAAGATGCTATAAAAATAAGATTTAAATATCTACACAAGCAATGAAATCAAGTGACAAAAATTGAATCTAAAATCATAGAAAAAATTAAAACAAAAATAAGAACAAGTTCATATCAAAACCAAAAGGAAATCAGGGAGGAAGCTAGATAAAAAAGGTGAACAAAGAAGGATCCAAGTGGGTGGCTTAGCATAGAATAAATATAAGGAATAACCCTGAATTCCCAAAATCCACACATCAAACATATTAAAAGATAATAAAATAAAGGGAAAATAGAAATATGAGTGCCATCAAAGAAAAATAAGCAAAAAGCCAAAATATGCAAATGGAAATAGATATAGTTCATTTGCAAACATAAGTGTTTAATTAGGAAAACATAACCAATAATATTATCAAGCAATCATCAAAAATCTATATAAGATAAAACACATGTATCATCATAATTCAAATCCAAATGTCAAGGTACCCATTAGTCTAAGAATGATATAAAAAAATTATCATCATATTCATTATCCACAATAACATAATCCTTCACATTAATGCTAACTTGAATAATTAGATCATTTTTAGGTGGTTATTTTATGTGTGTAGTAGTAGTAAGTTGTGATAAACATACCCTTATAGGTGTAATCTTATATTCTTTATCCTTGTGCTCTCTGGATAGAGGCATAAATTATGGTTGTTATTTTGGTATTTCCTTATGCAAGACATCTTCTTGAACTTATTGTTTTGGTGGTGTATATACTTGATTTTAGTACAAGACCTTTTTCCATCATGTATATTCCCTATTTTTTCATGTTTTCCACAAATCCATATAATTACCTTTTTATAAGGCTTTTCCTACCCTGCAATATCCCTCATTTCATCCTCAAGCCTTAAAAATGAATCTAATACTTACCTAAGTATATTGTTTCTCAATCCATATCTAACTACATACATCTCTATATTACTACTTAAATGTCTACCTTGGATAGGATCATCGGTCTTACCAATCCTTCCTAAGTAGGATCGACATGCCCAATGATCCCAGCCTTCAACCTTTTATGGGTCTCTTTTCCTTTTTCCATACTCCATGTGCCTTGATTGTTGCTTCTTATTATTTTACAAGTTGTCCTGAGTACAAATTATGTCCTAAAGCATCCTACTTATACCAAGTCATCCCAAGAAATTTAGGGAGACAAAATAAACAAGAGAAAAATCCAAGAGAGAAAGAGGAATCAAGTATCCCTTATTTTGCTACATAATTCAAGTTAATGCCAACATTTCCATTTTTATTACTTCACTTGTGATGAAGTAATCTTTTGTGCATCACCCTCTTATAAAAAAGTAAGGTCTTAGGCATATTTCATGTAGTTTCATCTTCACATCTAGGAAGAGGAGACTCAAAATCCTTATTTGTAATTCCATTCACACTACACAAAACTATGTTGAGGTCTAATTTTGTCATACAATATGCATAGCTAAAACTACCATAATGGTTGCCCTATCCATAAAAACAATTGTACATTAATGGTAAGCTATCTAAAAATAAGGAATAAGTGATAATTTAATAATTTCTACCCATAATATTAGATAAGTGTAAGCATGACATCCAATGGCACATAGGCACAACAAAATTTAGAATCTAAAAGTATGCATAGGATAGGAATGAAACTGCATGACATGGTTATCGATCAAAATAGGTAATTGGTGATCCTACCTAGGGAAAAAATGATGCAATTTTTGATCTCATCCTTGAAAAATTTTCTCTCTAGATTGAACACACAATCAACCACAAAATTTCATAGTTTAGATCACACTCATAATTTTATAAATTATCAAGGTGTGATCATTTCATCATTGTTTCCCTATTTTCAAATTCATTGTCAATTTAGCATTTTACTTTTGCATTTTTACCAGTTTTTAGCCACTAGAGCATATATGAAGGTTTTTTTTTACATTTTTAAATGATATATCTCCCTAATTCATTACTTTTGTCTTGTTTTTCATTAAAAGGTGAACCCCTCAATTCTTTGGATGTTATACCTTCATCCTAAGGTTTCATGGTTTATTTTCTAAATTTCTAAGTCTGATTTTTAGATTTGTATCTTTTCTTACATGCTTGGACAAATTATTTCTCCCATTCATCTATTTATAATTAAGGATTATATCCACCTCAAAACTAGGCACAAAAACCTTTGGTCCTTGATTGCATATATCTTTGGAGGTTACCCAGTGTTCAGTACTTTTTGTTTCAAATATGATTTCTAAAATTTATGTCTTATTTACATTTATTAACCATGGCTACTACTTGTGATGTTAATACTTATATGATTGATGTCATTACTAATAACCAACCTATTATTGATGGTTATGATAGTGACATTGAAACTTATAATGATACCAAATATGTTTGAGATATTAATCTAGATATAGTTTCAACCCATGCTAGCTTTAGATTTGTGATTGACAAAAACCCTATGTGGAGTATTTTTTAAAAAAATTGAAAGATACATAATAAAATATTGGGAATAAGGATCCTTTGCTTGAGAAACCTCCATCAAATGGCTATAATCATTCTACATCAAATGATAAGGACATAAAACCTCATGATACTAATCATCTAGTGCTACTACTTCCCCTTGGGTCAATGCTTCTATTCCCAAAACTTTTATGGTTCCCCCTACTAACCCAAATACAAATGTGCCTCCAAAAATTTCATATGTTAAATCTATTGGTATTGGACATAGTCACAACATAAATAATGTCTCACATAATAATTAATCATTCAAAGGCAACTTTGAATCCTCGTGAATCCTATAGCTTGTGTTACATCTACTAATATGAAAATGTAACAACTTAATGACATAAGGATGAAATTTTATAAATTGCCTCAAACTTCTAACAAACATAGATATGTGTTTTCATCTTATGACATATTACACAACCCTATAGCACAAGAAGTGTTTGTTCACCCCTTGCCTCCATCATTCCAAGTACCTAAGTTTACTACATATAGTGGCAATAGGGATCCTTTTCAGCATATCAAATCTTTTTTTACATCATGTGTTGGTTCTTAGCATGATCAATTAATTATGAGGAAGATATTTCATAGGAGTATCATATGATATACTCTAGAATAGTTTTACTCCTTACCTAAGTAATCCATGCATAAATTACATGACTTACTTGACCTCTTCTTATTGCATTTTTAGATAAGAATTAATCAAAAGGTTACATTATCTCAACTTTCTCAAATCAAACAAGGACCTAATGAACACATCATTAAATATGTGCTTCAATGTAAACCCATTCTTGACAAAATATCACACCAACTTCCTGATAGCGAGTTTCAAAGTATATTATCTAATTTAACACATATGACTCATTTGACAAGTTATGTCATGTGTTATGCAACATTAAGGTTAAATTTATGGATGTTAATATAATAAAGTACACATTTATTACTTATACATCCATTACATCTAAATATTAAGGGGAAATGACATTAAAACATAATATTAATGGTGTGCCCAATTTCCAAGATAAGAATGAGGCCAATATAGTCAATTTAGTTTCACAACTAAATTATAAGCTTACATTTCTTTCTCCTAATAAAAGGTAAATTTTTACAACACTATTAGACCTATTGCATGTAATTTATAGTAATTACTTGAATGTAATGTTATTTCCTTGAAAGAACCATTTAAAGTACACCCAACTAGAGTATTGCCTAAATTTTATTATTCTAATCAATTTTGTGAATATCATTGAGCTTCAAAACATGCAACTAATAGATGTTTCAAATTATGACATGCGATCCATGACCTAAAAAATAACAACACTATTATAATTAATAGACATAATTCTATATTGAACAAATTTGTTACGAAGCCTAATCAATGCATACAAACCTTTAGTAGTCCATTACCAAACAATAATTCTCCCAAAAAAAAAATGTATGACAACATCTATACATCATTCTACTATTCTTCCTAAGAATGAGATTGACAACATTATTGACATGTTTTTTAGTTCTAAAATACATGTGCCTTTTACTAAAATTTAAGACTAGAAAATACCTAACAATGCATCAAACAATGGTCTTAATAATATACATATATGGTTTGATGTTTAACGTTATGATTGACTAGGGTTTTAGTGAAAAACCTCATTTTGATGTCATTATTCATTCCTATCTAGTTGAGGTTATACTAAAAGAGATGTACTTAGTATGACTATGATGATATGCAAATATGATGGTTAGACATGCATACCCATAGGTTGCATTAATCAAACTATTGCAGTTGGTCCCTGAACTATTGTAGTTTGGTTTTATGTCATACCAGATATAAAATCATATAATATATTAAACTTGGGTGCCCTTGGATTGATCAAATTAAAAAAAAATCTTCTATATTATATAATTGTGTTAATTTTTTGCATACCATTCATGGCACAGCTTATTAGAGAGCTATTATAGCTCAGATATCACATGCAACCAAATATTTCACCCAAAAAAGAGTGAATAATTTATCCTCATGTGATCTATATGTATATTATATTACCATTATATATGGCACCTTCTATATTTGAGACTACCTCATCTCCATCTACTATAGAAACTCCTAGAGGTCTAACTCCTACAGTTGCACCACTAACATATATATCACATATTCATCCACGTATTAGGGTTATTTTATAACATAGAGCAGTTTTTTTTCCAAGATATATTCCTAAGTAGTCTATAGTGGCTCCTTGAACCCATTATAAACATATTATTCCTAGGGATTATCATAGTTATCTCACATCTTATAATCATTTTCAGTGCTTTGAGTGACATATTAGACTCCTATAGTAACTAAGTTGATGATATAGACCATATTATTGGTTAATTTTCTACCCCCCATCATAAGCTTCATCAATGTATATTTATTGTACTATGGCCTTTTTTAGACATCTAAATTATGTATTACACACTTGGAAACATTAATTTTGGCATATATTTGGCATGTATGACTTATGTGTACACATTTGAATCTTATGCACATTTTTATGTATCCATTTACTTATCTTTTATCTTGACCAACCTAATTTTATATCATTCATATTCACAATCTCTCTAATATGTGTAGTAACATTCTATAATCCTAAGTAGAATGTTGTTATATTTAATATCACTAATTTTCCCTCTATGGATAATGCTAGAAATAATCATTATATTATATTTACTGCATGTTTCTGACTTCTACCAAAAGTGACCAAGAACCATCAATGACTAATTTTCAAATTCAAATGTCTTCCTTAGGTCAGCATAAACATGTTTCATATATTGGTTATGGTGGAAATATCAAAAATTCATCTATAAATAAAAATAAATTTTAATGTAGTACTCACTTGGAAATTATTTGGTAAAAATACTATCAATATTGAGAAATAATTTGCTACTCCATTGAGAAATTATCAAAAAGACATACACATTTGAAAACCCCTCAAAGGATCAACCCTAGGGCTAAGCTTGAATACAAACACAAGGTCAAAATTTTCATGTTTTTAAGTGTCAAAAATTAAATGTCACATTGCATTCTAACATGATCATGATGATCCAAAAATGCACATGGGTGGAAAAACTAAGTACAGTTTGAACCCTCTTCAGAGTATTGGAACATATGCAATGGTCAATCGCTCTACGAGGAGTGGTTAGGACTATGAAACCCATATTTATAACCACATTTTCTAATTTAATATTATGTCAAAGTGAAGCTTATGTTTCAAGACAATAAGAGTCAAAATTAGGATATGTGCATAGGATTGAGCACAAAAAAATACACATTAATCATCTAAATACATAGGCACAATGATATGAGATGGCACAAACTTTTAAAATCCACTAGGATAATTTAAAAAAATAGAAGACAATACTTGTTATAACGGGGGTCTACACTTCATCGATAATGTGTGAGTAGGTTTTGGCAGCATGTTCCCTAATCTAAACAATTAAAAATCTATTAAAGACTCATTTATAGGATTATGACATAGGAAATGACTAATATAAAACATAAATTAACTAAGTTCCTTTTTTCCCTCCTTCATTGATCATTTCTACATTTAGTAAGTGAAATCAATCTCTCTTTTACATTTAAATTTGTATGTTAAATGACCTATTTAACATAATATATATTTAATTAGTTTTATATTATTTAGATCACCTTAATATTAAAATAAAGAAAACACCTTCTCATTGTACATAACCTATTTCTTCTCCATGTCATGTATTCCATGTGTTTTTCTCCCTATAGTTTAATTAAATTTTTCTCTCCTCTAGATTTCATGCCCTAACACTTACCCCCCTTTGTATTGACATTATTATATCCACTTATTTTATGTTTATTTTCATTTTTCATTGGCCCTAGACCCTTTTATTTTTAATTTCATTATGAGCACTTACATTGGTTTCCCATTGATGACACCATATATATCAATACCTCTTATCCTAACGTGCATTAAAAGTTAAGAGAAGTTTTAGGTTGTTTGGTGTCCTCCTCATCTTATTCCTCTTATTTGTGCTATTTGTCTTATTTTTTCAATCATGTGGGCCTTGTTCCCTGATGCAGAGCATATGCACAGGCAATACACTTATCCGTGTTTTCAACAAATCCTTCTTGAGAATGGTTGACAGACTTAATAGTCACTCAATGGTTATTGGATTCCTTGTTTGTTTGAATGGTTTTATACACCTTTTAAAAACTCATTCCAGTCCTTTTATTACTTTTCAATCAATGTGTTAGCCTTACAAAACATCTGTACTCACCTTCTCATTGCAACTACTCTACCCGTAGCAACTACTCTTCTCATAGCAACACATAGTCTTTTGTTCTGGTAAAAATAAGTACAAAATATAACTCAAAACCTCAAAATATCTTAATTTCATCTAGGACCCACCAATTGACCAAATTTGAGACACTTTGGTTGATTCAATCTTTGGAAAAACACTTTTCTACTTAGAAACCCTAGTTGTAGGTTTCCACAGTCAAAACAACCTGAGAGCATTTGTTTTGAGTATTAAAGCTCTAAACTTAGTTTAAAAGGGTCATAATAGTTATTTTGGGTTTTTATTATCATTATAATTTATTAATAAATATTTTATCTCACTTTCATCTCTGCTTCACTTTTATATTCAGTTTTTATTCCCATTGTATAAGCAGATATAGTCTATGGGTTGTTTAGAACATTATCTAGGAATTTAGACTTATCTAAAGGATCTAAACCTTATTTACATTTAATTAAGGTCTAATGAAAAAATACAAAACTTTTCCAACCTTCTAATTATCTTCACACTCCATGCTTCCATTATTCACCATGTTTTTGGTACCAAATCTATGTGCACAGTCACCATATCCAAGGTTGGCAGATACTCTATTGATGTTATTTGTTCTCTTTCAAGGTTTAAAACTTTTCACAAGGTCAATATATATTAAAAATTAATAAAATCAACTTATAGAACCAACATTCACTTCTTTTTACACTTCTTTCATACACCTTCTCTTTACTCCATTCTTGATTGTATGTGCAATCATAGATTGACACAGGGTTTTCAAATCATATACAAGGGGACACTTAATAAAATTAATAAAATGACCAAGATAATATGAGTATTTTTCAAACAAACCTTCTATTTAATTTATCCCCTCCATGTCTTTTATCAAAATTTTGTATATTATCATGACCTCAACAAGGTGCAAGAAAATAGAGGTAGGTAATATCCAACTTTCACTAATGCATATAGAAGTTAATTAACCTGATGATTTAGATCATTCATAATATCTTAATAGATTTACCATAACAAATCAAACTTCAAAAAAATTAATGTACTTTGAACCTTTTCCATTGAAGAATTAACATACAATCCTTCTCTATCACTTTATGCAAAAAACAACAAGGTTACAGGCTTATTCATCAAAATTTACCAATCTTAATTTGTTTATTCTTGGGATTAAATCCATTTTTATTTAAAATATAATGAACCACTGTCTCTAATAATCCAAAAATGACAAGATTTTACAACATAAGTAACTACCCTAACTACTTGAAAACTTTCAATCCACTCTTGAAACTACCTCATATGGAATTACAAAGGAGTTATGATTTAAAACATTTAATCACCTATTATATGTCCTCTATCAACCCCTTATAGACTCAATACTAACATTAGACAAACATGACCTAGCTAATAAACATCACAAACCTCTCACAACTTTCCCCAAACATTCAAATATTTAAATAATGGTTTTTGGTGGGAAATGTCTTTTTGAATGTTTCCAGCAATCTAACACCTATAAAACACCAAAAAGAGACCCTATAAGGATTATAAGACACATAAAGCAAATCAAAATTGAAACTAACCAAGATGTCCCTACATCATACTATTAAGGCTAGAAGAATTTGAGCTCCAAGCTCAATGTGACTTGCTTGATCTTCTTTCTCTTCTTCCAATCTCTTGAAGGTCTCTTGTATTTCATTTATTTAGCTTGTCCTATAGCTTCCACTATCACATCATTAAATGGATTGAGCTCCTATTATAATTTTACCTTGCCTTTAGCTACTTGTGACTTTAGGAGAGATTGTATTTCTTTCATGTTTGCATTGTGGTACTTGAACTCAAACTTGGCTTCCACCACTTTGACTCCAACTATCTCTTGTAGCTCATCCTTTTCTAGCGATTAGTTGATATCTACATTTTTGAACTACAACTTTACCACTTGAATGATATTATAGCTCTTAAATTCATTGAGAGGTTGCTTCAGCTGTATCTGCTTATATTCATCTTTTCCTTCTTAATTTTCATATTGGTGCAATAACTCATGTACTTGTTCTTCTATCTTTCCCTTGCCCTTATCCTTTACTGGTTCTAAACTTTCAAATTTAGCTATGCTTTGAACTATGAAACTTGATTTTTTTCCTCCAATCTTCATCTCTTGGTAAGGTATTTCTTGAATGGATTGAGTTTTAACTCCTTGAACCTGAACATCTATCTTATTTTTCAATTCCCAATCTTGGCTATTGGTTGCCTACTCTTTACCAGCAATTATATCATAAAACAACATATTAAAAATAAAATTGGGAACCTTTATGGATCTGTTGGCTGCTCCCTACATTAGAAATTTCATATTTTATTGCTCAGTGTCAATCACATGACAATCTTCATCCACACTTTCTACATATTCTATTACTATTATACTGTCATCTCTTTCATAGGCTTGACTACCCTGCTTATTCTAAATTTTTTCTTTCTTGAGCACTCTTATAGGTGCTATGTCTTCTTCATTTTGAAGACTAATATATTTTTGTCACTTGATGACCTTTGTTGTCACCTTGCACTCTTGTTTAAATTCTCTCATATCCACCTTTATGGACTCACAACTCTTCATACTAACCATCTGAAGACATCTTACCTTTTCTTCTTTCTTTTATGCATTAACCAAACCCAAAATTTCCATGGCTTGGCTCCAATATTAACTTGTTGTCATCATCATTATTCTCTCATCTTTTCTATCTTCTTCACCCTTCAATGGGACAAGAATGTGTATCTCTCCATGTTTCTTGATGGTGTATGTATTAGCTTGGCCATCATGAATAGCCTGCCTATCAAATTGACATGGTCTTCCTAACAGTAAATGACAAACATCTATGGGCATAATATCACACAATACTTTATCTTTATATCCTCCTATATATAATTCAACCCAAAATTTTTCACTTACTAGGATTTTATGTCCCTTTTGAACCCATGCAACCTTGTATGTTGTGGATGTGGCATCCTCTTTGTTGGGAGGATGGGTAAAAACCGGAAGCACACAATTTGATTACCAAACCAAGCAACTTAATATGCAGAAATTAACCAGATTCACCAAGTAACTAGAATTCAGAATAACACAGCATATGAGAGACAATACCAAATTGTATTAACACTTTATACAGAAAAGAATACAATAAAGAAGATGCCACTTCTTCTCCACCACCTTACAGAGGTTTCCCACACCTCAAGTGAACAGTAATTCTTCTCCCCAAAGCTCTCCCTCTCACAGGTCCCAACACCCAACTCAAATACAGAGTTGATGTTCACCTCCCGTGCTCCACGCACACCACAAGTGCTCCACGCACTCCACAAGCACTCCACGTGCTCCACAAGTACTCAAGGTACTTCAAGTAGATCTCCCATGAATCTGCAACAACCTGCAATTCAACAGACCATACTTATGGAAGGAACTCCCTTGCCTTCCTCTTACTCTATCCGAGTACACACCTGTACTCCAAGTAGATCATGCCTGATACTGCTCCCTATTGTGTTGCTGTCTGTATGACCTTGCACACCTGCAAATCAAACAATGGTTCTGCTCACCTGTGAACCTCGACCTTGCACACACATACACCTGCAGATCAACGATCTTACTTACCATGTAGATCTCCTATATAGGCCATGCAACTGTGACCAAGATCCTACACTCTTGAAGAACCCAGCTGGCTCTCCAATTCAGCACCAACACACCTGGTACTGTGGCACTAGGAGGAACGCACCATAGCTCTACCTCACACACAGAAGGAGCTTATAATTATGCTCTCTTACTCCCTAGCACACTTTTCCAATACAACCATGAGTCTATTATATAGATCTCATCCAAACAATGATTAGACATCTAATTACCATAATTAGATCCACAGCTATGAGTCTAAAATTAGCACTCATCATGTAAACTCTTGGTTCGTTAGCTAACTGCCCGTAAATAGCTCGCAGTCGAACCACACAGGTGACCGACGTCGGTCCCTGTCTGCCTGGGGTCGCCGACGCCGGCCGATATATGACCGACGTCAGTTGCATTCCTGTCTTACCCTGCCGACGCCGGTTGGCCAGACCAACGCCAAACACTTCTGACACTCAGCAACTCATTCTGCAACCTCCACCATGTCTGCATCAGTGAAGCTTTTAGCTCCACAATCCTAACAATCTCCCACTTGGAGATAAACAGCTGCACTGTACCTGTACCTGTACTCCGTCTAATCTATTTCCTAGTTTGTATTCCTCTTCAAGCTCCCACCTGAAGACAACCCACCACACATCCCGTGGTGTACCACCTGTCATCCGAGTACCCTACCACATCCGAACCTACAACACCTGTAGTGAAGTCCTGACCCTGCATAGCAACACCTACTGCCGGTCCCTCTCAGAAAACCTGAGAATCCACTTCCCCGAATTGGCTCCTAACTCTCTGACATCTCCCACTGCATGGGAATACTCAGGCCTATACCAGACCTCATGTGATTTCAGACACTGTACCTGTCCAGCCCTTAGTGTGCTCCGGTTCTGCATCCCAAACCTCGCCAACACCTGATTCACATCAGCTCCCACTCGAGACAAAATCAACATGTGATCTCCATGCCTCCCATGTCAAAGAATTTTGCTGCTCCAAACTCTTCCTGACATGTCACTGAACTAATCTTACCCTTAGCTCAGCAAAACCCTGTATGTACAAACCTGCTAGCTAGCAAATATACCATCCACATACAGCAACAGAATGATGTTGCAATCACCATCCCCCTGGTAAGTCAAACCACAGTAGTTACCCTGACATTGACTGAAGCCATGCTCCGTCCTCCACCTGTCAAAACCTGTACCACTGTCCTGTAGCTCCACAAGACCATATACCTGGTCTTCCGTCTCACGTATCCGTTCTCTCTATTCTTCTACTAAGGTATCCATTCGTCTCTGTGCTTTTATACCTGCTGGCATCTCTACCAAAACACACCTGTCTGGTACTCCTCCAAGGAATCACATCCTCATCCTTGCCAAGCTCACACCTGTTCCTGGATCCTTCCTGCTCTACAATCAGCAACATGTATAAAGAAGAGGAACAATGAATTTGAGGGCCTACTTATGCCTTCAGTCCTCCGTATGGGTGTTTGAGACTCCTTGACAACATGCTGTCCACCCAAAATTTGTTACAGTGACCGACCTCGGTCACTCCACAGTCTGCATCCAACCGACGTCGGTTCCATGCGTCTGTACCTGACTACCAACCTGCCTGCGCTGGTGTCCCTGCTGCCGACGTCGGTCCTCCTAACCGACATCGGTCTTACATACTGCCGACGTCGGTCCCATGACCGACATCGGTCTTACCCTGCCCGACATCGCCGGCTTCGGTCTACACATGACCGACATCGGCACCTGTCTGTTCGACGCCGGTTCCTCCTGACCGACATCGGTACCTGTGTTCGCCTGTGAGTGATGACTTTTTACCCGCGAGCTTCTTTGAATCAAAACCCATGTCCAAACTGCCCTGCTCAGAAGTATCCAGCACCATCCACTAGGTTCTGTCCGCCATCTCCTCCATAAACACCAAGGCTTTCCAGTTCTTAAGCCTATCAAATATATCTGTCTTCCGCTTAAGAACATGCATCTTCTTCTTGCTCATGTGACCAAGCCTACGAAGCCACGTCTCCACAACAAAAGAAGAATCAGTAATATAAACAAGTAGATAAAGGATACCTGTTTTCTTACCACCAGCTAATTCAAGTGCATCCGCTGTGAGAGTTCTTGTGCATCTCTCATCACCCAATCTTTCTGAAGAAATTAGCCATATCTCCAAACCTGGGACCTGCATGACCTTCATCAACACCTGTGTGTTGGCCGCCTGCGATTTCAGCTTCACTTCCCCTTTGCCAATTCTTTGGCAAGGCTTACCAGCTCCTCTACCTGGAACTGCATGGAAAGAGGCAACCGAATCTTTTATCCAAGATTCAACTTTATCCAAGAAACCTGCAAACACATCCTGTGCAACAACACCTGCTACATCTGTATCTTCAGTTTCTTCATGCTGATCTGCTACCAACCAATAATAATCTTTTACCTGCTCTTTCTTTCCATAGGACCGTGAGTGACCATCTGTGCTTTTCAACTCCTCCATTCTTAGCTTACTTTGATCTGTTGTTGCTCTACTCCCACTCGATCAGAAACCCCTGAGAGTGACCTGTAACCAAACACAAAACCTGCTTCCTCCAACCTTAGCTCTGATACCACTTGTTGGGAGGATGGGTAAAAACCGGAAGCACACAATTTGATTACCAAACCAAGCAACTTAATATGCGGAAATTAACCAGATTCACCAAGTAACTAGAATTCAGAATAACACAGCATATGAGAGACAATACCAAATTGTATTAACACTTTATACAGAAAAGAATACAATAAAGAAGATGCCACTTCTTCTCCACCACCTTACAGAGGTTTCCCACACCTCAAGTGAACAGTAATTCTTCTCCCCAAAGCTCTCCCTCTCACAGGTCCCAACACCCAACTCAAATACAGAGTTGATGTTCACCTCCCGTGCTCCACACACACCACAAGTGCTCCACGCACTCCACAAGCACTCCACGTGCTCCACAAGTACTCAAGGTACTTCAAGTAGATCTCCCATGAATCTGCAACAACCTGCAATTCAACAGACCATACTTATGGAAGGAACTCCCTTGCCTTCCTCTTGCTCTATCCGAGTACACACCTGTACTCCAAGTAGATCATGCCTGATACTGCTCCCTATTGTGTTGCTGTCTGTATGACCTTGCACACCTGCAAATCAAACAATGGTTCTGCTCACCTGTGAACCTCGACCTTGCACACACATACACCTGCAGATCAACGATCTTACTTACCATGTAGATCTCCTATATAGGCCATGCAACTGTGACCAAGATCCTACACTCTTGAAGAACCCAGCTGGCTCTCCAATCCAGCACCAACACACCTGGTACTGTGGCACTAGGAGGAACGCACCATAGCTCTACCTCACACACAGAAGGAGCTTATAATTATGCTCTCTTACTCCCTAGCACACTTTTCCAATACAACCATGAGTCTATTATATAGATCTCATCCAAACAATGATTAGACATCTAATTACCATAATTAGATCCGCAGCTATGAGTCTAAAATTAGCACTCATCATGCAAACTCTTGGTTCGTTAGCTAACTGCCTGTAAATAGCTCGCAGTCGAACCACACAGGCGACCGACGTCGGTCCCTGTCTGCCTGGGGTCGCCGACGCCGGCCGATATATGACCGACGTCGGTTGCATTCCTGTCTTACCCTGCCGACGCCGGTTGGCCAGACCAACGCCAAACACTTCTGACACTCAGCAACTCATTCTGCAACCTCCACCATGTCTGCATCAGTGAAGCTTTTAGCTCCACAATCCTAACACTCTTCAAGTCAAATTTCTGGACAATATCTAAAGATTTATCTTTATATCCTCCTATATATAATTCAACCCAACTTTGATTACTTACCAAGATTTGATGTCCCTTTTGAACCCATGTAACCTTGTATGTTTATGGATGTGGCATCCTCTTCAAGTCAAACTTATGCACCATATCTAAAGACATAATTTTGTTGGTACTTCTTCCTTTAATCACTAAATCACAAACCTTACCTTTTGTTTTGTATCTATTTTTGAATAAGCTTCTCCTTTGAGCTAGATCATTGACTTACTTCCTCTGATATAATAATATTCTCCTCATGATAAAGACTCATTTCTTTCTTGTCTTCTTTCATCATTCACTGTTATTATACTTTGATGTTGCATACTTCTGTTAATACTTAATAGACACTATGTTGCTCTATGTCCCTCTCTATGTCAATGCCAACATTGTCCTTGAAACCTTTGTCTTAGTCCACTTCTCATGTGACCTTCATTTCTACTTGGTTTTCCTCATATAGATGATCTAATATCCCATGCATGGTGTTGTACTCCCATGCCTTCTTGAACTATTACCACCTGTATATGTGGTTTTTTTTGAACCACCTCTTCATTTTCTCTTTAATTTATTATTGGGTGCAAAGGTTTATTTCCTTCTTAATTCCCTATAATTTTTATATGTACTCTCTCTTTGAGATCACCCTCAATATCCTCCATCCTCATTACCAATGGGGCAATCAACTATGTCACTTGGTCTATCATATTCTTGACCAAATCTTCTTGATCTTTGTTAACTCTCTCCATGGAACACTATTCTTGGTTCCCTATCCTGAAATTCACCTCAAAACATATGATGTTAATCTTGTTCACAATATAATATGAAATTTTTCTAACTATAATACCAAAATTATGTAAAGCATATGCACAAGTAATACACTTATCCTTATTTTCAACAAATCCTTCTTAAGAATGGTTGACAAACTTAATAGTCACTAAATAGTTGTTGTATTAATTGTTTGTTTGAATGGTTTTAGACACCTTTTAAAAAATCATTCCATTTATTTTATTAATCTTTAATCAATTCAATATCCTTACAAAAAAATTGTACTCACCTTCCCTTAGCAACTACTATGCTCGTAGCAACTACTTTGCCTGTAGTAACACACAATATTTTGTTCTAGTACGAATAAGTATGGAATATAAATCAAAATATCAAATTTATTAATGTCCACTAGGAACCACCTATTAACCAAATTTTATACACTTTGGTTAATTCAATCTCTAGGAAAACACTTTTCTACTTAGAAACCCTAGCTACAGGTTTCCATAGTCAAAACAACCTGAGAGCATTCATTTTGAGTATTAAATCTTTGAACTCAGTTTAAAATGGTTCTAATAGGTTTTTTGGGTTTTTAATATCATTATATATTTTTATCAATCAATATTATGTCTCTCTTTCACCTCTGCTCCACTTTTATATTCAGTTTTTATTCCCACTGTATAAGCATATATAGTTTGTGGGTTGTTTAGAACACTATCTAGGAATTTAGACTTACCCAAAGAATTTCAAAATTATTTCCACTTAATTAAAGTTTTAATAATATATATGAACCTTTTCCAACCTTATAATTATCTTCACACTCCTCTCTTTCACTCTTGACCATGTTTTTGGGACCAAATCTGTGTGCACAGTCACCATGTGTAGGGTTGGCAAATACTCTATTGAGGTTCTTTGTTCTCTTTTAGGGTTTAAAACTTTTCACAAGGTTAATATAGATTCACAGTGACTTAAATCACCTTATATAACCAACATTCACTTCTTTTGACACTTATTTTATACACCTTCTCTTTGCTCCATTCTTGACTGTATGTGCAGTCACAGATTGACACAGGGTTTTCAAATCATATACAAGGGGAAACTTAATAAAGTGAATAGAATGACAAAAATAATTTGAGGAATTTGAAAACAAACCTTCCAATTAGTTTATCCCCTCTTTCACATCTCTAAACAATGTTCTGTATATTATCATGACCTCAACATGGTACATGAAAATAGAGGTTTGTAATATCCAACTTTAACCAATGCATATAGAAGTCAATTAACCAAATGCTTTAGATCATTAATAAGAGATTAAAAAACTTACCATAACAAATCAAACTGTATAAATGAATTTTCTTTGAACCTTTTTCATTGAATAATTAACATATAATCTTTCTCCATCACTTTATGCAGGAAATAACAAGGTTACAGGCTTATTCATCAAAATTTGCTAGTCTTCATTTGTTTCTTCTTTGGATTAAATCCCTTTTTATTTTGAATATAATGAACCACTCTCTCTGAGAATCCAAAAATGACAAGCTTTTATAACACAAGTAACTACCCTAATTACTTCTTAAAAACCTCCAATCCTCTCTTGAAACTGCCTTATATGGGCTTACAAAGGAATTAAGCTTTAAAACATTTAATCACCTATTATATGTCCTCTATAAACCCCTTATATACTCAATACTAACATTAGACAAACATGACCTAGATAAGAAACATCAAAAACCTCTCACAACTTTCCCCAAATGTTTAAATATTTAAATAATAATTTTTGGTGGTAAATGTCTTTTTGAATGTTTCCAGAAATTTAATACCTCTAGAACACCAAAAGGAGACCCTAGAAGGATTCTACAACACTCAAATAAAACCAAAATTTAAACTAGCTAAGATGCCCATGCATCACTCCCTCCTTCTAGTATTGCTCCCATGCCTTGTTTTTCTTATATATTTTTTTAAAAAATTACAAAAAACATTAAAAAATATGAAAATCAAAATTATTTCCTTATCATCAGTTACATATCTACTCATGTTAAATGTTTTCATATATATACACACATACTTCTCCATGTCAATGACAACATAATACTATGTACCACATTTTATCAATTTTATATGCAAACAATATATTTATGCACCTAAAAAACTTGAATTTAGATGTCTTAAATGAATATAGACATATTTTTATTAGCTTATATATACAAAGATGCAATACATCCATATTTTTCCAAAAACTATAAATTTTGATAAGTAATTTTTAGGATTTATTTATTTGTTATTATTGGTTGCCTAATGGGACACAGTATTATGATTTCATCTAGGTATTTATTTAATTGGCTATAATGTAGACATATAGGTTGCATATGACTATGGGTCATTCAAATGTCATGCAGATACATGGCCAACACCATAGGGGGAATGATGACATTGGTGACATGTTAATGTTAGGAACATTTTCATACAATAGATTATCATGGTGATATTTTTTCTTATTGTCTATTTAGCATATATATACTTTACATAGATTATACATATCTTACCAATACCCATATCTTATATGCTAAATGAATATCTACTAAGTTTGGTTACATCTTACATGATGTGTGAATCCTTACTTTCATATGCATGTGTATGTTTGTGCATGTTATTGTGTCCTAGTTTTTATAAGATACTCTTGTTATTTTTTCTTGTCTTGTGAGTCTCATCCTTGTGTGTTTAATTAATAACTAAGGTGTAGTCACTAAATTTTTTGTGTTAACCTAGGTACGATCGATCATGGTATATTATGATTTTTGTCATGATTGTTATAATGAATGTTATTATATTATGTTTGGTTTCATGATCTATATCATGTACATGTATTGTGTTATAATTGTTTGGTGTATATATTTTCATGGTAATAGCCATGCATATATGGGGGAAAGCTACTTGAGTGTGTTTCTCATTTCTATTATATCCCTACTAGGGTAATATTTGCTTTAGTTGGGGCATGTTAGTTGTCCTTGTCTTACATTTCCATAACAAGCATGGTACCCTTGCATTTATATTTGTATGATATTATCTTCCTTACACTTATACTCCTTAGATTTACATAAAATTGAGCATTAAATTTTACATGTCATTATCTATTTTATGTGATATGACACTTTAGGCATGGATAGTTGACTATCTAGCTTACTATGGAGATTTGCATCTAATATTTTACAATAATTTTGTGTTTCATACAATTTAAAAAATGGTATCAACTATATAAAATATTATTACACATATTTCTTGTAACTTATTTTCTTTTGAGATGAGTGATTGCAAGTACACGTTATTCAATCCCTCATTCAAAAGGGAGGCATATATCAAATCATTTTCATAGTAATTTCAAGTGAAAGTGAGGCATGAGCATTTTTTAGACACTATTGAGAAAATATTACTTGGATAAAAACATTATCTATTTTCTTTATCAATAAGCCATAGTAGGATTCACAAAACTCCTAGAGAAAAGGTGGTTATGTCTAGCACTTGTCAATAATGTTTTCAATTGGAATAATCATAAAAGGAAAACTATTTTCACATTACTATAGAATTTAGTTCGATACATAATAGGTGAAATTTTTATTATGCTCTTTTAAATTTCATTTCAAATTCAAATTTCAATTTCAGATTTTAAAATTCAATTTTATTACTTGTAACATTAATTAATTATATCAATTACCACTTGTGTTCAGGCATGTCGAAAAATTTAGTGTGGATGGATCCTTACTTGAGTAGCATGCAATCCCTCCACCCTTCCCTAGGTAGTTGAAGGTGTGTACTTAAAATAATTTATCTTTGTATATTTGACACATGTATGCATTCACTCAATATGAACATTAAAGTATGAGCATTATGTAGACACCTAATTTTTTACAAGACCCTTTTTCATAGTTTATTTTTCCTATGTTATCATGATTTCCTCTTTTGTGTTTAATTAATTGTTCATATGACTTATCCTACCATAAAATACCCCTCATTTGGTCCTTCAGCCTTCCAAATACATCTAATACTTTTCTAAATCTATTGATTCTCAGCCATGTGCATAATTACACACATCTCTATGTTGAAACCTCACACTAGAATTTTGCCTTGGATGGGATTTTTAGTCCCACCGATCATGTCTTTCATTATTTCTAGTTCCCTTTACCTTTTATGGTAGTCTATGTGCCTTGATTTTCACCTCTTATTATTTCCTAAGTTAACCTATGTTCAAATTATGCCTTAGAATATCCTATTTATACCAAGTCATCCCAAGCTATTTAGGGAGACATAATATATAAGAGATGGAATTCAAAAGAGAGATAAGAATAAATTATTTGATATTATATTATGTAATTCAAGTTAGTATTATGCCCTGCCATATCTATTGTTACACTTGTAATGGAGTCATCCTTTGTGCATCACCCTCTTGTACTAAATTAAGGTCTTAGACATATACTACATGTAGTTGCATCTTTACATATAGGAATATGAGGTTCAAAACCCTTTCTCAAAATTCCCTTCATGTTGCATATAACTAGGTTGAGGTATGATTCTAGTGTATGAGATATGTAGGTATAACTCACACAACATTTGCATGACCCATAACTTTGTTTTTTTGTGAGTTGATGGCAAGCTAGGTCAAAATAAGGAAGAAGACATCATTTATGCATTTATACCCATCAAATCATGAAATCTTAGGTACATAAGGGTACAACATCTAGTGGCACATAAGTAAGAAATAATTTGAAATTTGAAATTATGTATAAGATAGGAACAATGTTGCAAGATAGGATCATCAATAAAAATAAGTGACTAAAGATCCCGCCCAGGGCACAAATAACACAAGCATTGATCCCATCCCAAACTCTTCAAATTAAACACATAGTTAGCTACATTCCTACATAGTCTTGATCCACACTTATAATTCCATAAATAATCAAGATTTGATCATTCCATCATATTTTCCTTCTTTTCAATATCAATTGTCAATTCAACATTTTTATTTTACATGTATACTATTTTTAGCCACTAGGGAATATTTGAAGGTACTATTTTACATTTATGAATGATATGTCTCCCTAGTACATTAGTTTTATCTTTGTTTGTTGATAAACACTTGAAATAAAATAGGTGGATAATTAACATTATTCCAATTCTAATTGTAGTGACTTGTTCTTCATGCATAAATTTAAAACATTGGTGTAAAGTAGATGGAATTGTTCTTATTTGACATATCAATAGTCTATAAATAAAAACAACATAAGATTCAATATTATTAACCACATGAAATAAAGTTAAAATTATCTTAGGACCTACCTCAATAGGCAAAATAATGCAACCAAGTGGTTCACCACTAATACCAATATCTATTGAAGTATTTGATAAATCTCTTTCATAGATTCCAATATCATTGATGAATTTCTAAGTATACACATTGATACTTAAACCATTATAAACTATAAATCTATCATTTTTTTTCCAAGTTCACCTATGAAAGATATTATGAAAAAAATATCACTGTACAAGCTATCATTTTACATCTAATTAACATAAAATGCAAACATAGGAATGTTATTCTTTGTAATTTTACTAACCACACCAATAAGTACATCAAGTGAACAAGAAAAATAAACTTTTGGTGTTTCTCTTTGATATTTTATATATATCATATTAACATTTCCTTGATCTTGTATTTTAGTCTTATTATTTGGAAGAGTCTGGTAAAAATTATTAAGTGTTAATTTGGTGGAGCCATTAATTCACTTAAATGTTTGTTTGTTCCCTCTAATTGAACTTAATTTCTATTAATAAGTTCTTGTATCTTATGTATCACGTGATGGATCCTGCCTATGAACGGACTTAGGGCTCGATCCTTTGGCAAACCATGCCTCATTCCCATGTAAGCCATGGCTTTACCTTGGGCTTTTCCTCTTACACTTGGTGGATTTTTGAGCCAGTTTTGAAAATGAAAATCACACAAGTAGCTGCAAAGGGGATATCACTCAATCAAGATGAAGGGTTTGGAACTAGGGCATGAGTAGAGCATGAGTAGAAATTAGAGCCATCAACAGAGGGAGAGGGTTCTAGGCCAACTTTGAAGCTACATAATCAATCCCTGGTTATAATTTTAACATCCTCTGAGTCTATGGTAGAAACTAGAGTTTGTGGATATTCTTCAGGTGGGCCACCAGTTAATTCCAGCCAGGTTGACTACAAAGGCTAGGACTTCCTTGGTTCTAGTCAATATTGATCAATCGAAGGTCATGAATCCCATAGTAGTTAATTTTGATGGTAAATTTTCGAAGGAGATTTTTGAAAGTGAAGAATAATTTTTGGAAAGGGGCCTGATATGCCAATTTGATAGGTTTTGGCCATCTCTTTCAGATCTGTACAAGTGGTTTTTGCTTACCTAGAAGCCATTAATGTAAATTTATCCATGTGCAAAAGGATTTTTTATTGTGGCTTTTGATTGTTTGATCGGAATAATATTTTTCAAGATAAATCTTGGAATTTTGATAACCACCTTCTATTGTTGAAACCTTGATTCCCTAGTTTTAACCATTTAACTAAAAAACTATCTATTCACCTGATTTGGGTAAGGTTGTCATATCTTCCTCTTCAATTTTGGATTAAATCTGGGTTGTCAGTGATTAGTAAAGATTTGGGAAAATTATTAAAAATTGATGCCTCTTCGCTTAATTTCTCTTAGACTACATTTGCTAGAATACTAGTTTATTTAGATATCTCTTAGGATTTACAAAAGAAGATTGAATTAAAAGTAAAAGAGAGGTATTGGTCTCAACCCATTGATTTTGAATGAATTCCTTTTAGATGTATAAATTGATTTCAATTGGGGCATGTTCAACTTCATGTCTCAAATCAAAGAGAAAATTAGTCTCTTCATGGGAAAAGGAGAATAAAGAGGAGCTTCTTTTAGTGATTCTAGAAAGTAAGCCATAATTATATCCAAGAATTATAAAAAATTCATTTTCTAAAAAGACTTCAGAGTTTAGTAAAAATCCATTTGTGCTTTCTTCTTTGAATTCTAAGCTAGTTGGATCTTATGTTAAGAAGGAAAAGGACCTAAACAGTCAGAAAAAAGTAGATAAAGGTAAAGCTAAGAAAGTGGGTGGCATGGAAAGCTGGGTCCTAGATAAATTAAGTAATCAAGACGGATAGAAAGTTATAAGGAATAGAAAGAAAGGTCGCATCATTCCTAGTTGATGAATGATGGTGGAGTAGTAATTTTGAGTTTGTTTTTTTGTTGTTTATTTGGTCTGAAATTAATTATTAAAAAAAATTAGCTGTTGGTTTCTTTAGTTATTAGTTTGCCATATGCCTTAGTGGCTATTCCGCTAAGCTAGGCTTCTTTTGAAATTTCAAGTATTATGTTTTTGGGCCAGGGACCCATTATTTTCCCTAAGTATTGATCTAAAAAAAGGTTCTTGTATCTTATGCTTTAAGGTAAATTATTTATTTAAAGAATGTCTTATAATTATATGGTAACCACAAAATACGTTTGCATCATAATTATTAGCAATGGTCTTGAATAATCTAATTCTCTAATTGGATGTAAAGTAATTTTATTATGCTAAAACAATATTTGCATCACTTTTAGAGGACTTTAACTTAACCTCATAAATTTATTATTCTCCATTTGTTGAGATAATATGAGCCTCTTAGGTGGTTATTCTATAACATTAACCACATTCTTAGCATCACTCTTAGGTTGAAAATCATTATCATTACTTCTAGCATTGGGACTTTTCTTATTTTGAAACTTGACACCATTAGAATTTATAACATTGAACCCATACGTAATCACATGATTTGCCTCTAAAATATTGACCTCAAAGTCTCTTACCCCATAGCAAAGTTCATAAAAATAATTGTAAATGACGAATTCCAATTTGTCTTTAATTATTTAAAGATACAAACAAAGATACTTTAAAGTTCACTACCTAGTACTTGATGAGTCATCATGGTAACCATAGTATTAATTATAAACATGTATTCATTAATTGCCTCTTTTAACACTTTTTTGGTTTGAGTTATTTATATAAAGTTAAATTTCATGTTAATTTTGACTAAGAAAGTAGCTAAGAAGTCATAAACTAATGTTTTAAATGAGTGCACAGATCCACGTGGTAAATAATAGTTTTAATCAAGTGTATAATCCTTCAAAATATTTATAAATATCTTAGTTAGAAATTTATTATTATGGACAAATGTTAAGAAATAGGTATATAAATATCTAATATAACGATAAATGTCTCATTTTTCATTGAACAGTTCAAACTTTAGAGCTAAAAATCCTATTGTAAATGGGTATGTAAAAACTTCATAAGCCAAAGGATTGAGAAGAATATCACTAGAAATGACATTAATTTTACATCTTTTGAGACCCTTGAGAAAGAACCTGAATATGATTTTGCACGACACACTATGTATGCATCATACTAGTCATTTTAGGATTTTGGAATAGAAGTGGAAGTATAACAGGCTGTAATAGAATAGTTTTTCAAAGTAGAGGGTTTAGATGCATATGAAACAATTTGAGAATAATTATAAGTAAAATGTGGTTGAATAAGAGGAGCTTAATAAATATGTTGGGCATTTTCTAGAAACTGAGAAGTGGTTGGAGCATGTTGAGAATTTTTAAAATTTTGAGAAGTGATCACAACATTTTGAGAATAAATATAATGATTAGTGATACTAGAGTAAATATAAACATAAACACAAATAGGTTAAAAATAAATTTGTAAATTGATGGCATGACCAAGCATAATTGGTGATTTGTTACAAGAGGGAAGTGGTTGATGTGAATTATGATCACTCATATATCCATTATCTACATTATAAGGCACTTCTTGAATAGTAACCTATTTTGGCCCACTTTATCTAGGGCTTGACTTGTAACTTATTTTAATACACTCATTAATCCAAATATATCACTGGGGTTTAGAATGGGATGTTTCCTAAAATGTGCAATATTTATAGCCCTATTTTGTTTATCTAATAAATCTTTTTTATCACATTATAATTCACATGTATTATTAATTTGATATCCATTCACACCCTTATCATTCATATCCACATTATTATTATTTGCAACAAAAAATGCAACTTTTGGAGTAATACTAGCTACATTTCCATATTCCATTTTCTTTTTCAAGCAAGATCAAAACTTAACCAAATGAATTTTAGTAAAATAAATATTTTCAAGATTAATCCTATCACTCTTATTTATTGGATTCTTATATCTAGTAAAATTTGATGGCATAAGATGATATCAAACATTGAACACACACACCATGCAAATGCCTTAGGCTTTGAAAAAAACTCATAAAAAATAACCTAGGATTTGAAATGAACACGAAGGAGCTAGGGCTAATAGATTTGAGAGAATGATTAAATAAATACAAATCTACCCCAAGAAACAAAATCTAACCCTTGTAATGATAAAGTATTGGAGTAATGAAAACTCATCATCCAAGATCTATTTTACATACCAAAACTAGATTGCAAAAAAGCCATCAAACACATTGAAAGATTATGCATAAAGCCTAAGTATATTTGTGTCTCATCAATCATGTAAAATTCAACCTATCATAATACAAGGGAGTCCTAGAATATATCCCCAAGAAAGTTTTTTTTCACAAAAAATATATTTTATAGAAATAAATTATTAGTTAGTAGTGATTAAATATGCACTCAACAAACTATTCATGCATATAATGATTTATCACTTAAAATTACTTAACAACCTCCATAAATTGATATTAAACCTAGATTTTAGCGTGAACATAAAACAAACTAAGCTAAATAGATAAAAACCACTTTTAACCTAGTGTGAACATATCAACATGCTCCCTTAAGTTTAAAATTAGGGGGAAAGAAAAGAGAAAATAAAAGAGAGAGATCCTCATATATGGGTCTTGAAAACTAGGTTTGATTAGGTACCCATGTACAATGAAGTGTAATTGGAAAAAATGAGTCAATGCAAGGTTTCCAAAAAAATAAGTAAAATACCATAATTTTTTATAATTTTTAAGAGGTAATATAATACTCGAGCACAATGCTAAATAAGGTGCTTAGATAGAATAAAGGCCATCACAAAAACACTATGTAAATTGAAAATCACTAAATATGCACTAGACTAAAAGTCTAAAAAAATGAAAACAAATGTTGGTGTAGAACTTCAATGTTGTATGAGTGGTCTATATCCACTACTCGATCACTGAAGAATACAAACTGACATTGTATGCACAAGAATAACCCTATACTATAAGGAGACTATCAATCTATCGAATGAGGTGTTAAAATTACAACTAAGTTAAAACAAAGTCCACCAACTAAATGTAATCAATTACCTAAATTAGATGTTTTTAAGTCCCAAGGGCTAGCAAGGAACTTAACACCTAAATAATCAGTATGTACATGCACCCCCATAATGATGATTGTGAGGAGTGATTGAAAAAATATGTATGAGTGGGAAAATCCTACAACTTGATTACCAAAGAAGATAAGCTAACACTGTATGCACCATAATATATCCTTATAAAAAATATATTGTCGAGATCTCAAAGAAGTGTCAAAGATATATATAAAAAGCTCTCAAGAAATAAGATGACCCTGGTGGTGATGGGAGAGTCAAAAAACTTAAATAGTGAAAAAAATTGAGAAGAATATAACACCCATGCATGAAGGTAGACTATGCTGAAACAACAAACCCCCATGCTACTTTATAACTCAGTACAACATAATACAACCAAAATAAAAAATCACCAAATAAGGACATATTGACATTGTATTCACCATATTAACTCCTTACGTAAATAAGACCATTAGTTTATTAAGGAAATCCATCAGCAATATGAGATTTTATCCTAAGACAACTACCAAAATAGATTTTCACTTAAAAATGAGAATCACGAGGCAAGAAGATTAGTGTGAATGAATAAGCTAAATAGTAGATGAATCGTGCTAGTATAATCCTATCAAATAATATTGATGCCACCACCACAACTAATTTAAAATCAATTTTAAGTGTATATGGATGATAGGAGATGATGTTTTCATGTGATTAGGTGCAAAATCAGCAAAAGGTGCATGAAAAGAAACATATAAAAGTTTGTTAGGATGAAATGCTTGATTGAAACAAGCTCAGGGTTCTCAAGTTTGAGTGAATGTGTGACAGAACTTGTGTTACTCAATGTCCTCATAAAGAGTGGAGTGAAAATAATGAATTTGAAGTGACATCAAAAGAACCCAATGAAGATGAACACTTTTGTGATAAACAATGGGTTCAATTAAATTGTGATACCTTAAGGGGTGTAAACAAGCACAATTTTATAAAAATATACTATAGATAAATGGATTTTGATTAAATCACAACACAAATATCCATACACATTTAAAAAGGCCTAAAAAATATATAATTACAAATTAGACCTAATTTATTTTTGAATACCAAATAAATAAAATATAAAATGAGGTTTATAAAAGTATATTAAATATAGGGGGATGTGGAGATAGTCGTTAAAGTCTAACATTGGCAATCAAGGTTTTGTGGCAAGATAGTGAGAACCTTAAAACCCATGGCAAATGGAGGATTTTATCTAAACTGTCAAGTGTTATTTTAGGCACCAAAATCATAGTGAGTATAGTTTTGAGAATTTTTATGAAGTTGAAAACATTTTTAGTGATTTTGTTTGTTAGAGTTGGGGCTCCAAAAACTTTTGTTAACTTTTTGAAACTTGATGTTAATCATAAGGAAATTAGACTTTTTCTCTAAACCTTAATTGGGTAAATATACACAAAAATAGTAAGGAAAGTGATATGTTTCAATCCATGTGTTACACCAAGGAATAACAAATCTTTCTTCGTATTTTTTAGGCCCCTCAATGATGTATAATATGGAAAACAACATACCAATAAATGCAATATTTTTTTTTGCTAGCCAAACTAATGCAATATAATGTGTTGCTACTGTGATCACATGATTGTAAAGGAGGTTAATTTCTTATTACCATGAAATTCAAACCAAAATAATATAAAACTAACATCCTAGGTGCATTTCCTTAGATTGTTCAAGGTCTAAGAAGTGACAAACAAACAAATAGAAAACAAAATCAAACAATTATACCTTCCTCATGGATGTCTCATTCTAGATAGAATTCAAGTTTGTATTTTCTCATATATAGTTCTTGAGTTCTATGAAAATTTCACAAAGTCACTTGGATGATATCTCCCCTTGTGCTATGTGTGATTGGATTGGTAATTGGTGAAAGAGTTTAGAAAACTCTCACCCAGGGTCAAATCTACAAACCATTACCACAGTAAAAGACATTGATGCATTGTTCAAATAATATCTTAGTATATTATACATAAATAGAACATAAAATGATAAATCTTCTATATATCCAAATATTCCATGCGAATATAATGATTGAGCCTTGCACATAGGCAAGGAAGATCAATCCTAACTAAGAGATCAAGTTAGAGATCAAACCTAAGACTAAGAGATGACTATCCCTAAAGGATATAAAAACATTAAATTATCCCCATAATATCTAAGAGATAAATATGTAATATCTCATAATATCGGAAATAAGATAAATGAAATATCTACACATAAGTGGGTGAGAATAATAAATTACCTAGGTGAACATGATCTAGGGTAAATCACCTACTATAAAGCCCCCCTCAAGTGAAACTCGGGGCTAATAAATATAATGGCATATCCATAATATCAAACTTGACAACAAGGCCTAATCAGGGACTCGTGTACAATATATCAATGAAGAAATCTCTCATAAAGTGGAGAAAGGCAGAAAACCCATAGGAAAATAAACCTCCCCCACAAAAAAAAGAGAGAAAAGAAGGATTGAAATGGGTCTTGACAAAGAGGCTTGATGAGGTACTCATACAAAAAAATGATGCAGTGTGAAGATAAGTGTCCCTATGGATGCCAAACCATCTTGCTAAAACACATGTATGTCGATTTTCTATAACTACCAAATCAAAGTAAGAATGGTGTTGAATATGAGGATCATTGAACATGAACACTACAATCCAAAATACTGGGAAATATGATGAACCCAAGAAAGTATTATTTGAACACCCACCCTCAATGCTAAACTAGGAGAAGATGGCAATGAAAGTATCTAAGAAGTGGATTGAAAATGGTGAGAAGTGAACACAAAAACTGGTGGGGATGCCACATTGGTGTTGTTGACCAATTTTTACCCCCAATTTCAAAATATCAACTCCTATAGTAAAAACTATGTTTTTTATGCTTCCATTCTTTGTTCATAGTCTCTTTCATGCCTTATGAGGTCTTATATGTCTTTTAAATAGCCATGTTAGCATTATTTAAGGTAATATATTTCTTCAAGCATTCAATACCTTCAATGTTAGTCTATTGGGTCCTAGAGGTATGTCATGAGGTGTTAATATGGTATGTGGTGTATCAAGTAGGTTCTTTCACTTGGTCACTTGATTTAAAGCTTGTTTAACTTCTTTAGAGATATTAAGGTATTTTAGCATATTTAAGGTTTTTGGAGAAACCTAGGTTTCTATTATGGCTAAATTTAACTTTTTTAAGACGTCATTCTTACATATAACATTTAATCAAGTGGTCAAGAGGAAATTTCAAACTTGAATAAGTCTTAACAAAGTGTATTTCATCTCCATGAGGTCATTTCCACATATGTTGGTCTTTTGTTCACTCTATAAGGCTTAAAATCTATTTTCAAAATAAATTATGAATAAAGGTACATAAAAATGGATTTTAAAAGATCATAAATTAAGTGTATAATTTTCATATGTGTTATATATGTCAATGCAAGTCATAAGATGGTCAGTATGATAGTTTCAATGCCAAAGAAGGGAGTTTAAGGTACTTGTATGGACTTTTTGAGTTCATATGAAAATTAAATTGTTTTATAACATCCCTTCATATTCCATAGCATCATCAATAATATTTCATGGGTCTTAGGAAGGAAAAATATGCTTTTTCTCTCCCATTGCTCTCTTCACAAGCTCATGAAGGCCATTTTCAAGTGAATGGTATAGGCTGTAAAAGTGGAGTTAGATTTTAATATTTTGAAAAAAATTGGGGACCCATATGACCTCTCAATTATTTTAATTAGTCATTTGATTTATCCTTTATCTTTATGAATAATCATTAAGGAGATAGGGTGCTCAAAAAGGATGCTAAACCCCGCTATCTCAACTTTAGTCATCATAGTTGTAGGTTTGAATTTATGGAGGCAAGGTCAAAATTTATCATGTTCCTCATAGGTCCACACAACCCTCCTAAATCATTATTAATCACCATCTAGCACATATATGCACTGGTCAAGTAAGAAGCTCTCATGGCCACAAGTTACAATTTTGATCTCATGGTCTTGGTTCCTAAATGAGACTAGAGATGTATGTTATTAGTTCTTGTGTGGCCTTATAGATATAAAAATACCCTATTTAAATTTCATAAGGTCACTAAAAGTCTCATCAACACTTAAATGGTCTCAGATTCCATGTATATTGTTAGTCTTTCTTGGTGCAGGTCTCCATGAGGTTACAGGCAGATGTAGGTGTTTTGAGACTTTATAAGTTTTTGGATTGAATAAATATAACCCTGATTAAAGTATTAAATTAAATTAATATTCCAAAGATACTTTTTAACTTAAAGGAACCTAATATCACTTGAGAACCTAATATCACTTGAGATCAAAAGGCCTAAAATACAAAGAATGCATACCTATAGGTTTGCACCTTGTGAGAATTGGTTGAGGTTTGTACACCAAGTTTTGAGTTGAAAGACCTAATAAAGATATCAATGGTAGTTTTATAACACTTGTAAGTTTTAATGATCAATGAATTGGTATGGTCAAACATCAATGCTCAATGCACCTTGATATATACCTACATCCATAAATGCCATTGACTCCTACAAGCTTAGGTAGAGTATGAGAGAGAAATGCCTGACCTAAAAGGTGATAATAGGTTGCAATAAGATAGATTTAAGTGGAAAAATCCTTAAATTATTATAAATTATCAATATCCTAATTGGAACTACAAATTTTCAAAGTATGATATTCAATGGATTCTCAATTACCACTTACAACCAAGGAGATTCTATGTTTGAACAATGACAAGAGAAGATGTGATATTGACATGAGGGTTGAGGTTGAAATAATTAAGGAATAATTTATTGAATATTTTATACCTGAGTATTAATTTTAATAAATTTAAATCTAAATGAATGGCCAATGACATTACCATATTAAAACCTAGTAGGTTTAAAACTATACTCTATAGTCTTGAGCATGCATGAGAGAGAGAAGGGGTGTTTGTGGAGATATGAGATCTTAAGGAGAATGATAATGTTAAAAAAAATAATATTTATTCTTAAAAACTTTATCAAGGGTTATTTTAGTGATCATATATTTCCATTGAAACCTTAAACCCAAGATGCAACTAAAATCCAAATGTGGATTTTAGACTGAGTAGCCAAATTAACTTTCAGACTTGTAAGAGGGGGATATGTGGAATAATAGTGATGGCTTGGCTGTAAAATAATATAATTGAGGTATTAATGAGTTCATAATATTCTCTCAAAGCTATTTTTATTCTTTAAAGTGGAAAAAGGAGCTGGCAGTCAAATTGACATCACATAGGCCTATATAGTGCACATGAGCAGAATTGGTCACCTTTGGTGATGTAAAAGCAAGTTAAATCCTTGATATGGTTGTGTAAACTCTCATGGAGGAAGGATAAATATTTATAAAATAATACAAGAGGAAATTAGACACCAAATCTCTTAAAGAAGGACAACTAGGCCAATAGGGCTACACATACCTAAATGCGTTCAAACGCTCATAGTATGGACCAGAGTTTCAAAACTCTTGTTGGTAAATTAATTCCTATTAAAAACCATTGGTAATAATGAATGTACCATTTCAAACCTATTTAGAGGCTATTGTGTTCACAAAATTCAATTTAGGGTGTTTTGACTAGAGGCACTCTCTCATTCTGTGCACACGGTCTTTTCTGCCTAAGATGCCACCTTGAGAAGATCAGAACTCCTTGGAAGAGTTGCATGGGGGAAGATGTCCATTGGATATGGTGGAGGGGGTCTCCTATCCTAACTTAGTTTCATTAATTCTATCATTCACCCTCAAAACTCTATAAACAATTTAAGACTAAAGGCTACCTAAAAACCTTGTTTTACATTATGAAGAACTTCAGAAGACTCAGTTTAGAACTTAGAAATTAAAGGAGGATTTGCATGGGTTCTAGGTCTATTATCTATGGAAGTGGACCTCTATGGGTTAAATACTTTTTGCATTAGTTTAAGGTTTGAATCCCTTACCTTTATGAACCATTGTTAAGATGGTAGACATGTTTAAACATGCCTACACTTTGTCAATGACTTGATGAGAGAGAAAAGGAGATAAATAACTTAAAATAGACTTGTTTATCTAGAAAATTATTAGAGTGGCCTTCACAGCTCTCATGGGCACTAGGACAAGCTTCTAGTTGGCATATATGAGGTACAAAATATACAAATTAGGCCTAGAAGTGACTGATACAAGCCTAGAAAGGGAAATTTTAGGAGTTTTCTCTTGGATTTGAATTTGGTAAGGCCTAGTAGGGTCTAATGGTGTAATATCCCCATTGGTATTTACTATAATAATGTAATAATTTTTTTTAATTATATTTCATGTATTCTTTCATTATATTATACCATGAGAATCTAATTAGTTATCTTAGTATACATATTAAGTATGTTAAACATAAAGTAAACATGTAACATTCAATAGTTATTGATCACTAGCATCACATCAAAAAAAATTAATTGCTTATAGAAAGTAATTATATAAAATCTAGACATGGTTGTTACAATAGTAAATCCAATTCTATCAATTTACAATGAGTAATTAATTACATCTCCATCTGACACAATGTTTCAATAATAAATATAAAATAAGATACAAGGATCCATGGAGCATGAGTCTCATGAACTCTAGTATCTCTGATAATCTCAAGTGTAGTCTCCAATAAGTACTATTTTGGGGAGGGAAAGCATCATTCAAGCACTTTTTCATACCAACCACAGACCATCGATCCCCCACACAATCCTCTAATCAAGGAATGGCCCTCCCTTCACGAATGGGTAGATAGTGACAGTGTGGGAATCTAGAGAGACAAGCTAGTACCCATATGCTATAAGATTTCTACTACATGATGTGTACCATAAATAAAATATGTTCTAACTTGATATCACACAAACATGTAAATCATACATATGAAATGATAATGTCTATCTAACATTACTTTGACCAAAGTTTCAAATAATTATTGATCTATAAAATCAGTCAAATTCAGACACACCACTTGATCAAATTACCTTCATCTGGCATTGGCGATGCTAAGTAAACTAGTGAAGTCCATTTCACTACTTAGTTATCACCATTAATGTGAGATTTGGTTAAAATTAATATAACCAATAGATTCATATAGATTATTTCCTACTAGTAGGTATAAATCATGCTAAATATAGGAATAATCATAATACATACATTTAGTTCATCAAACATATGAATGAATCTATGCTATATTATTCAACCCATAAATAATAAACATAACAAGTACAGTTTTAATACCAAATAGGTACAATATATTCTTAGACTACGTGTTTTCTGATTTTCATAAGTAAAATCAATGTAGTACATTTTATGACTAACAACCTATCATAGTCCACTATTTTAATGTACACATTAATCTGTACAAAATAGCCAGTCATTATAATTTTAGAGATCAAAACACCTCATAAACAAGTCATGATACATAACCTTTCAGTTATACAACTTATCATTCTTTTAGAAGGTTGTGCATATAATGATAGTGTGTCCTATCACTTTAGGATTCTATGACTTAATCTAATAGTCAATACACAATAATTTTAGATGCACATCCCAAAGTAATAATATAAGTTAAATATGTATATGAGGACCTAAGTTCTCATATAGACATATTTCATATATTTATGCACCTTAATAAGTATAAATAAATTACTCACATAACAACCAATTATCTGTTATACAACAAACATTCTCATTTATTAAGAACTTCACATGATTCAAATAAATCATTTAATTTACCTATTCACAGATTTACAATCAAGGATCTAATTTAGGGTCTCAATATTCCCAACCCTTGTTTTCCCTTGTTTCATTTCTTTGGTTCATATACCAATCAGAGATTCTCAAGTATAATTTCAAGTCTAATTCAAGTTCATGTTGGACCATAAACCATTGCATAGTCTTTATAAGAATTAATCTTATATAGTCTATGCTCAGTTGAATCATATTATCTTATGTATTTTTCCAAGTTCTACCTAAATATAAAAACAACTCATACTCTTATATATAAACATTATTGGTTCCCATACAGGTTTTGAACCAGATAACAAAATACAATTCCCTTTTTTAGAATAATATGAATACAAGATCCTAGTATAATGGATAACAAAAACATGCTAAAATCCACTACTAGTATGTGTTATCTAATGCCTTTGTTTAGCAACTAAATGATTTTAGACTTAACTTATCCAATCTAGGTTTTATATGAATAAGCACATAGTCTTGGTATTGGTGATCACAACTTTGTAAACCAATGAACTCAGACCTATATATATATATATATGCTCTATTTTATTTAAAAATACACACAGTCATCCTTTACATAAATTCACGGCTTGGATAACAAGTTCTACCATTCATATTCATATGTTCTCACTGTTGAAATGTCAAATGTATAAACTTAGTTCACTATTTTGTATAACAACATTAAACACACCATTCACACTTATTAATTCACATGGTTTCATTCCATATATTATATACCCTGTTCGAATGACTTGAATACACAGTTCACACACTTAAATATTCACTATTTTAAATGACTTAAATACATAGTCTAGACACATATATTAATTTCCATGATTTGAGTAACAAATATAAACACATAATATATATTTATTTTCACTGTTTTGAATCACAATATCACATAGTTCATATATATATATGGACTTTGTTATTATGATGCGAAATATATATATATATATATATATATATATATATATATATATATATATATATATATATATATCAATACACAAAAGGTTTATATAAATATATTCTCATTCATTTTAAAATATGCATAGTCCTTTATATTATATATGGATACTCATAAATTCATAATCCTCCCATTAGGTATAAAGCTATAATACATGTTTCCAACAAGACTTAGTTATCATGTATATTAACCCATCTATCTAGGGTTCTTATTTGATCTAGGGTATTATCACATCAAATTAAACCCATTTTAACCCTAACGATTTTGCATTAATACAAATCTAGTTTGCAATCATAGGATTTAGAGGATAATGGCTTGGTTATGTGGATGGCTAAGCCATCCATAGGGCTAATCTTGTATCCTTAGTAAAATAAAATAATTTTCTAAACCCTAAGAAATCAATTCTATACATAGAATTATTTAAGCAATTGAAAATAATATCACCAACCTTTTTGAATTGCTTCCGATTTGTAACAATATGAACCAGAAAGCTATGTCCTTCACTATGATCTTTCTCTTCTCTTCTTCCATGATGTGCCATTATCTTCTCCCAATATCTTATTATCATAATTTTTCTACCTTCCTATTCCATTCGAGCTTAAATGTAACTGTTAGCTCATAGCTCATAGTCCATGCATAATCCAAATTATCCACTTAAAACTCAAACTAATTCACAAGTTAACTTCTATTGATTATACCAAAAAGCCCTAATTTTTCTCAGACCTTCCCCTAATTCCTTAATCATTATTTTATTCTTTTAAAATCCTTTCATGATCAAACTACGTTACATGCTCATAATTATCCACACTAAAGTACACTCTTAACACTATTAACAGTGATTACTAACACTTCTAATTTAATCAAAGTATATGCATGCACATAATGACTAGATGTAGTCTATAGGATATTCTTAGGAGATAATACAATTTGTTACTTAGTAAAAATAATAACCTCCTAACTTTTTTTAATAATAATGTAAATATTATAAATTTGATGATAATTTTTAACAATAATTGGTATTTTGGATGACTATTAAACCAATCATAATAGCATTATAATAACATAATCATTATGTTATTACTATGTTATCTAGACTATCTACGTCTTTTGTTATCTTCATATATTAGGGCATTAATCCATATATTGATATTCCCTTGATATCATATGATAACAAGCTAATGTTTTAAAATATTGCAAAGACATTATGGTTAGTTTGTATATAATAGTAACTAGATATTATTCATGCAAATTTGCATTCATGTGAACATTAACAATCATGAATACAATAACATGACATAATCATACAAGAATAGTATTCACTAAATCTACATATAATATTCACAATGCAATCACACATGATTTATTTCACATATAAATATTAAACTGAAATAACACACACATAAACAATTATCTAAATGTAGATAACATAAAAAAATGTACTAACACTAACAATTTAAATAATGCATATAACATGTACTATATAATGTGGTGTGTGCATAGGTTCTAATTGTTCCTTTATCATCCCCCAACACCTCCATCTACACCATCCTCTCAGATGATGCTCTCCATCCATCATGCTCTGAGGGATGTAACTCTCATGCATCCAACTCATGACAAGAAGGTAGTTAACCTGTAACATCATAAAACACTATTGTAACTAAAAATAAACATGATCATAATATAAATAATTTATAATATAGCTAACTCATAATAATGTAATCATGAAATCAAGTAACATACAATTTTCCCATAATAGCATATGACTTACAACTTAGTTAAAAAGTAATTAATCAATTTAACAACCATAATAATCCATGAATAAATAGGTAAATCAACTTAGTGAGAAATCAGGATGTGACATCCTTCCTCCCTAAATCTGTTCATCATCCTAATGATACTTATTCAAGTAATAGATTTAAATAAAAATATTATTTATTAGAAAAATAACATAGCATGAAGCATCAAATCATGCAAACAAATGAGGAAATAGTTTGTAAAACTCATCACAATCATTCCAAGTTAAACTATCCTCAGAGTATTGGTCCCATAATACCTTGCACTGTGACACTTCTCTATTACACAAATGAATTTTGTGAGTGTTAGTTATTTTGATTGGTTTTACCATGACCACCCTAGGATCCAAAACCTATAAATCATTTCAATATAACACATATGAAGGATCAACCATTTACTTTTTAATATAAGATACATGAAAAACATTATACAATAGAGCTAGGACTAGTGGCAATGCAAGTGTATATGCTATAGGATTGACCACTTATAAAAATTTGAAGGGTCTCACATATCTCGATGAAATTTTTACTAACTTCCCAAATTTAATCAAGCTCTTTTATGTCTTAACCTACAAGAACACTTTATCACCTACTCAAAAATTGCCTAGCTATTTTTTTTAGATTAACATAACTCTTCTACCTATCATTAGCCTAAATTAATATTTTCCTAATTATTTTGAATTGACCTTCTATTTGTAAAAGCATATTAGGTCCAAAGACTACCCTATATTCCAACTTGTCCCAACTAATTGGTGTCCTAAACCTTCTCCTATACAATGATTCAAATAGTGCCATATTCAAAACAGATTGATATGAATTATTGTAAGAAAACTCAACTAATGGAAGGTATTACTCCCACTTGTATTACTAATCTATGTGATACATATGAAGAATATCCTCTAACACCTGATTAACTCACTCAATTTGATCATTAGTCTATGGGTGATATGTAGTGCTAAAGTTTAGTTGCATACCCAAAGCTAAATTTAGAGTTAACTAAAACTTATAAGTTAACCTTAGATCATAATTTAAAATAATCTTCTCTAGAAATCCATGCAATCGATACACTTCTTTTACAAATCTCTTCACATGAGTAGATGCATCATCTATCAAATTGTTTGGTGTAAAATGTGCTACATTAGTTAGCTTGTCAACTATAAAAAAGATCATGCCATGCTTGTTTTGTGACAATCGTAAACCTTGAATAAATTCCATATTGATCACCTACCACTTCCACTCTGGGATGTCATGTGGATACGATAATTCAGCCAGATGCACATGTTCAACTTTCACTCACTGACATTCTAGACAATGTGACACAAATTTCACTACATCTTTCTTGATTCCCTTCCAAAAATAAAGTGGTCTTAGCTCTACCATAAACTTAGTTAATCCTAAATGTCTTGAATATGGGGTATTATGCAATTTTTTTAGCACTTTTCTCCTTAGATTCTCCTAATCTGGCACATACATCTTTCTATTATATCATATAATACCATCATTTTCTATTTTATATCATTTATACCTAAGAATCTAAGCATTCTTAGACAATGATTTCCTTTCCTGATTGTAGAATTCATCTCCTAGTGAGAATTTAATCACTCAATCCCTAAAAGTACTCCTAATAGTAGACAGATTTACTATATACCATCTATGAATTAATTCATTAGCTACTATATGTACCTTATCTTTGATATAATTGATATTTAGGTCATAGTCAAACAAAAATTCTAACCAGCATCTCTGACAAGCATTTAAATTTGGTCGGGTGAAGATATACTTGAGTCTCAAGTTAGCAGCCTTGAGCTCAAATGATTTTCCCAAAAAATAATGTCTCCAAACATGCAAGGCATGCACATTTGTTGCAATTTCAAGGTCATGAGGGGCATAATTCACCTCATAAGGATTCAACTTCCTTGATTCATAAGCTACCACTACACCATCATGCATAAATACTCCTCCCAATATATCCCCTAATGCATATGTGATTACTAAAAATTGGTCAATGGGATTAAAAACTCTTAACACTGGTGCTAAAGTAAGCCTTATTTTTAATTCCTAAAAGGCTACTGCACACTTATCTATCTAGATAAAATTTTAATTCTTACATTATAGAGAGGTAACCAGATTAGTTGTCTTAGAAAACATTAGAATGAATTTTATGGAATAGCCCTCTAATCCCATGAAATTCCTTGCCTCATGGACATTCCTTGGTGTTGTCCACTCCATAATGGCTCATGTCTTATCTAAATCTACCAAAATACCATCTACTGAGATAATATGTCTGAGATATTACACTTTCTTTTGGAAAAATGCACAATTAAACAATTTTCCATACAACTTGTGCTTCCACAAATGTTTCAAAACCATTTCCAAATGTTAAATATGTTCTTCTTCATCCTTATAATATATAATAACATCATCTAAGAAGACCAAAATAAAATGATCTAAATAATCTCTGAACACATTGTTCATGATATTCATGAATGCTGCAGGGACATTCATCAACCCAAATGGTAACTATTGTCACCAAATATTGTAACCTAGAGGAGGTTATTCAAGTTTAATCTAAGATTTAGACAACATGGGAATACCTCTAGGCTTGTGAGTTGCCTATAGTAGAGGTAAACCTCTAGGTTTATGGGCTAGCTCCCTGAATTTAATTTTAAGTGATTATCACCTACACTAACTGATTGTTTATGGGAAAAGGGGAAAATATACATAAAATAAAGATACTATAAGAGGGTGATACACTATAAGGATTTCCACAAGACCATCATACTTATTCACTAAGAAATAAGACCTACAACACTAGTTTAAAAGTCTAAGAATGCGTTAACATTAGTATTTTAATATGGAGGTGATATGCATGAAGACTATCCAAGATAAGTGAACCATAGATTATTTGCAAACACTAAGGCTACTTTTACACTTTAAAATATACCCATACACTTGACAACACTTCATATGAGCTACTAGAGTGGAATAACTTACATCAAAAATGTAAGAATTGAGAGAAAACAAGGATAGATGAGCATCACTTAACTATTCACTATACATCTCTTCACACACTTTGAAAAGATGATATATGAACTCAAACTAGATTTAATTTATTTTTCAAAGGCAAAGTACAACATCAAAATAGTAGGGCTTTACCATGCATGGTGTGGAATTATTAAACAAGAGCCAAAATGGCTAGTATTTATAGAATGTGAGAATGAATGAACTTCAAGAGTCGGAAGAACAGGTGTCGAGATGAGAGAAGGAATTATTTTTGTAGGAGAATATATTGTGGGACAAACCATGTAAGGTTTATAAGGAAAAATATCTCTCCAAGCATGAAACTCCTTAAATATGGTGTAGGACTCTTCAACTACCTATTTGGAAATTGCCTTCATCACTTGGCCTTCTTTGAGTGCTCCATAGCAGACTAGGAATAGATTACATCATTAAAATATGAATGGGGGTTATAAATAGGCTCCAACATGCATTGTATATGTCCCTAATCATCATTATTCTTTTGTACAAGTGTCCTCACTAACTACAGTCATAATCATCCTTATTTAAACCTATCTTCACATTTGGCACTAAGATGCTCATCATTTATTCAATCTAATCCATACAAGGGAGGTTATTACACTTGTCAAGGGTCCTCAAATCTCTATATCCGTCAGTCAGACCTTAAAAGGCCTCCTAATTAAAGTTATCACATTTTCACTTGATGATCACTCTTTATTTAGTATGCCAATTTGGACTGGATGAAGTGAAGGTGTTTGTAGAGGTACTTGTGTGATCTTATGATGAAATAAATGGACATGAAGAGTTAGGTATGGTCTCATTATATTCTCTAAAGTGATCCTCATCCTTTGAAACCTTTATGTACCTAAAAAACATAAAAATCTACTAAGAAAATCCATTTTGCACCTTGTCCATACAAGTAGGGTAGAATCCAACTTGATGGGAAGGATCCTTGGGGAGTCCTCTATAATTCCAAGATCATTTCCAAGTCAAACTAGCCCATCTAAATGCCTTTCCTTCTTTTTTTTCTCTAGCGGGTCATTAGTGAGGGTTTTGAGTAGTTTTACCCCTTAAGGATTGTTCATAAAAGTGTGATCTACAAACAACAACAAAAATCCACTAAATCCTTGTTTAGGACCCTCTTCAACATATCATATCTCCTTACACTCCCATGCTAGGAATCCATACATATATGAGCTTCCAAAGTTGTCTTCTTGAGTTATTTCCTACTTTTTGCATACCCTATTGTGTTTCTAAGCCAATAAATGGCCTCCATGTGACTTCCTCTACAAATCAAAGGTTATCACACACCTTATAACTCCCCATATATGTTCTCTAGTTATATACAAGGTTCATTTGGTGTTAGAAATGGAATTGGACCCCCTTGGGTCACTAAACCTAGTCAAGGCCTAGTAGGTCTAACCACACCTATGTGGGTTTAGGCCACCCTGTTTGGTCTCTCAATATTGTGAGGCCTTATTCATGTTTGTATATTTATAATACAACTCCCTACATCTCCTTGAAAAGTTACAACACTTATCAACTCACTTTCTCACCTTTCTTAGGATAAACCTATAGGGTTTGTCTTCCTGAGAGTGCCCTTTATCTGAGATAGAATAGAGGGTACTTCCCCTATTGACTCAAGTAAAAAAATTTATATAATTTATAAGTGATATGAATTTTCTCTACCATTTTTCATGACTAGTCACGTCAATAGCCTCTTCAAATCTTCAAAAACCCTCAAGGTAGACTATGTATAACTCATTAATTGTGCAGGGTTTGTGTATGGACTATAGGTGGCATGTTATAACACTTATGTGCCCTATTTCCATGTGATGAGAGTAATGTCACATGGACATTATCATTTTTTAAGGCATTACAATCATGTTCCTCATTCCAATCTTTGTCAAGCTCTTCAAGGTATACCTTTCCCTTGACTAGACAAGGTTGACAGATTGTGTATTATGTTCTTGCTAAGAAAAACATGCTTGTAGGTGTATATTGTACTATTATACCCTTTTTTATTTCTATAAGACCCTATTTAAATCCTTAAGGTAACTTCATAATAATTTGGAACTATCATTGTCCATGCACATGTTAGGCTAACCTACAAACTAGTTATACTTTTAGTTCACTGTCATACTAAAGTCAACTATAAATGACCATTTGAAGAGAAAAAGACACTTTTAGGTTGAATTTAAACTCTTGAAAACTTGTGATACATAGTCTAAGATATATTTTAGGTATTTGGAACCAACTCCATCTTTCAAATGTTCATGTTTGCATGGTACCATCCTCCAAGGTTTATGTCATGAGCATATAGGTACCTACAATCAATTGTAGGTGACCTTTTAGGAAGTAAGGGTACACTTGTAGGTGGTAGTATAGATAAAGACATTTTACTTTCACTCCCTTCAATGTTCTTATATTACTAGTGTCCATCTTACCTTAGTAAGGTCACTTACCATGGAAACATTCTCTTGACATTCTACTTTTGACTATGAGGTCATTTGGAGTTCAAAGCACTGTAGAGAACATCGACCTTCTACAATGTAAGAATGTCTACACAGGAGGCCTCTTTTTCATCACTTATTAGAGTCAAACATTCACCTCCCTTTGAAAGGTGTTACCCCTACATGCAGTTTACAATATGGATGCATTTAAATTCATCTAGAATCTATGTCACCTCATTCTATGGTAGCACCAAAAGTGGACAAGGCTCTGTTTTGGAGTTTTTAAGGTAATGGATCCTTGAACTCAGTTTTTCCAAATTGAACATGAATTTTCAAGACTGCTTACCACTCTTATGGATTGATTCTTATGACATTTTAAAACTCCTCAAACTATATGAGGACCTCCAACATTCTCAAACACTAGTATTTCAACTACTCATATCTCTGTGGAGACTTGTAGGTGTACACACAGTAGCAAACAAGATAGTAAAGGTAGAATATGGACTATATGCATAATTTATGGTTCGTAAACCATCCTAGACCTTCTCAAAGTTTTCAAATTAAACCTTTTCACCTTGAAAGAGTTCAACCAAGTTCAAATACTCTATTTTCACATGATTATTCTCCTGTAGGGCACTTGTAGGTATCCATTAATGGTGCAGGACTGTTTGTGTAATTGAACTAGTTATCATAGTCAAACTTATGATATCTAAACAACTCAACTTTATTATATATCCATGACTATTCTCAGTACTTTCAAACCTCATTCACCATGATTGTAAGTGAATATATACAGAGAACGTATGACTATGTTGTTGTGATCTTTGAAGATGGTTTTCATGTGAAACCTTTTGAAGTTGATCTTGGAAGGAAAGGTGAATTACATGACATTTTAGAAACATGAAACATCAATATACCTCTACTTGGAACCATATAGGAAATTACAACCTTTGTATTTGATAATCATGCCTACAATTCCACTAGTATATTAAACCTAAAACCTAAGAATTTTGAGCCCATAAAATCAACTCTAAACATGAAACTAAGGATGGAAACCATGAAATAAGGACTTTCACATCTCTTGGAAATAATTACATTAAGTGGTTTGTATGGACCAACTCATACAAGAAGCAAACCTATAGAGTATGGGGATTAGTGTGCAAAATGAGATAGACAACTTCTAAAGGATGGTTCATATATAATAGGCAACCAATCCTTGAAACCCTTCCATATATGTGAATTAGACTAAGTGTGTTATCATCCCTCAGAGGCATTTGACCTGAAACATTTCTTGTTGTCTGTACCATGAAGAAACATGTTAACCATTTATGCATGCCTAGTGGAGTGATGGAGAAAAGAAAGGGCTTTCAATCCTTTTTGAGACTTCCAAAGTAGATAAAACATGGAAGTGAACTTAGGTAAATTTAAGGGTCATTGCATGATCTTACCAAATGTGCCACACTCCTTTATAGGTCAAATAACTACCAAAATTTTCCCTTTTTTAACTATTTTCTTGATTTTAACATAGTACCTACAATATTTTAGTGAATACTAACATACCTAACAAGGATATGACATTCAGGACTTGGAGTAATCTTTAGGATCACTTACTACCTAAAAAAACTATACAACTTCCATTAATGACTCAAATATGACCCCTAAGTGACATGAAATGACTTAGGACTAAATTTGACTATGACCAAGGTTAATAGCACATTAAATGACATCAAATAGATCATGACACACCATAAAACATCTTAATAGACCCATATACAAGTTTTGTATTATTGACTTATTTTGACTTGTGATTAAAATAGTCAATATTCTTGGCAATATACTAGGGGTGGTATGCTTGCTAACCAAGACCAGTAACCTAATCCTATCCATTGGCCTATGGAGTCACCTGTGCATAATTTTGGCAATCAATTTGCCTTTTAAAATATACCAAAACATAAGAAACCATAGGAACAAGACACAAAACAAAACAACACACACTTTCACTTCATGAGCATTTATGGAAGACACACACACAATCCAAACAAACTAACTCAAACACAAACTAACCTAAAAGAAAATATTCCTCATGGGTCAAAAGGGAATTTTGAAACTCTTCTTTATCCATGAAATGAACGAGATAATGAGTCATTTTCCTTTTAGGCCTTGTTACTTACGTCTCCATTTCCTTCATGGTGTTTTCCAATCTCTTTGGCATGATGTTCAATGAAATCAAGAAAGCTAAAAGTAGATTACCTATGGAGATAAAATATTGCATTTAAACAACCTCAACTTTCTCATATGACTCCTCAACTACAACCTTTAACAAGGCATACCTTCTTGACTACAATGGTGCTCTCAATGAGATTAGGGTTCTTTTCAGCTACAAGCTCTTCAATCTCATTAAGGAGCTCTCTATAGTCCACCCAATCTTGGTCATTATCATCCATGTAAACCTCTTGATCTACCTTCTCATGTACTTTTCCCTCAACTTGGAAAATTTATTCAAGCTCTTGAAAAAGTTTCATTTACTGCTACCAATCATCCTTACTCTCCTTGTCTTTGAGAAACACCACCTCTTCAACTTTATCTTCTTGGTCTTGGTGTGTAAGCTCATCAAACCTATTCTCATTCATCTCTAATACATCTAAAAATGGTTCAAATTTAGGTTGAGGTGTTGATTTCTCTTCAAGGACAACATCTTCCACCTTGAATTCATGTGACTCTTTTAGGAGTACAACTTCTTTGATAGTAGCTTCTTGAGGAGTGACTTGGTCTTGATTTTAATTATTAACAAGACCCTCTTCTTTATGCTTGATAACACACTCAACTTCATGCTTATTAAGATCATCAATAACATCATGATCAAATATGCATTTCTTAGGAGAAGAATTTGACTCACTTAGTTGAAACTCCTAATTTATTGCGTGAAACTTTTGTCATAGGTCTTCTTCCTCATAACTATCATGTTCAAGGGTTGTTTCAACATGCATGGTAGGTATGGAGTTTTTTTTAAGTACTTATCCTTTAATTATTTGACCAAATTCTATGTATATAGATACAATAAGATCTTCAACATTCTTTTCTTCACTAAAGAAGGTGGGATTGCACTTATGTTTACCAAGGGGAGTCCCGATGGTGATTTCTTCTTCATACTCACTTAGAACATCCTCTTGATTAGCTATGGCTTGAGCTTATTCTTCTTCACTTGATTCCCTCAAAATGGGTTATTTTTCAAGAAGGGATGAGGTTTGAGGGTGATGGGTGATGGGTAGTCTCATGGGATGGATATTTAGTATGAGGTGTGGTGGAGGGCTTGTGAATGGATTTATGAAAAAGGACTTTTTGAGTAAGCTCATTGAGAAGTGACAAGTTGGATTGGTTAAGAGGAAATACACCTACTTCAATAAATGATTCACCTTACCCATAACCTCTTTGAGGCTCTTCAATAGTTGCATGTTCACTTTCAATTTCTTTATCTTCCCACATCTTTAGCCTATCTATTAAGCATTGGGAACACTTATTTTCTAAGTAAAATTGCTCTTTGATTTCCCATTGAGTTTCCTCTTCAACCATATTCAACACATTCATACACCCTTGGGAAACACCTCTTAACCATTCCATCAGATGGTTAGGGAGCACATCAAACTCATTATCCCATGTTCCCATCCATTTTTCATTATCTAGGAGATTTGTTATGAGTGCCAACAAAGATTTGATATTAGATGGGGTTGATGGAGGAGGAGGAATGTGATAATGGGGATTAGGATGAGCTTTCATTTGTAGTACCATTATTTCATATTTTTTCTTGTATTATCTTGATGTACAATCCATGGAATCATCTAATTCTTCATGATAAGACTCATAAGAATCCTCTTGAGGTTGATAGGCATCATGGTATGGTTGGTAAGGATCATATTGGGATTGATAGGACAATACTTCATGATAAGTTTCTTGATATATTTTCTCATAGGGATGTCCAACGACATCAATCCATATGGAGAAGGACATGGATGACCATAGGGAAGCCATGGATCATAGGATTGATAGCAATTTTGATAAGACTATTGAGGGGTGTAACATAAATCATAACAAGGATGATAGGGAGATACATAGTGGGGATTATCATCAAAACTAGTCATATAAACCTCATGTGTCAAATGAAATACAAGAATTGATTAAAACTTTCAACAAAAGATACCTGGGTTGCTTATACCCAAAATATTTCATTTGGATTCAGCATTGGTGTCAGCTTACTTGCTTCCAAAAGCTAATTAGAGGAAAGACACACTAACAATATTTCCACTCTCTTATACCTTGGTCCCATTGGGTGTGCCATAACTATTATCACCAAATCTTACACCCTAGAGGAGGTTGCCCAAGTCTACTCTAAGATTTGGGCAACATGGGAATATCTCTAGGCCTGTTGTTTGCCCATAGTCGAGGTAGACCTCTAGGTTTAAGGATTAGTTCCTTGAATTTCCTTTTAATTGATTATCACCTACACTAACTAATTATTTAAGGGAAAACAGGAAGAAATATGCATAAAATAAATCTACTCTAAGAGGTAAATACACCATAAGTATGTCCACAAGATCATCATACTTCTTTCACTAAGAAACAACACCTACAATGTTAGTTTCAAAGTCCTATAATGCTCTAACATTAGTATTTCAATATGGAGGTGATATGCATGAATATTATGCAAGGAAATTGAACCATATATTAGTTACAGACACTAAATATACTTTTACACTTGAAAAAAAACCCATACACTTGACAACACTTTATATGACCTACTAAAATGGAATAACTTGCATCAAACATGGAAATATTGAGAGAAAATAACGATAGATGAACATCACTTAACTATTCATTATACATCTCTTCACACACTTTGACAAGATATATGAACTCAAAATATATTGCATTTATTATTAAAATGAAATTACAACATCAAACTAGTAGGGCTTCATCATACATGGTGTGGAATTATTAAACAATAGCCAAAATGGCTACTACTTATAGAATGTGAGAAAGGAGAGAGAAAAATGAAATCCAAGAGTCACATAAATAGGTGTCAAGTTGAGAAAAGGAGTTATGTTTGTAGGAGAAAATATTATCGAATATACCATGCAAGGCCTCTATGGACAAACATATCTCTAAGCATGAAACTCCTCAAATCTAGCATATGACTCTTAAACTACCTATTTGGAAATTACCTTCATCATTTGGCCTTCCTTGAGCACTCCATAGTAAACTAGGAACATATGACATCATTAAACTATAAGGGGGGGCTATAAACAAGGTCCAACATGTATTGTATATGTCCCTAATCATCATTCTTCTTTTAGACAAGTGTCCTCACTATCTCCAATCATAATCATCCTTCTTTAGACCTATCTTCACATTTGGCACTAAGATGCTCATCAATTATTCAATCCAATCCATACAGGGGAGGGTATGACACTTTTCAAGGGTCCTCAAATCTCTAGATCCATCAAGAAACCCTTAAAAGCCTCCCAATTGAGGTTATCACCTTCTCACTTGATGATCACTCTCTATTCACTATACCAATTTGTGCTGGATGAAGTGAAGGTGTTTGCAGAGGTATATGTGTGATCTTATGAAGCAATAAATGGATATTAAGAGTTAGGTTAGGATTAATTATATTTCCTAAAGTGATCATCATCCTTTGAAACCCTTATGTGCCTACAAAACATCAAAATATGTCAATAAAATCCATTCTTCACCCTGTCCATATAAGAAGGGTAGAAGCCAACTTGATTGAAGGAACCCTAAGAAGTCCTCTACAAGTCCAAGATCATTTCCAAGTCAAACTAGCCCATTTGGATTCCTTTTTTTCTTTGTTTTCTCCATCCGATCATTAGCAAGGGTTTCAGAGGGTTTTGAGTAGTTTTTCCCATTAAGGATTATCATAAAAGTGTGATGTCTAAACATAAAAAAAAATCTACTAAATTCTTGTTCAAGATTCTCTTCAACATATCCTAACTCCTTAGACTCCCATGCTAGGCATTCGTACATATATGAGCTTCCAAAGTTGTCTTCTCAAGTTATTTCCTACATTCTACATACCATGTCATGTTTCTAAGCCAAAAAATGGCCTCCTTGTGACTTCCTCTACAAATCAAAGGTTTTCACACACCTTATACCTCCCCATAGAGGCTATCTTATGCTCTATAAGGTTCATATAGTGTTGTAAATGGAATTCAACCCCCTTAGGTCATTAAATCTAGTCAAGGCCTAGTAGGTTTGACTACACCTATGAGGGTTTAGGCCACCCTATTTGGTCTTTTAGTACTGTGAGGCCTTATACATGGTTGTCTATGTCCATCACAACTCCCTAAATCTCTTTTCAAAGTTAAAACACTTCCCAACTCACTTTCTCACCTTTCTTATGATAAACCTATAGGGTTTATCTTTTTGGGAGTGCCCTTTATCTAAGATAGAACATAGGGCACTTCCCCTATTACCTCAAGAAAAACAATTTTATGATATTCTTGATCAAGTGATAGGGATGTTTTTTGCCAGTTTTCATAACTAGATCACATCAATGGCCTCTCCAAATCTTCAAAAACCCTCAAGGTAGACTGTGTGTAGCTCACTGACTATGCAGGGTTTGTGTATGGACTATAGGTGGCATGTTAGAACCCTTATTTGACCTATTTCCATGTGATGAGATTCATGTAATATAGACATTTTCATTTTTTAAGGCACTTCAAGTATGTTCCTCATTACAAGCTTTGACAAACTCTTCAAGGTATACATTTCTCTTGACTAGACGAGGTTGATAGACTGTGTATTATGTTCTTGCTAAAAAAAAACATGCCCCTAGGTTTATACTATATTATTAGACCCTATGTTATTTCTCTAAGACCTTATTGAAATCCTCAAGGTCACTTCATAATGATTTGGACTTGTCACTACCCATGCACATGTTAGGCCAACCTACAGACTGGTTATACTTTTAGTTCACTGTCATACTATAGTCAACTATAGATGACCATTATAAGAGCAAAACACACATGTAGGCTACATGTCAACTATTTAAAATCTATGCTACATAGTCTAGGATCTTTTTGAGGTCTTTGAAACCAACTCCATCTTGTAAATTTTCATGTCTGCATGGTTCTATCCTCCAAGGTTTATGCCATGATCCTATAGGTACCTGTAGTCAACTGTAGGTGACCTTTTGGGAAGCAAGGGTACACCTATAGGTTATCATATAATTAAATAACTTGTATTTTCACTCCCCTCGATGTTATTTATATTATTAGGGTCCATCTTACCTTATTAAGGTCACTTACCATGGAAACATGCTTCTGTCATTCTACTATTGACTATGAGGTCATTTGGAGTTCAAAGCACTGTAGAGAACATTGACCTTCTATAGTGTAAGAATGTTTACAGAGGAGGCCTCTTTTTCATCACTTATTGGAGTCAAACATTCACCTCCCTTTTGAAGGTGTTACCCATACATGAAGGCTACAATATGGATGCATTCAAATTTATATAGACTCCATGTCACCTCATTATATGGTAGCGCCAAAAGTGGACAAGGCTTTATTTTGGTTTTTTTAAGGTAATGGATCCTTGAACTCAGTTTCTCCAACTTGAACATGAATTTTAAATCCTTCTTTCCACTCTTATGGATTCAACATGATTCTTATGGCATTTTTCAACTCCTCAAACTCTATGAGGATCTTTAACTTGCTCAAACGCTAGCATTTCAACTACTCAGACCTCTATGGAGACTTGTAGGTGTATACATAGTAGCAGACAAGGCAATGAGGGTAGAATATGGACTATACACATAAGGTATGGTTCTCTAACCATTATAGACCTTCTCAAAGTTTTGAAATGAAATGTTTTCACCTTTAAATAGTTCAACCGAGTTCAAATGATCCATTTTTACATGATTATTCTCCTATAGGGTACCTGTATGTGTCCATTAATGGTGCAGGACTATTTATGTAATTGAACTAGTTATCACAGTCAAACTTGTGATATTTGAATAGCTTAACTTGATTTCTCATGTTCCAAAAGTGTGTTCAACATCTTGAGATTCTTCATTATATCTCCATGACTATGCTCAAGACTTTCACCAATCACTCAACATGACTGTAAGTGAATATATGCAGAGAAGGTATGACTGTGTTGTTATTCTCTTTGAATATGGTGCTTCATATGAAACCTTTTAAAGTTGACCTTGGAAGTAGAGGTGAATTTCATGACATATAAGAAACATGAAACATCAATATACCTCTTCTTGAAACCACTACATGAAATGACAACCTCTTTAGTTGATGATCATGCTTGCAATTCCACTTGTATACTCAACCTGCAAATTGAGAAGTTTTATCTCATCAAATCACCTTCAAACATGAAAATAAGGATGGAAACCATGAAATAAGGACATTCACATCTCTTGTAAATAATTCCATTAAGTGTTTTGTATGGACCATCTCATACAGGAAGGAAACCTACAAGGTATGGGGATTAGCATACAAAATGAGATATATAACTTCTAAAGGATAGTTATTAAAGCATAAGTAACCAATACTTGAAATCCTACCATGAATGTGAATTATACCAAGTGTGCTATCATCCCTCATAGGCATTTGACTTGAAACAAATCTTGTTGTTCGTACCATAAAGAAACTTGTTGACCATTTATGTATGCCTAGTGGATCATTGGAGAAAATAAATGGTTTTTAGTCATTTTTTAGTCTTAAAAAGTAGATAAAATGTGGAAGTGAACTCAGGGAAGTTGGAGGGTCACTTCATGAGCCTACCACATGTGCCACGCTCCTTTATAGGCCATACAACTGCCAAAATCTTCCCTTTTTCAATTATTTTCTTGATTTTAACATAGTACCTACAATATTTTAGTTAGTACTGAAATACCTAACAAGGATATGATATGTAGGATGTAATGGAATAGTTAGGAACACTTTTCTACCTAATAAAATTGTATAACTTCCATTAATGACTCAAATATGACCCCTAAGTGACATGAAATGACTTAGGACTAAATTTGACCATGACCAAGGTTAATAGCACATTAAATGACATCAAATAGATCATGACACACCCTAAAACATCATAATAGATCCTTATACAAGTTTTGTACTATAAAGGGTTGACCTATTTTAACTTGTGGTCAAAATAGTCAACAATAATACTATAAATGTGCAGTGCCCATATCAAGTTCTAAATGTCATCTTTGGAATATCATCATTTTTTATCATTAACTAATGATATCTAGATCTAAGATAAATCCTATAAAATACCATTACTCCTTGCATCTAATTGAAAATATCTTCTATTCAAGGTAGCGGATACCTATTTTTGATGGTTACTTTATTCAACATCTATAATCAATGCAAAGTCAAAGAGTACCATCTTTATTGTTGACAAAGACAACTGGTGTACCCCACCCATGGTGACATACTTCATCTGATCAAACCTTTGGAGAATAATTCCTAGATTTGAGCCTTTAATCTAAATAATTCAGTGGTTATCATTCTATATGGTGCCTTAGACTAAGGTTTTGATACTAGTATGATATCAATTAAGAAATCAAACTCTCATTTAGGAGGTGATCCTAGTAATTCTTTTGGAAACACATCATGAAAATTCCTAAGGAAATGGTAATATTCAATTGATGGTTCATTAGTTTCCTGCACTTCATTTATCTTAACAATAAATGCTTAGCATCCTTTTCTTTGAACCTTCTTGAGTTGCATTATAAAAATCTTCCTAAGCCTTAACTTCTTTTTCTCGACCTGAATTAGTGTCTAATTTCCAAAATTTTCTAGACACTCAACCTTCTTTAGATAGAAATCAACCTTGGCCTTATGCTTCTCAATCTAATTGATCCCTAGGATTGCATCATATGACCCTAGTGGTGCTACATAAAGATCCACTATCATATGACTCTAGCTTTTATAAATAATTTATTTAGAATTATAGGAGCTATAAAACATTATGTAGCCCATGTATCTATCAAAATGGAAACTAGATGTTCAAACAAAATACCTAACAGTTTTATGGGTGAATCTTAGAATTTGGCTTGTCACTTAACAACTCCTGCATGAATGCATTACTAAAAATTTCCTTGTTGAGGTTCAAAACCTTTGTTATTTGACTTATCTTGGGTACATTCATGCACAAAATGGTCACCTCCATAAATGAAGCAACCTCCAAGTGGTCCCTTCTTGTCAGACTATTGGTTTCCCTTGAAATCACCTTTGAAACCATTACCCAATTTCTTGTTATCTAAACCACTATTAAATTTAGTATTTTGACTTTTGAATTGACTCTTGTAGTCTCCACACCTCTACTTTTAGTTCTTCTTTTTGAAATTTGGCTTATAGCTTCTAAAAATTTTCTTAAACTTATCTCTAACTTGAGCAAGATATTTCAACTTTTGTTCCTATTTGACCACCTTCTTAAGGACTTGGTCCATGATAGATGGTCTATAAACATCCACCTCTCTACCTATATGGGGTTTTAATCCCATGATGAACTTCATAATCCTGAACCTTTCATCTGCATGATACTAAGGTACATATTTTATAAGCTTGGTGAATTGTTTCTAGTACTCATTCACTTATAGGTTTCCCTGAATTAGATTCTAAAAATATGTAAGCTTTCGGTAAAAATATAATTGTAGAAGCCACCATGATCTTAATAGTGTCACAAACTGCTCCCATGTAGTGGTGATTCAGTTAAAATTTATTTCTAACTTCTTGTTGGTCAACCAGGTAGTTGCTTCTCCAACTAACTAATATGTTCCCCAAATGGCTTTGTTGACCTTGGAGTAGTTTCAAATCTTAAAAAAAAAATCCATTTCAATCAACCATGCTTCAACTCTATCTCCCATAATGGTTCTATCAAACTTAGGTGGATTCACCATTTTCATATCCCTAGCTAATTATGTATCTATATGTGCTCTTGCATCTTGAGGCATTTCCTTGTGTCTTTTCTCTTGAGGTATTTCCTGCTCAGAAAGGTTTTCTGTAAGCACATCCTAATAGGCTTCCTCCTCATGTCCATGAATTTCTTGTTCTAGGGCTACAATTAGGTCCCTAGTTTCATTCATGGCTGTAAGAATCTAATCCAACTTTGTTGTTTGCTCAGTGGCAAATTAGATAGGATCAAATGGAGAGGTATTATCATTGACATTAAAAGGACCCTCTCCAAATGATCTTGATCACACCATTATTATTTTTGATAACAGAAAAAAATGAAAATGTTAATAGACTCATTAAATCCTAGAGTTCAAGCCACAACTTTGATACTGTAATGTAACATCCCCACTAAAATTTACTAGAATAAGGTAATAATTTTATTTTAAAAAAATATTCCACATATTTTTTTTATTATATTACATCATGAGAATATAATTAATGATCTTAGTATACATACTAAGTATGTTAAACATAAAGTAAACATGTAACATTCAACATTTATTGATTGATAGCATCACATGAAATAAACTTTACTACTTATAGAAAGTAATTATATAAAATCTAGCCATGACTGGTACGATAATACAACCATTTATGTTAATTTACAATGAGTAATTAATTACATATCCATTTGACATAATGTTTCAATAATAAATATAAAATAAGATACAAGGATCCATAGAGCATGAGTCTCACAAACTCTTGTGTCTCTAAGAATCTCAAGTGTAGTCCAATAAAAACTGTTGTGGGGAGGGAGTGCATCATTTGAGAAATTTTTCACACCAACCATGGACCATCAATCCCCTACACAATCTCCCAATTAAGGAATGGCCCTCCCTTTACTGATGGGTAGATAGTGATGCTAGTACCTATGTGCTATAAGATTTATACTACATGATGTGTACCATAAAGAAAATACATTCTAACATGATATTGTACAAAAATGTAAATCATACATATAAAATGGCAATGTCTATCTAACATTACTTTGGACAAAGTTTCAAATAGTTATTTATCTATATGATCAGTCAAATTCATAAACACCACTTGATTGGATTACCTTCATCTGGCATTGGTGATGCTAAGTAAGCTAATGAAGTCCATTTCACTGATTAGTTAATACCAGTAATGCGAGATTTGGTCAAAATTAATATAATCAATTGATTCATATAGATTATTTCCTACTAGCATGTATAAATCATGTTAAATACAAGAATAATCATAATACATACATTTAGTTCATCAAACATATGAATGATTCTATGTTATATTATTCAACACATAATAATAAGCATAACAATTACATTTTTAATACCAAATGGGTACAATATATACTTAGATTGCATGTTTTATAATTTTCGTAAGTAAAATTAATAAAGTACATTATATGAAAAACAACCTATCATAGTATACTATTTTAATGTACATATTACTCTATACAAAATAGCCAATCATTATAATTTCAGATGTCAAAACACCTCATAAACAAGTCATGATACATAGCATTTCATTTATACAACTTATTGTTATTTTACAAGGCTATGCATATAATTATAATGTCTTATCACTTTATAATTCTATGACTTAATCTAATATTCAATACACTATAATTTTAAGCAAGCGTCCCAAAGTACTAATATAATCTATATATGTATATGAGTACCTTAATTCTCTTATAAAAATATTCCATATATTTATGCACCTTAATAAGCATAAATAAATTTTTCACATTAAAACCAATGATCTGTTATACAAACAGACATGTTCTAATTTATTTAGAAATTCACATAACTCAAATAAATCATTTAATTTACCTAATCATAGATTTACAATCAAGGATCTAACTTAGGGTCTCAATATTCCCAACCCCTATTTTACCTTATTTCAGTTTCTAGGTTCATATACCAATCAGAGATTCTCAAGTATAATTTCAAGTTCATGTTGGACCATGAAACCATTGTGTATTCTTTATAAGCCTTAATTTTATATAGTCTATGCTCAGTTTAATCATATTATCTTATGTATTTTTCCAAGTTCTGCCTAAATATAAAAACAACTCATACTCTTATATACAAACATTACTTGTTCCCATACAAGTTTCAAACCAGATAACAAAATATAATTCCCTTTTTTAGAATAATATGAATACTAGATCCCAATATAATGGATAACAAAATGATGTTAAAACCCACTACTATTATGCGCTATCTAATACCTTTGTTTAATAGCTAAATGATTTTAGACTTAGCTTATCCAAACTAGGTTTTATATGAATAAGCACACAATCCTAGTATTTATGATCACAGCTTTGTAAATCAATGAACTCAGACCTATATATATGCACAATTTTATTAACAAATACACATATTTTTGCATTACATAAATTCATGGTTTGGATAACAAAGTTTCACCATTCATATTTGTATGTTCTCACTGTTAAAATGTCAAATGTATACACTCAGTTCACTATTTTCTATAACAACAGTAAACACACTGTTCACACTTATTAATTCACATAATTTCAGTCCATATATTATATACCCTATTTGAATGACTTGAATACACAGTTCACATGCTTAAATATTCATTGTTTTGAATGACTTAAATACACAATCCAAACACATATATTAATTTCCACAGTTTGAGTAACAACTATAAACATAAAATATATATTTATTTTCACTATTTTAAATCACAATAACACACAGTTCATGTGTGTGTGTGTCTATGTACTATTTCACATAACAATAACACACAGTCCATATATGTATATGTATTCATCACAATCAATACATAAAAGGTTTATATAAACCCATTCTTAGTCATTTCAAAATATACATAGTCCTTTATATATTATATGTATACTCAAAAATTTGTAATCCTTCCAACTAGGTATAAAGATATAATACATGTTACCAACATGACTTAGTTATCATGTATATTGACCCATTTTTCTAGGGTTCTTATTTGATATAGGGCATTATCATATCAAATTAAACCCATTTTAACCCTAACATTTTTCCATTTATACAAATCTAGTTTGAAATCATAGGATTTAGAAGATCATGGCTTAGTTCTATGGATGGTTGAGCCATCCACTAGGCTAAGCATGTATCCTTATTAAAATATAATCATTTTATAAACCCTATGAAATCAATTCTATACACATAATTATTTAAGCAATTGAAAATAATAACATCACCAACCTTTTTGAATTGCTTCTAATTTACAATGGTATGAGCCAGAAAGCTCTGTCCGTCACTATGATCTTTCTCTATTCTTATTTTGTGTCATGTCATTCTCTTTTCCCACTCTCTTCTCATCATAATTTTTCTACCTTCCTATTCCATTCGAGCTTGCATACAACTATTAGCTCATATCTTGTATTGCATTCATAATCCAATTTATACACTTAAAACTCAAACTAATTCTAAGTTAACCTCTATTGACTATACCAAAAAAGTCCTAATTTTTCTCGAACCTTCCCCTAATTCCTTAATCATTATTTTATTCTTTTAAAATCCTTACATGATCAAACTACATTACATGCTCGTATATCTCCACACTAAAGTCCACTCTTAACATTATTAACAATGATAACTAACACTTCTAACTTAACGACAGTCTATGCAAGTGCATAGTGACTAGATGTAGTCCTTATGATAGTCTTAGGAGATAATGTAGTCTATTAATAACTTAGTAAAAATAATAACCTCATGAATTTTTTTTAATAATAATGTAACTATTATAAATTCAAATATACTTTTTAATAATAATTAGCATTTTAGATGACTATTAAACCAATAACAATAGTATTATAACAACATAATCATTGTGTTATTACTATGTTATATAGACTATCTACGTCTTTTGTTATCTTCATATATTAGGGTGTTAATCCATATATTGATATTCCCTGAATATCATATGTAACAAGCTAATGTTTTAAAACATTGCAAAGACATTATGGTTTGTCTATATACAATAATAACTAGATATTATTCACATAGATTTACATTCCCATAAACATTAACAATCATGAATACAATAACATGACATAATCATATGACAACATTAGACAATAAATCTACGTATAATATCCACAATAAAATCACACATGATTTATTCCACATATAATTATTAAACTGAACTAACACACACAAATAATTATCTAAATGCAGATAACATAAAAAATGTACTAACGCTAACAATTCAAATAATGCATATAACATGTACTATCTAATGTGTTGTGTGCATGGGTTCTGTCATTCCTCTATCATCCCCAAAAATCTCCATCTACACCATCCTCTCTGATGATGTTCTCCCTCTGTCATGCTCTGAGGGATGTAACTCTCTTGCATCCAACTCATGATATGAAGGTAGTTAGCCCGTAACATCATAATATATATCATAAAACACTACTGTAACTACAAATTAACATGATTATAATATAAAAAACTCATAGAAATGTAATCATGAAATCAATTAACATGTAATTGTCCCATAACAACATATGACTTACAACTTAGTTAAAAAGTAATTAATCAATTTAACAACCATAATAATCCATAGATAATTAGATAAATCAACTTAGTGAGAAATTAGGATGTGATAAATAGAGTTATCTAGACATGAATTAGGTATAATATAATATTTATAGATCCTCATAAGGAAGATTTATAGTGACTGCAACATCTTTTTAAGAGTCAAGATACCTAGTGTTGGTTAATTATGCAATTAAGAGCCCCAAAAGACCTAATATAGTTGGGTGGTAGTCCTTGAAAGTGATTTGTAGGTTTGAATAAAGAGGATGAGATATAACTAGGTGTATAATATACTATCAAACTATGTTAGTAGTCCTTATGCAAAGAATAGACCTAAAGTGAGAGAATTGATTGGTTTTCATTTCTTATTGAGCCAACTAGGCTCTTGTACTCAGTTTGTAGGTTTCTATCAGCTTGAAGACACTTGAATCTTAACTCTCATCTCTAACACATTCAAATATGTGTAAATGGTCTAGAGTGGCTTTGAAGATCTTCAAGAAGCTTACCACATGTCAAGATACAAAATTTGTAACTCCAAGAAAGAAAGTAGTGGCAATTCAAGTGAGATGAGTGAGGTGTCTCCTTTCTATGCCAACTTATCATGGGTTATCATATCAAAGATGAAGTGAAAATTTTTTGGCAAGTTATTGGGACTATTTATAACCCTTATCTTGTTTTAACTTACCTTATGAAGAATGGCATGTGTCCTTGACTCCTCTCTAATGTACCTTTCTCTCTCTCTTCTCACCTTCTCTATATGTATGGCCTAGTTTGGATTTGAAAGGTATATTGACCTAAGTGATGTCAAAGTCTTGCTTAAATAAACACTTATATTTTGACTTTGGACTTGAATAAAACTAATTTTTACCTTCTCATGGTTTGTATCTAGTAGATGTGCTTAGTTGGTTGATGAATGGCTAGTGATAATAAAATGCTTCCTTTCATTTGTCCTTTTTTAATTATATCTATGCAAGTAATAGTAATATTTATAGGTCACATAGTGTGAATATTATATTATGTGCTTGACAAGTGAATAAATATTTTTTAGTGTCTCTAGAGGCCTATGGATCAACTTCCTAGTCTATGCACCATGCACTAGCCTCTATGTAAAACACTCATGCTTAGAGACCATCCTATTTGAGTAGTGTAATTTAATTAATATCGTAGGTCATGTATTTAATGTATGATATATAGGTGTAGGACCACATATTTGGTGCATCACCCCATTAGAATAGGTTTATCTCTCTATTAATAGTAAGTGATAAACTAGTGTTTGAGCTTAAGTGATTCATCAAGGGGAGCTAGCCCTTTAACCTAGAGATTCACCTCTCAAATAAGTCACCCAAAAACTTGAGGTGATTCCATGTTATTCCAAATTTAGAAGGCTTGAACTAGCTTCTAAAGGGTGAAAAATTAGTTGATAATAGTTTTGGCATGCCCGATGGGCCCAAGGTCCAAATTGGTGGAAGGATTGATGGTGTTTTCCTTTGACATATCAACATTTAGAGGCACCTAACAAACATCAATGGCAAATCTAAATGAACTATAGTTGGCATAATCAGTTTAAGTGCTCAAAAATCATAAAATGGTATATATTCTCAATCTCCATTTGGTGAAAATGCATATTCCACACTTTCAAATTCTTCATATCAGATTTATCATGTTCATGGATTCTCCTTAAGTAGCCCTTAAACTATTTACCAACCTTGTCATATAATTTATTCCCCTCTTCCTCCAATGCATACTTTCAATCAGCTTTAGCAAGGTCATTATCTTCCTAATCAGCTTAAACAAAGTGATAGAAATTTGATCCTTGACTTTGAGAATAAAATGGAAGAGAATAATAGGATGAGGGAATAATATAAGCAATAAGAAGAGCTTTAATATCAAAACTTTATCTATCATCAAGAATTAAAGTTTGAATAAGATTTTAGAGTTAGGAAAATTCAAGCTAGAAGAAAACAAGACAATTAATTACTTATAAAAATGCAGAAAAATAAAATAGTGATGAGGAAGATGGATAGAAGACTTGAGCTTGGTCACTTTGTTCTTATCAACCTCCTTCAAAAGTTAAAATACTCATTTCACTCTACAAGAGGAGAGTGGTCATTGTTTGAAAAACAAAACCAATATGTCCTTACAAGTGAAAGGTTACAGATAAGAGACATAATTTAGTTCATGGAGAGTAGGCTAGTAAGATGGTAAAAGTAAAAGATCCAACCCAAGTAATCTCAACCATCATCTCCTATCCCTAGTCCACCTTCTTTGATTCCCTATTGGGTTTTCTCTTTAGGTTGGTGTTGAATCCTTTTCCCAATAGGCTAGCGTGTTGGACCTATCACATGAGGATTGAGTCTCGTGTGCTCACTCAAAGTGCACAGTGAAAGACTGGTTCTTGAATATTTTGAAACATGACATGCATTTACTCATTCCTTATCAACCAAATATCCTACTATAGGTTCTCAACATATTATACTACCATTACTAGCTAAATATAAAAGAAATGAACTCATGGATTCATTTACTTAACACATTTCAATATTCAACACAGTCCATTGCTCAAAATACCATATTATAAACATTGAATTCTTATTAAGCACTTATAAATTACAAGACAAAAATACTCTATATCCATTCAAAGGTTCACACACCAAAAATCCCCCACATGAATGTTTACAACAGGGGTTTTTATACTTGTTTTACCCTATCCAAGTGTCAAGTTCCCAACCCAAAATGGACACATGGCACATAAACTCTCAATAGGCTCAGTGTCATGGCTCTTAAAATTAATTGTTCCTATATAATTGAGCCTCTACACCCCTAGATGTTTGCTCTATGTTATACATTTGTTTCCAATTGTTTCATTCCTCATGATTTGTACAAGGCCTCTGATTGATGGGGAAAAGTGTCATATTTGATTTATTCTTTAGATTGCTCCCACATTCCTCATGCTCCACTTCCCTAACGCTCCCCTAGTCTTCTATTTTTTTATTTTATATCCTCTATTTTTGGGTTGATCATGTCATGTTCTATTGACTGGGTCTTCTTGCACTGGGTCTTCCATGCCATTGTCCTTTTGCATCCTTCAACTCTCATTCTACTAGTCTCATGCCATGGTCCTCTTGTGCCATAGTTCTCCCACATTGTGGTTCTCCCACATCATGCTGATACTTACGTGAAAATGAATAATGGTCCCTCCATGTTGCATGCCAAAATTGGAATAAATACTTGGTCAAAATTGAGGGGCCAACATCACCCCACACTAAGTTGTTAGTCTATCCTAGACTAAGTTGTACTGGCATCCTCAAAGAACTTAGAACCTTTCTTCTTGAGTTATTTCCTCAGCTCATCCCAATGGGATAAGACATTGATAACTTTATCAATTATTTTCTCAATGGCCTCCTTTACTTCTTTCAACTCCTCTGGCTGAATTGGAGTCTCAATTTTCTTCATTTGTTCCTCTAGGGCTAAGCTAGCTTCCTTTTGGATGTTCTCTGATTTAAAGACCTCCTTATCAACCTATCCTCAAAGTGTGGTAAAATTAGAATTTATTTATTGATGATGTTTATTAATGGCATCTTCCATAATTTCCACATCCTTAAATGCTTTTGTGCACTCAATGTGGTCTTTTATTAATAGAGTTGCATTAGCCACTTGTTGCCTCAAGACCTCCTCATATTGAGTTGAGCCTCTATTATTTTATTTAGACATGCCATGCTTGGTAAAATTTCATCCAAAATTGGGATAACCTCCTCAACTCTTTCCAAAGCACTACAGTAGATATCTACTATAATGGTGAATTGCTTCATTAATTTTTGGGACTTATCTCTAGGTGCAGGTTGCTCCTTATTCTTTTTGAGCAATAGCTCAATCAATGTCTCTAATTTCCTAATGGTGTCTCCCTCCAATGCTAAACCATCTGCAAGCATTGGCTCTTCTTTCAAAATTATTTTACAAAGGTTTAATACCCTTACTTTAGCCTCAATGGTCTCTTGAAGTTGTTGCTTCGAGGAAGCCACTTCCTTTGCTAGTGCTTATTTTTCATCATACACTTTATTATACATTTCTACCACCCTGTCATGTTTATTTTTAGTTTTGCATGCGTTTAACTCTAATAAAATATTTTGGCACATCACTTCTATAGTAAGTTTTAAAAATGTGATATTTGTCATTATTGAGGAGATTTGTTGTGGATCAATTTTCATAAGGTTAAGTAGTCTTGGGGCATCTAGGCTATAAAAAATACAATCTAATGAAATGTCAAACTAAGGCTCTTCACTATACATCTCTAGAAAGAAGGATAATTTCTTCCTTATTTCTAGGGTCATGTCATTGGGGTGGAAATGCTTCCAAAGATAGAGTTTTTATTCATCTACATCAAACTAGTATCATTCACAGAGATTAGACATCACTCTTTTTTTGGTTCCCCCTTAGCTAGCCTCTTCCCCTTTTTTGGGTCTCCCTCAAGTTCATAATGGCTATCGATAGCCATCCCATCCATTCTAATCCCTTCATTATTCACTTGATCAATGGTTGGGACCTCTCACATAAGGGATGGAGTCTTTTCTAGATCAGATTACAAATTATGTATCTACTCGTAGGAGGGGTCCTTTTGGGGAACTTATCTTGGAGAGTGTTGAGGTTTTGACCTAGTGGTATTCCTTGGAGAAAGTGAAGGTGAAGGTGAAGGTGGTGGTGGATAAGGTGGGGGATTTGGATGAGGAGATGGTCGAGGTGAAGGTGGGGTAGGTGAGTGGGAAGGAGTATTATGAGGTGAAGGTGATGTAGGTGGTGAACTATGAGATGGACATGGGGATGATGATGGTGAAGACAAAGGATGTGGTGAAGGTGAAGTGTGAGGTGGTGGTTGTGGTGATGAATGATGAACTGACTTGAAGGGATGTGCCTCCACTATCTTCTACCACTTTTAAAGGCCCTATAGCACACTTGTGTTCGTGCTTAGCTCAAACAGCATTTTTCTCATCGATACCTAGGGGATCCTCTCCTTGGGTTCCCCATCTTGAGGGTACTGGTTGGGGTATAAAATATAAAATAATCTATGTACCTATTTCCCAACTAGGATATTCTTTATCTTAATACTAGTCACGCTTGTTTCTCCCCTCTCTGTATAGGGCCTTTTTATTGAGATATACAAACATCTTCTGGAAGGTATGGTGCTTTACATCAATCCATTATACTTGTATATTGATTGGTTTTGCATCATATATTTTGTTTATAAAATTGATAAAGTAGCATGCAGAGAAGGCATATGGTAGTTTAAGCCATGTTGAGAGCTCTCCTAAAGGATTCATCCAAATACGCATCATAAAGAAGTGTTGCTTCATAGTGAATTCTAGTTTATCCTATATTAGAGAGGGTAGATCCTTATGGATGCACCATTCATTCCCAAAAGCCACTTTCTTTCCATCAAACTAGTACATCATCTTCAACTTACATGTTATAGTGATGTGTTGAGAGGTGAAAGCTTTGTAGTGCTCAGTGGAGGACTTGTGAGTGGGGGGATACACCCACTTCATAGATCCTAAACTATAATGTTGATTTCATCAAAAACCAATAATAACAAGATTGCCCATAAGGAAACCTAAACTTAGGTGTTGTATTTACCTTCTCTACATTTTTAGCTATCTTTTGGGCAAAGTATAGTGCCCAATTATATTATATTCCCTATACTACTTGGTTTTTTATGTGAAGGTGGGCCATATCCACCTCCTTTCATCGATTGGTCCCTCTAACCTTGGTGGAAATCATCCATGATATGACTCTTAGGGTAGGATATTACATGTTTGTGATGTGCATTATATGTCCTTTAATTTGATGCATAAGCATGATGGTGATCTATTGGATTTCCTCTGTATCTACCAAGTCATCCAATACATTAACCCTTGAGCATTGGAGTCTTGTGACCTTATTTACCCTCTTCACATTGATATTCATATTGCACCCTATGAAATGGATGTAATCCTCATGAACACATGAGAGGAGGAACTAAACTACCTCAATAGGATTTCCAAAATATGGTAGTTCGAAGAGTTAGAAAAGGTTAGCTTTGTCTAGCTAGTTCTTGAAGGTTAGGTCATAAATCACTTGGTTTCATGTGTTGGTGGTCTATACCTAATTATCATTTTGTGATTACACCTCATTTCTTGCATAACAATGGTTGTAGTCAAATACAATCATATTTTCCACCTTAAAGACCCAAATTTCCATGTGTAAGACTGACTCAGGGTATTACATCTCTTCTATGTAAATGGTTTGAAGTGGAGATGGTGGGGCGATCTATGATGAAGATGCATGTGTCTACTTTCCCTTTTACACCATTTTAGCTTCTTTCACACTCTCTCTCTAAGCTTATATTCACTACTCTTGTCTAGGTGTCTCTTTTAGGTCTTCTAAAGGCTCCTCTCTTATAGGAAACCACACTCATCTACTCACCTCTCTCTCTTCTAGTATGGTTGATAGTTTTTCAAGCCTTTTTGCCTTTTTCTTCGACTGCATTACCTTTTTTGACACTTGAAGTTTAACCCTTTATTTCCCCATATTCCTAAATGAATACCTGGTGTGTTTAAACTTGCCTCAACTCTTGATCTTCACACTTTAATAATGGCAGAACCTATAACCCACAATTTTTCAAAGAATGATCTCAACCCACTTCTTCACATGTTAGCATGTAACAACCTTCCTCCACTTGGAAATCCTCTTCACATATTCTTTTATTTCTTAATCACTATGTTTCATAATGATATTGACTTCATCTCTAGTTCTCTAGTTCATTAAGCAGTTGAAGACTATAGTAAGATAAAGTGTATAATAGCTTCGACTTGGTTATTTATAAGTCCTTCGGCCAATCTACCTCATTAATTTCTTTCCTCTCCTTGTCATTTTTGGTGATAAATGCATATCATCTAATGGTCTTCATACTTTAGATCTTACATTGAGCCTTTAGTGTTATAAAAAACTTATCCCATCATTCCACTCACGTGTTTTTTGTTATGACTACCCTTATTGCATTAATGGTTCATTCCTTCTCGTGCCTTTCTTGGAAGTGGGTGACAGTTATCCCATTTTTATGGAGTAATGGAAACTAGCTATCATGAAAATGGTGGGAATCTATTTTATTAAATGACTCATACACCGTTAATCACTTCCACACCATGTATGATTTTTTCCCCTTTGAAACTTGTGCACCCACATGTTATGTCTTGTATTCATATCATAATATCTTACCCCACACTAAAAGGGTTTGTGGTCCTCCACGAAAACTAAACTAAGAATTTGAAAAGTGAGTCATGCACCTCAAGGGCAGTACTTTTTATTAAAAATAGAAAATACTAATATAATAGCCTTAAGCCTTATTAAAAAATAACACAAACTTAAATAGAATCACAATACGACAAAAGCCAACTCCCATTATAGTGTCTTGGGAATAATTGACCATCTATTCACTTTAGTCGGTATGCACTGGTAGGTTGAATACTATGAATTATGAATAGTCCATCCTAATGAATGTAGAGCTTCCTAAGGTGGCATAACAACTTAGAGTCATAGAGAATAACTTTCATATCTAGGGTATAGATTTTGTTCTTTAGATGGCCATCATGCCATGCATTCTGTTTCTATTTCTCAATATCTTGATTTCAATGAGGGAGAAACTAAGCCTCATCTATTTTTATGAGTTCATCAAGCCGAGATTTAAAATATGCATCATCATCAAGGTTTCCTACATGTGCTATCTAAAGAGATGGAACCAGGAACTCAACTAGCATGATTGCTTCCTTTCCATATACCAATTTAAATGGTGTATTTTTGTTGAGGCATTTGCATGTGGTCTGGTATGCCCAAAGTATTATAGATACCTATCATCCCAATCATTTCTACCAATATTATAGATTTTTATCAAAGTGGTATCGAGGATCTTGTTGAAGACTTTTATTATTTCATTAGCCTGTGGGTAGTATGGTATTGTCTTGTGATGTGTAATCATGAATTTAACCAATAAGATTCAAATTGTCTCATTCAAAAAGTGGGTTCCTTGATCATTGGTAAAGCTTAAAGGACATTGAAATCATTTTATAATATTTTCCAAGATGAACCATGTGGTATTTTTTGCCGTATAGTCTTTGGTTGGTACTACCTCATCCTAGTGCACTAAGTAGTCAGTTACCACAAGTATGTATCGTGAGCCTATTCTTTGTCCTACTAGAGTGATGGGCCCCACAAAGTCTATATCCCACATTTTAAATAGTTACAAAGAATAAATTAGGGACAATGGCATGGCATATCTTATATTGGGTCTTCCCATGTGCTTGTAAATATCACATTACCTTGCATATGCCTTTCCATCTTTAAATAAAGTTGGCCACTAGAGTCCAGCAAGCAACACCTTGCATGTGGTAGCCTCCCTAGCATAATATCCTCTATCAATACCTTCATATACTTATCATAATACCTAAATGTGTTCATGTTGCATTACATAATGGTGCAATCATCATAGTCCATCTTGTATATATCTCATGCTATGAGTTGATAAGGTGTGGCATGGACCACAAGTTGTTTCTTTTCTTGTAAAGTGAGAGAATTAGGTGCACAACCAGTATTGAAGAATGCCACAATATCCTCAGTTCTTTAGGTACCCTATAGATTTGTAAGAGTTGCATGTTAGAAATTTCATCTTCTATAGCATGTGGAGGTTCTCCATTTTCAACTTGGGATAGATGGTCAGGTCCATAATTGGTTTTTCCAGGTTTTACTACTATGAAAAACTAGAATTCTTGGGAGAGAACTATCCAACAAAAAATTCTTCCATGGAGAACTACCTTGTTGATGAGATACTTTGAAGTCTCATGGCTGGCATAGAATATAAATGGCATGTCCATAAGGTACTATCTAAATTTTTTTAGCACATAAACCATAGACAAGGCTTTGTGTTTAGTAGTGGTATAGTTCCTTTTGGTCGATGTGATTTTTATGTTGGAAAAATAGATGGGATGGTCCAAATTTCCCTCTCATGGTTATGTAAGTATTGTGCCAATTTCTATTCCAAATGCATCAACATGGACATGAAAGGGTTTTATCCAATCTAGAAATTATAAGATAGGAGTGGTAACTAGTCTTTCCTTTAGAGTTTCAAAACCTACTTTGCAAGAATTAATCCATATAAATTGTTCATTATGCTATAACAGCTCTTCAAGTGACACTACAATCTTGGCATAACCCCAAATTAACTTCACGTAGTAGTTATTGTCTCCAAATCTTGCACCTTAAAAGAGGTTGTTCAAGCCTCTTCAATATTTTTCCAATATGGGAATACTTCCAAGTGTGTGGGGCACCTATAATGGAAGTAAACCTCTAGATTTTAAGGGACAGCTCCCTAGATATGACTTGATGTGCTTATGCTACTAAAACTATCTATTATGGGTGAAAAGGGAGAGAAATATACATAAATAAAACCTAAACTAGGAGGTGATACAACAAGAGTTTCTTCCATTCATACACTTGGAATTTTTATAATCAACTAAGACAACCAAACTAGCCTCAACACTATTAATGGATCTCCCTAGCATTAGTGTTTCTCATGAAGGCGAATAACAACTCAAAAAATGAAAGCAAATAAAGGGAAGGTTAAATATGAAACTACCAAACTCATACACACTTTAAGAGTCTATTTAAGTAGCATACACTTCATGAAACCTATTAGGAGAGAAGTCATTTTCAGCAACACATTCAAGGATTCATGAAAATAAGCTGAACTCAATCAATGCTTGACATTCAAGATGGATCACTTCAACACGTAGTGAAAATGGGATTAGAGTATAACTAGCTTGCTTCTCGTTAGCTTAAGTACAAATAAAGGTAAAATTTTGGTAGGGAATCACCATACCAAGAGTTGGAATCCCCTTCAATAGCCAAAATGGCTCATACTTATCGAAATTGGAAAGAGAGAGAGAGGAAAAATAAGTCTAAGAGACACAAAGACATGTGTCCAAATGTGGAAACCACTTATAATGCATGTAGGTGAAGTGTAAAAAGATTTAAAAACTGATTTTCATATGTGTCCATTCCAAACAATCATCCTCTTCCAAAATTATCATATCATCTCTTTAAGCACCTTCCATAAAACTACCTTCATCATTGGCCTTCATTGGGCATTCCAAAGCTGACTAGGGGCAAGTGTCTCTTTTTCACTGATAAGATAAAGTTACAAGGAATCCTCTACCTACATTGGGAGTTTTCAAAATCATTTTTATTCTCTTACACAAGAAGAATCATCATCTTTCACTATGATCACTCCTTTTTAGACCTTTCTTGACACTTGGCCTTAGCATCTCCTTATTCTCCCTAACTGATACATACTAGGGGTCTTAGGACACATGTTAGGATACCTCATATGCTCAACTCCATCCAAAACACCTCAAAAGAACTCCAAATTTTATTTGCCATTATTTCCACTATGTGATCACTTTTCTCAATCTAGACTGGCTTAAGTGAGAAACCTAGTAGAGACACTCAGGATAATTTTTAAGCTTTGTAAATGACATGGGGAGTTGATTCAACTCCAAATATATCCTCTAAAGTGATTAGCATCCTTTGATCATCTCCAAAACCTACAAAACATAAGAAATTATCAAAATAACTAGTCCCCTGCTCCATCCATATAGATTTTTTACAATATAAATACATGGATTTGATCCTCATGGAGTTGCCAATGACTTTCCTTTAGGTCCTAGGGTCAAATTCTTCCACTTGATAGCACTCTAAATGGTTTTGAGATACCTTGTGCATTATATGAGGCTTATGAAAGTAATGAAGATCTACTAATGGATTCCATAGTTATACTAATGGAGTCTATAGTTATGTTGTAGGAGTCTATAGCTATACATATGGAGTCCATAGTTTTGCTATAGGAGTCTGAAGATGGACTAATGGAGTCCATAGTTTTTCTAATGGCTTCAACATCTCTCCACTAAGCCTAGTGGCTTTGGATCCTCTTTCATGGATTTATCACACTTGGTCTTATTCCAACACCTTAAGATCATTCATTCATGTTTGTCCATGCTTATCCAAGCTTTCCCCAACTTGTGTTTGTAGCCACTTCAACCTTGACCTTCAATTTCCACCATTTTCTCTCTTCTGTAAGTTTTAAGCCTTGAAAGAGGCCTATCTCTGAGACAAAAAAAAGAGTATTGTCCCTTATTTTTCATCACTTTTGAATACATTGAAGGCTTATTTAGGTCATTAATACCCCTTGTACCAAATTTCAGATCTTAACTCCTCCATTACACCACCAAACCCCTCAATTCTGCTAGGCAGACTTCATGAATAGGTAGAGTTTGAGCGTAGGCAAGGTATAGGTTGGGTTTGGAGATATTAGGGATTGAATTTAAATTTATTAGGACATGAAATGATAATTTGTACATAAAATTATTTAATCCAACCCTTTTATAGCCTAATTTCCCCTTAAACACCTTCTATGCTCTTGAGACATAGAATAAGTCTATGACTGAAAGGAAGGGAAACCCTATTTTGTGACCTGGTTGTAGGCTATTATGATATTGGTTTAGCTTTAAAGACACAATTAAGACCTTATTTTATGTTCACTATGTTTATGTATGCATATAGGTGTGCTTGGGGTTTGGAAATAGGCATATAAGTGTGTTTGGGGTTTGGAAATAGGATTTGTTCATGTTGTATAAGTTTAATCCTAAGTTAATTGAGATCACTTCACACTTTAATTTCACCTATATCCACTTTAATAACTCCAAACCAAGTTCAAACTCCAAATTTATTCCTCAGTACCAACATGCCTCACATGACTATGTGTTAGGCTGCATGTAGGTTAATTTGAGATCACCTAGGTCATGTGGTTAATGGAATAATCTTTTCACTTTAGGTATAGTGTGATTTAAGTAATAAATTCACTCTAAACCTCCAAATTGGTTACTATATGCCTAATTGAGACAAGATCTTACCCAATCCTATTGTAAATGACCCTTCCCAAGACTGTGTGTGGATAAGGAAAGATATGTTATTGATCAAAAAATCAAACCTCATATCTTATTTGACCTATAGGCTCAATAATGTTATTTTAACTAGTTTATATTGATCAATATTAGTGTCATATCTTAGTATTATCAAATTTAAATGCGAAACCACTTTCCAATCAATGTCTTGTAGATATCACTGCCCCTTTTTAGTGGGTTTTTGGCAACTTTAAGACCTTGAAACTCTCATATCCACTCCTCCTTTGCTCCTTAAAATTGGCATATTTATTGTGGGTGGATAGGTATATTATATGAAATAACTAATCTCATTATAAATTCCTTCCATCATGATAAATGTTAATTCAGAAAAGCTCAAGGATCTTTATCTGCAACTTTCAAAGACAAAAGAACCAATATAGCCCAATCATTGTTTTGAAGGAAAATTACACTTAGCATAGCATTCTAAATCTCATGGCATGAAAAATATGAACCTTTGGGTATGTTATGACTTTAAAAATTAACTCCATCATGTCTTTCACTCTTTTCACCTTTGTACAAACCTCGTGAACTCAAGCATAAGTTGACTGTGAGTAAACTAGGTAGTGAACAAGGAAATTGGGCAATTTGGCTTTGGAGGAGTATGCTAATTTTATATTTCACAAGTTAATTAAATGATATAACTTTTAAAACATGAACTCAAGCATATTAAACATCTTTAGAATCCTCTTTCCATGTTGAGAAAACTCAAGTTACCCATACATGGTTGCCCACTTGAAAAACAAGCATAATTTTGGAAATCTCCTTCAAAGACATTAAGAGAGAAGTGTTGGATGATGGAAATTCCATTGTAAATGATTTATCCCAACCTAAAAACACTTCATCAAACCCACACAACTCCATGGATTCCTAAAAACAAGAAACATATGAAAACTTATACCCCTCTTGAATGCAAGTTCATAAAAAATTGACTAGGATGTAAGTGATTGTTCATGAAGGAGGAGCCACAAATATGGGAGTTATTATTATTAATTTGAGGTTTACTTAGATTAATATCCACTTGTAGAATCATTCTCCCTGACTCCACTTCTATGGCCCATAACAAGTGTTTGAAACTGCTCTTCCTTAGTTTGCCAAGTGAAAATAAAGGAAAAGAATTTATAAATGGACATTTTTATGAAATATATATAATCCAAATGTTTTAATGACCTATGGGTATGTGATGAGTCACACCACCATGTTTTTATCTATAAGAGAACTTGAGAAGTTCATACAAGTGTTAGAAATGGCTTATTTTTTAAGGAAAACTACAATTTGACTGATGAACTTGACTTGTAACTACCACCTAACATGAGCCTAACATAATTTGACCTTATCCATGTTTATATCCACCCTAAGGATAAATATTTTAATTTTAAAGTCCTCAAAAGTCATTTAATTAAGCTAAAAGGTGGCCAAATTACCCTTTTAGCATCTGAAACCTAGCAAGTGGTCAATTTATGACTTGTAAACACATTGAAACCTATCAAAGACCATTTTAAAACATTTACAAAACAAATTTATCCTTTTAATAAGTTTTACCATAGTTGACCAATGTTGACTTGTGTTGATTAGGCCAGTACTAAGAGAATGAGCTTTAACAGGGACTAGGGGAAGGGCAAATGAGATGTATAGGACAATAGAGGACCCCATAGGACACATGAAACTTTATTAAAAAGTTTAAAATAGTATGGGTTGACCTAAATTTGACTTGGGGTCAAATTTTTTCAATAGTAACCTATGTGTCCTAAGAATGCATGTACCTCACGCTAAGTTTTTGGCACTGGCAGATGAAGAATGATAGAGACCTTGGCTATATCTACCAGGAGTCCTTTACAAATGATATGCCCAAGGAGTACCCAAAAAGGTATCATAAATAGGAATTTCTTCAAATTCAATGAAATTTCTAATACTTGATAGTGCTCAAGCATGAGCCTCAGATTGGCACAATGGTCCTTGACCAACCCATATACCATCCAGTTGTCTAAGTGAACTTGGAGAAACTTATGGATAAAATCTTTGAAGGCCTCCACTACTACTCATGAGAATATCATTGGGGAATTTTTCAACCTGAAAGGCATGATGGTATAGGCAAAAGAGCCCCATTTTATAGCAAATGTGGTCTTGAAGCAGTCTTCCTCAGCTATCTGGACTTGGTGATACCCTGAGAACCTATCGATAAAGGAGTATATCTCACAACTGGTAACACATTCTAAGATTTCCTCTATAAAAGGTGTTTAGAAAGGATTGGTGACACAAATGCATTCAAAACATGATAATCCATGTAAATACGAATATGCCAATCCTTTTTTATACTGATTACCATAGGACTCACCCATTCATATTCATCAATAGGAGTAATTACTCTGATGCAAAGTATGTTATCAATCTCTTCTTTCATGTGCACTTAGAGCTTAGGGTTGATCTGGTATAGGCATTTCTTCATGGGATGAATTACATCAATCAATTTTATATGTATCTTCTTGAGAGAAGGGTGAACACCTTTCATTTCACTATAGTTCCTTAGAAATACATCATGATACTCTTTTAGCAATTCAAAGATTTGCAAAATTTATATCTCAGTCTAATAATTTATTATGGTCGTTACCTTAAGATCTTGATCTGTGCCAATGTTAACTTGAATAGTTTGAATGGGCCCATGATAAGGGTTATCTATGGGGGGGTTGTTGTCTTGAATAGTTCATGATCTAGTACTTGTAGGAACATGTAAGTTGTTATTCAATGAATTGAATGGAGTGGATCCTTCTCCTTCATCTACTTGAAAGATGATCTTCTACTTTCTTAGGTAGATTTTTTCATAATGCTCTTCACTAAACACTATTGGTAGTGTAAGATTTGATTATCTGGGAGGCTCAAATAAACCCAAGGGTTCCTCTGGTTCCTGATGAATATGACACAGGTGATCTTCCACTGGACTCAAATCTCAAATAATTACTTCATGTATGGTTTGAAGAGTAAGTTATAGGTCAATCCTTGGTAAAGGGTAAGAAAGCATAGATGTGATTTTTTCCCTAGTAGCTATCAAAACCTTGTTCCCATGTGCTTTTCTTCATGTATGTATCAAGCTCGTGCCCAAGTACGTAAGGTTCTATAGAATGTATGGACCCATAGGTATTCTAGTAAAAATGTTTCCTTAGCTAACCATATTATTTCACATGCCTCAAGGTGAGGTTCAGGTACTTCTATACCACTATAGCTGAGTGTATCTCTAATCTTATTGTCATGGTGGAATATATGATGTAGAGCATCTCACACTTGATCCTAATATAAAAGGTTTTCTTTATGTATATGCCACTCATTTTTGGTACATAGAACTCTTTGAGGTGCTAGACAAAATCATACACCTCCATTTATCCTTAGAACCATTGAGCTTCATTAAGTCTCTCTAATGGTGGTCCATCCAATGGTCCTCACATTGCTAAACCTATGAGGTACACAAATTTGTGACGCTTGAGAAGATGGCATGGGATGTTTTCATTTCTATTGATGGTGTTGCACAATCTTCTAGTGAGGTCATAATCACCATGGGCCCAACATTTGTAAGCATTGCTTGTTGTATCTAAGATAGATTGGTTTTCCATCCAATGAAGAATACCATCTAGCATTGGATCATGTTGTTCATCATGTCAAGCAGTCACATTATACAAATTGATAATGTCTTCATCAGTGTTTATGGGCTCAATATAGAGTGGTCCTTGTACTTGGTCTAAAGGTATTAACACACACTGATCAGTATTCTCAAAGCTAATGTATCTATTTTTAAATCTTAAATCTACATGATTTTCATCGCATCTGGGCCTTCCTAGTAAGGTTGGGTAATTATCAGCCTCTGCCAACTCCAAAACCTCAAAATTTGCTTTGAAGGGAACCCCAAGTATTTCAATAGTGGCATTTTTAAGGACTTTGATAGGGTGCATATGAGTCTTATTTACCATGAACAAGACATGAAGTGAAGGTTTCAAAGCTGGACTAGACATTTTCTATCAAGGATCTTTAGTGAGAACATTTACTTCAGTGCCAGTATCTACTAGAATATCCCAGATTACCCATCTATTGATAATAGTATTAACTAATGTTTTTATGTCTTCTAGGGAAGTGCAACTAGGACTTTCCTGATATCGAGCATGGTTTAAATATTGATCTTCACTTTTTTTACTTAGTTGAGTGAGGATTTCGTTTGGTAGGCAAGCTTGACCTTTAAACCAAGTGCTAATTTTGGGAATGATGTCTTCATCAAGCATGCATTTGCATAGTTATTGAAATCTATCCTACATTACTAGAGGTTCAATTTCCCTTTATACTACAGTGTGTTATGTGACATCCCTATCCTTAAGGTATTGAATCTCACCTTGTAGCTCATGTACAAGTGTCATTATATCTTGAATGACATAATTTTTTTGAAGTACATCAAGGTACTTTTTATCCTATGGTTCTTCTTTATGTACCTTTTTAACTAAGTTAGGTGTAGATTGTATCTAACCCACACTATGAATAGTAAATATTTAATTGTTGTACAATATGGATGGTTGGTTGAGCATGCCATTATGTTTTGTCTATATAGATCATACCAACACCTTTTTCATTATGATCCTTTATGATGGTTGCATATAGATCTAGGCACTCTTCTAGTCAGTGGTCATTTTTGTAGAAAGCACAGGTTGGGTATTATGGGCAATCCCTCTATAGTGGTTTGGAGAACCATACTTGTAGCAAGTCCTTGGTGGAAACTTATTGCCTCATCCTCATCCTCTTCTATGCCAATGATAGCCACCATTATCCTAGGAACTAGTGACTGAGGCTTGACATGTGTCACATGCTCGAGCTTCATGAATATCAGTAATTAGATGGAAATCATTGGTATAATGAGTATAAGCATAACAAATATTATAATACATGGATACTTTATTACTCATGGCCTATTGCAAGAGTGAATAGGAGTGGATATCATGTTCATCATGATAAATCTCATAAGTTTGTTTTAAGACTGCATGGATGTTCTTACATGGGTAGTTGTTTCTTATGTGTCCTTTAGTTTCACAGTTAGTATACTAAACACCACTACATGTCTCATGTGCATTGTTTGTGAATAATTTTTCAAGATAAGATGCCATAGATTCTATTTGATCCAACATAAAGGGACTAATCCTAGTATCTATACTTCCAACCACTTCAGCACGTAGGGTAGCCTTTTGAGCCTCTCATGCATTGGTGAAAGCTCTTTGTGACAAGGTTTGTCAAAAAGGTAACAATAATCCCCCTACAAACCATTGTGCATGTTAAGTAAGATTTATTTCAAAGGACAACTTAGAAATCAAGGTCTTGAATAGTGCATCATATTCCCTTATGCTCTCTATAAGTCCATACTTTATGTCTTTTAGCACTACTATACTCTGCTGCTCAAACTCAAGAATATCAAATTATTGTAAGAACACTAATTTGAGATGGTCATAGTCGACCATTTCTTGATAAGGGTCGAATTTGTGATACCATTTATGTGCACATTCTAAGAGGGTGGTTTTAAACTATGTTTCATTTCACTTAGAGGACATGATTCCATGTGGCCCCCAAATCATTTCACACTTATGAACATGCTCAACTGCATTTTCCAACCCATGGTACTCAGGTAGGTGTGATGTCATTTCATAATAAACCATAGGTGGTTAAACAAATGATTGTTGAGAAGTTCCAACTCTTATTCTTAGAGGGGGTCCACTTCCTCTAGTACCTCCTCCTAATCCTCCTCCAGTACCTCTAGTAGCAATGCCCATGGGAAAAGGGATGGTGAAGGGTTGATTTCCTAGATTGGGGTGTGTATTTTGGCCTTAAACAGAGCCTTCAAGCATTTCAAGTTGTGCCATGGATTTTTCTTAAAAATAAAAAGATGTAGATTCTAAGTTATTTCCTAATGTCCTGGTCTCAGTTTTCCTTATCTATTCACCTTTTTAATCTATGCTATCTATATCCCAATTCCTTATATGTACTCTATCTAACTCAAAGGCATGAGCATGCACTATGGTGGGAGAGCCTGATTGAAACCTACTAGGTTTGTCTCTAGAAATCTAGTACATTTCTCTACAAGATAAAAGAGGCAAAGCATGTGTCCCATAAGTGATGGATTCCTCATGCACATCCGTCTCCCTAAAACTCTTCATAGTGCTCCTCGAGTGCTCCCAATCTCTTCCCATGCCACAAAATCTATGATCCTCTATCAAGCTTCATCATACTTCCTTTTTTGTAGTGCTTGCTAGCTTGATGCCATGTTGAACCCATAATATTAAAGCAACCAATAGTCTCCCCTCCAAATGTGTGGCTCATGTACATGAGATTTTAGCCTTCCATGGGTAGTGTTTCCAACCCAAGATCAATAATTATCTTTTTAATCTCAAAAGGAAATAATGAAAGATATCATCCCCTTGTTTCTTATATAAAATTGAACTTTGCTTCCTTAGAACATATGTGGTCATGGTATATTCTAGGATGTAACTATTCCAAACACTTTTCCACCAGTAATCAACCAGTTATATCCAAGAAACTTTTAGTCATGTTAAACTCCTTTGCCATTCTAGTGTCCATGACTATCTCCATCCAAGGTTTCAAGATCATCCTTGAAAATATGCTAAGATCCAAGAATGCAAAAGAATAGAGACCTTAGAAAAGAAAGTCTCATATAATGAGTTGTAAAGGTTTTCTTTTACCCACTATCATGAAAAAACTCCTAGTTTAAGATATGGAACCACAAATTTATATTTAGCATTGGTAATCCATTCTTCAATATTCTCTAATGTAATGTGCTCAAACATTTCCCATAATCATGCTCTAATTACTTCAGGTCTCGACAATAGAACTAAAATGTTGGGTTTTCTCTTTAGGTTGGCATTAAAGCCTCTTCCCAATAAAATAGTTTGTTGGCCCTATCATGTGAAGATTGAGTCTCACACCCTCACCTGTAGTGCATAGCAAAAGACCAGTTCCTAAAGACTTTATAAGATGACATGTATTTACTCATTTCTTATCAACTAAATATCCTATTATAGTTTCTCAATAGATTATACTACCATTACTAGCTAAATATAAAAGAAAAGAACTCATGACTTCATTTACTTAACACATTTCAATATTCAACATAGTCCATTACTAAAAATACCATATGATAAACATTGAATTCTTATTAAGCACTTATGGATTATAAGACAAAAATGCTCTATATCCCTTCAAAGGTTCACACACCAAAAATCCCCCATATAAATGTTTACAATAGGAATTTTTATACTTGTTTTGCCCTATCCATGTGTCAATTTCCCAACCCAAAATGGACACATGGCATATATACTCTCAATAGGTTAAGTGTCATGGCTCTTATAATTAATTTTTCCTATAAAATCGGGCCTCTACACCTCTAGATGTCTGCTCTATGTTATACATTTGTTTCCAAGTGTTCTATTCCTCATAGGTTGTATAAAGCCTCCAATCGATAGGGTCAAAGTGTCTTATTTGATTTATTCTTCAAACTGCTCTTGCATTCCTCCTGCTCTACTTCCCTTGTGCTTCCCTAGTCTTCTTTTTATTTCAAATCCTTTGTTCTCAAGTTTTTCATTCCACACTCTCTTAATCAGGTCTTCTCACACTAGGTATTATGTGCCATTTTCCTTTTACATCCTTCAACTCTCATGCTACTAATCTCATGCCATGGTCCTCCCACACCATGGTTCTCTTGCATTATGGTTCTCCCACACCATGTTATTACTTACATGAAAACAAACAATGGTCCCTCTATAATGCTTGCCAAAATTAGAACAAATACTTTGTCAAAATATAGGGGCCAACAATTCCAAGTCTTCCTCAAGCCACACCCACCCTTACTCAAGAATCCAAAATCACTCCATCTTAGAAGCTTTTTTAGACTATGACCCCTAATTACACCATGCCAACTCTTGTGAATGAACCTTTTCTTAAGCCTACCAAAGACCAAGAAAGAGAGAAGATACTAGAATTAAAGCCAAAGAATCATTTTCCCCCTCTCCAAGAACTTACAATAAGCTTAAATCCAAAACCTTGAGTTGGAAGGATACCTTGTCAAGTCTTAAGCATTACAAAAATTCCTCTTACCCTCCCACCCTCTCCTTTTGCCAACAAGAACCTATGGTTTTGAAGGTAGAAGATGAGGTTGCAGTTGCAGTTGCAAAAGAACATCAAGAAGGAGGTGAAGAAGAGGTAAATATTTACTTTGAATTTCCTCTCTTCATTGAAGATGATGATCATATTCCTTATGAAAAGAAATATTTTAAGGAGCTAAGTGTAGTGAAACCATCAAAAAGCAGCCTTCAAAAAGACATTCATGAGGTTGCAGTTCCAATCAAACATGAATAAGTAGTGGTAGTCCTTGACAATTAAGATGAAGAGAATTCATGGCAATAGTTGTACCATGACTTCATGAGAGAGATCCAAGTGTTCACTAGTAGTGGATCTCTTGAAGATCAAGACAAGAAAACTAATAGGATGGAGCATGAAGTACATCTTAAAGTAGCTAATGATGACATAGTGGTCTTTAGTGAAGTTGTAGCTGAGTATGAGAAAAGTTTTCATGAGGATGTTTTGGTCACTAGCCCTATTGAGCATCATGAGCAGATGAAACATATTGAACAAGTCAAAACTCAACTAGACCATGTTTTGATTGAAGCATTTGATGATCCTATTGTCCCTGAATAAAATGAAAAGAATGAAATCCAAATTGACACATTTTCACATGACCAAGAGGAGGCTACCTTTTGGGAATAACCTGTAAATTTTAGTCTATGTTTAGATGACAAACATGTACTCTCAAGTAAACATGCTCAAGAAGAAGTTAATCAAAGTGTGCATATTAAAAATCATGATCATAAAGAGTCATCAAAGTTTGAAGTTTTAGATGTGGTCACATTGGAGAGCTATCCTATCATGAAACATCAACATGAGGTAAATGTTAAGAATCAATATGAATTTGTATTCATTGGAACATGTTTGATGTTAATGATTCACTTGAAGGATTGCTAAGAGGATTGGTAACCAAGAAGTAGTTGAGGTCAACTAAGCAAAGGTCCAAGAGGTTGATTGTTTCACACCATTACTCATCATATGAATAGCATGATCTCAAAATATTCCCTTTTACTCTATGAGGATCAATCTTGGTAGATTAGTTTGTACATAGTAGTTTGCTTATGTTGTTTCATTCCATAAGTGCTTCATAACACAAGTGTGGTGTTTGTTTTGTTTAGTATTGCTCCTTGTCTTTTTATGTGTGTTCTTTGTTTTGGTGTGTTATAGTTCATCAATCATCTTATCTTGTCTAAAAGTCTTGCATCCAAAGTCAAGGTATGATTAGGTCTAAGGTAGAGTGCAAGTGACTCCATTACCCAATAGAAGGACAAAGCTACTAGTCAACGAGCAGAGCAAGCATGATACCCCTATGAATCACCAATTTGTTGACTAATTTTGACCCCTAAGATCGAAATGTCAACCCTTATATCAAAAAACATGCTTTTCCTATTTCCATTATTCATTCATAATCCCTTTCATTCCTTATGAGGTCTTAGATGTCTTTTAAATAGCCTTGTTAGCATTATTTAAGGTAATATCTTTATTCAAGCATTCAATGCCTTCAAGGTCAGTCTAGTGGGTACTAGAGGTATGTCATGAGGTGTCAATATGGTACATGGTGTATCAAGTAGGTTCTTTCACTTGGTCACTTGATTTAAAGCTTGTTTAGCTTCTTTAGAGATATTAAGGTATTTTGGCATTTTTAAGATTTTTGGAGAAACCTAGGTTTTTATTGTGGCTAAATTAAGCCTTTTCAAGACACCATTATTGCATGTAACATTTAATCAAGTGGTCAAGGGGTAATTTCAAACTTGAATAAGTCTTAACAAAGTGTATTTCATCTCCATGAGGTCATTTCCACATATGTTGGTATTTTGTGCCTTTTATAAGGCTCCAAAACTATTTTCAAAATAAAAAATGAAGAGAGGTATGTACAAAAGGATTTTACAAGCTAATAAATGAATTTTAAAATGTGCATATGGGTTATAGATGTTAGTGAAGGTTAGAATATGGTTAATATGATAGTTTTAATGCCAAATGGAGTTTAAGGCACTTGTATGGACTTGTTGAGTTCATCTACAAGTGAAAATAGTTTCAAAACATTCCTTCATCTTCAAAAGGTCATCTTCATCCTTAATAATCTTACATAGATCTTAGGAAGAAATAATACTCTTCCTTTCTCCCATCACTCTCTTCATAAGCTCATGAAGGCCATTTTCAAGTGAATGGCATAGGCCATACAGGTAGAGTTAGAGTCTAATATTTTGAATAGATTTGGGGACCCCTATTACCTCTTAATCAATGTCATTGGTCATTTTATTGAGCTTCTTATCTTTATGAACAATCGCTAAGGATCTAGGGTGTTAAAAAAGGATGCTAAACCCCACTGTCTCAGCCTTAGGCAAAATAGTTACAGGTTTGAATTCATGGAGGCAAGGTGAAAATTTTAGAAGTTCCTAAGAGGTCACACAACTCACCTACATCATTATTCATCACCATATAACATATATATGTAGTGGTCAATCAATAATATCTCATGGCCATAAGTTGTAGTTTTGGTCTCATGGTCTTGGTTCCTAAATGAGACCAAAGATGTATGTTATTGGTTTTTATGTGGCCTTAAAAATATCAACATACCATATTTACATTTCATAAGGTTACCAAAAGTCTCATCAACACACAAATGGTCTTAGATTCCATCTATGCATGTTAGTCTTTCTCGTTGCAGGTCTCCATGAGGTTGCAAGAAAATGTAGGTGTTTTGAGACTTTCTAAGTGTCTGGATTAAAGAAATACAACCCTATTTCAAGTATGAAATTCAAGTAAGATGTTTTATATCCTTGTGAACTTAAAGTAACCTAATATCACTTGAGAGAAAAAGGTCTAAAATATAAGGAATGTAGACCTACAAGTCTGCAGACCTGTAGCTCTACACCTTGTGAGAATTGGTTGAGGTTTGTAAACCAAGTTTTGAGTTGAAATACATAAAAATAATATCAATGGTAGTTTTATAAAACTTAAAAGGGTTCATGATCAATGAATTGGTATGGTTAAACATCAATGCTCTGTTAGGTTGTGGAACTAAAAGCTTCAACTGTTGCAAACATGGAGGAGGTTGTTGAGTTCCAGGGAGACCGGTGTCAATAGAGTGCAGTGCAGAATGAAACTGACATCGACAGGTGTGAGCTGAAGACAACCGGCATCGGCAGGAGGTCAGCCGACGTCGGTCACCTCCAGGCAGATAGGGACCGACGTCGGTCACCTGTGTGTTCCAGAACTATTCGTTGCACGAACAGTTAGTTAGTTGAACTGAGTGTTTGCATGTAAAGGCTAATTATAGTCTTGAGTTGCATGTCTAATTATTGTAATTAAGAAAGTCTAATTATTGTATGCATGAGATCTATATAATAGACTCATAGGCTATATTATAAAGGTGTGCTAGAGAATAAGAGAGCAGAAATTAGCTCCTTCAGAGAGAAGATAGCATGGTGTGTTCCTCTTAGTTCCAAAGGGGTGCTGAGTGTGTATGATCTTGGAGAGTTGCAGGTTTTCAAGTTTGGGTAGAAGATCCACTGGGGTACTGGTTGAAGAATCATAAGGACTTGGTGAGGCAAGGACAAGGGTTCTTCAGGGTGTAGAGATATCTACAAGGTAAGTAAGGTCTATTGATTTGCAGGTGGCAGCAAGGAGAGGGAGATCTACTTGGAGTACGGTTATGTACTTGGTGTACTGGCAGCATTGTTACTGACTGGTTGGAGAGGTGAGCACCAACTCTATATTGGAGTTGTGTGTTGGGACCGTGTGAGAGAGAGGGAAGAAGTCCTTGAGGTGTGGCAAGCCTTTGAGGTGGAAGAAGAAGTGGCATCTTCTTTATTGTATTTTCTTCTGAGTGATTATTAATACAATTGTGTATTGTCTCTCATATCTTGTGTTGTTTCATATTTCTAGTTACTTATCATTCTGGTATAAATTTTGTGTTTAGTTGCTAATACAAGAGGTAATCATATATACTCTTATTGGGGAGAGTAAGATCCTGACAGTTGGTATCAGAGCTTTTGGTTGGGTTACTAACAGGTGGTTTCAGATCTGGTTAGTGTGTGTTGATTACAGGTTACTCACAGGGGTTTCTGATTGAGTGGGAGTATAGCAATGGCAGAAGAAAGTAAGCTACGAATGAAGAAACTGAATAGCATAAATGGTCTGATTAATGAAAAGAAAGAGCAGGTAAAGAAATATTGTTAGTTGGTAGCAGATCAGCAGGGAGAAGCAGATGTTGCAGGGGATGTTGCGCAGGATGCTCTAGATAAAGTAGAATCTTGGTTTACAGATTCTCTTGCCTCTTTCCATGCAGCCTGAAATAGAGCATCTTTTCATGGGTATGTCTTTGGAGACTTTGGAGAGATTTATTTAGGAGCTGGTGAGCCTTGTCAAATGGTTGGCAAAGGAGAAGTGAAGCTAAAATTGCAGACAGATAACACATGGGTGTTGAATGAGGTCATGCAGGGACCAGTCTTGGAGATGAGTCTAATTTCTTCAGGAAAGTTGGGTGATGGGAGATGCACAGTAAATCTCATAGCGGATGCACTTGAATTAGACAGTGGTAAGAAAGTAGGTATCCTTTATCTATCTACTTATATTACTAATTCACCTTCTGTTATAGAGATGTGGCTTTGTAGGCTTGGTTACATATGTAGGAGGGGAATGCATGTTCTTAAGCAGAAGACAGATATCTTTGACAAACTTAAGAACTGGAAAACCTTGGTGTTCATGGAGGAGATGTCGGATATAGATCAGCTGAGGGGACTGAATTATTTTGAGCAGGGCTATGTTAATTTGAATAGGGTTTTGACCCAAAAGGAGCTCATGGGTAAAAAGTCATCACTCACAGGTGAACACAGGTATCGGCATCGGTCAGGAGGAACCAACATCAAATAGATAGTCACCAACATCGATCATGTGCAGATCAATAGAGTCAGTGATGTCAGGCAGCAGGAACCGATGTCGATCATATAGTGACTGACATCGGCAATAGGTACACTAGTGTTGGTCAGGAAACTGATGTCGGTAGATAGGGTCAGTCATAGGAAATTGACGTCGGGCGGGTGCAAATTGGGAGATGGCCAAGACTGGTCACTGGAATGGATATTAGGTGGACAGCTAGCTATCAAGGAGTCTCAAACACCCATATGGAGGACTGAAATGGTAAGTGGACCTCATATTCATTGTTCACCTTCTTACTAGTTGCTTACTGATGGTCAAGAACCAGGAAGATGTGAAGAGGCAATGCAAGTAGAATCCAGAAATAGTGGGAGCTTGGCATGGATGAGGAGTGTGAGTCCTTGGAGAAGAACCAAATAGGAGTTTGTTGGTGGAGTTGTCAGCTGGAAGAAAACACTGAAAGACGGATGGATTCCTAAGTTAAAGAAGAGAGTGTATGGATACGTGAGACAAAAGGCCAAGGTATATGGTCTTGAGGAAGCTGCAGGACAGTGGTACAGGTTTGACAGGTGGATGACAAAGCAAGACTTTAGTCAATGTCAGTGTAACTATTGTGTTTGTTCTCACCAGGTGGATGATGAGTCGTGACATTATCTTGTTACTGTATGTGGGTGATATGCTAGCAGGTTCATACATACAGGGTTTTGCTGAGCTAAAGGTAAGGTTAGTTCAGTGGCATGTCATGAGGAATTTGGAGCAGTGAAATTCTTTGGCATAAGAGACATGGAGATTTTGTCTCTAGTGGGAGCTGATGTGAAGATGGTGTTGGTGGGATTCAATATACAAGATGCAGAATCGAAAAGCACACCAAGGGCTGGACAGTTCAAGCAGATCTTAGAATAGGGTTCGAAATCACATAAGGCCTGGTGTAGACCAGAGTTTTCCCAAGTAGTGGGAGTTGTCAGAGAGTTTGGAGCCAATTCAGGGAAGGTAGAGGGACTAGCAGCAGGTTAATATGTTATGCAGGGTCAAGGACTTCACTACATGGATATGTAGGTTCGGATGTGGCAGGATACTTGGATGATAGGAAAGGCATCACAAGGTGTGTGGTGGGTGGTCTTCAAAATGGAGCTTGAAGAGGGATACAAGCCAGGAAATGAATTAGATGGTGTATAGGTACAGGTATAGTTGCAGCTATTTATCTCCAAGTGGGAGATTGTTAGGTTATGGAGCTAAAAGCTTCAACTGTTGCAAACATGGAGGAGGTTGCTGAGTTCTAGGGAGACCAATGTCGGCAGAGTGCAGTGCAAAATGAAATCGACATCGGCAGGTGTGAGCTGAAGACAACCAGCATCGGTAGGAGGTCGGTCGACGTCAGTCACCTCTAGGTAGATAGGGACCGACGTCAGTCACTTGTGTGTTCCAGAACTATTTGTTGCACGAACAGTTAGTTAGTTGAACTGAGTGTTTGCATGTAAAGGCTAATTATAGTCTTGAGTTGTGTGTCTAATTATTGTAATTAAGAAAGTCTAATTATTGTATGCATGAGATCTATATAATAGACTCATAGGCTATATTGTAAAGGTGTGCTAGAGAGTAAGAGAGCAGAAATTAGCTCCTTCAGAGAGAAGAGAGCATGGTGTGTTCCTATTAGTTCTAAAGGGGTGCTGAGTGTGTATGATCTTGGAGAGTTGCAGGTTTGCAAGTTCGGGTAGAAGATCCACCAAGGTACTGGTTGAAGAATCATAAGGACTTGGTGAGGCAAGGAAAAGGGTTCTTCAGGGTGTAGAGATATCTACAGGGTAAGTAAGGTCTATTGATTTGCAGGTGGCAGCAAGGAGAGGGAGATCTACTTGGAGTACGGTTGTCTACTTGGTGTACTGGCAGCGTTGTTACTGACTGGTTGGAGAGGTGAGCACCAACTCTATATTATAATTGTGTGTTGGGACCATGTGAGAGAGAGGGAAGAATTCCTTGAGGTGTGGCAAGCCTTTGAGGTGGAAGAAGAAGTGGCATCTTCTTTATTGTATTTTCTTCTAAGTGATTATTAATACAATTGTGTATTGTCTCTCATATCTTGTGTTGTTTCATATTTCTAGTTACTTATCATTTTGGTATAAATTCCATGTTTAGTTGCTAATACAAGAGGTAATCATGTATACTCTTATTGGGGAGAGTAGGATCCTAACATGCTCAAGACACCCTAATATATACTTATAGCCATACATGTTATTGACTCCTACAAGCTTAGGTAGAGTATGAGAGAGAAATGGATGACTTAAAAGGTGATAATAGGTTGTATGAAGATAGGTTAAAGTGAGAAAATCCTTCAATTAAGTTTAATTACTCTCAAATATCAATATCTTAATTAGAAAGACCAGGTTTCAAAGAATGATATTTAAGGGATTCTCAACTACCACCTACAGCCAAGGAGATTCTAAGTTTGATTAGTGACAATAGAAGATGTGATATTGACATGAGGGTTGAGGTTGTGCTAAGTAAGTAAAAATGTATTAAATAGTTTATACCTTAGTATGAATTTGAATAACTTTAAATCTAAATGAATGGCCAATGACAGTACCATATTGAAGCCTAATAGGCATAAAATTGTACTCTATAGTCTTGAGCATGCTTGAGAGAGAGAAGGGGTGTTTGTGGAGATATGAGATATTGAGGAGACTAAGAAGGTTCCAAAAATAAATAATACTAAGTATTAAACACTTTATCAAGGGTTACTGAAATGATCATAGATTTCCATTGAAACCTTAAACCCCAAGATGTGGTTAAAACTCAAATGCATACTACATGTGGATTGAGTAGCTAAATCACCTTTTATAATTGTAAAGAGGGTGACATGTGGACTAAGAGTGATGTCTTGGTTGAAAAATAAGATAATTGAGGAATTCATGAGTTCATAAGAGTATTGTTGGTCATTTTTTAGCACCAAAAATTGACCAACCCTATAGCTTAAAGGGGGTCATGACTTATGTCCATATTCTACTTGTCAATCATGTTCAATACATATATAGTCAGTTATTTCATAGCCGTATTCTAGTCTTGTCTTAATATCTTTTTATTGAAGGGTTATGTGAAAGGGATGCACTTTAGGCCATATCTTTCCTTTGCAAATTCTATGTCTTAGCCCATTTTTTGTCTACAAGCCTTGAAGAATGATCTAGCAATAGAAAGAGTAGATAGAATTTAGAAGGAGAAGATCATGTTGTTGCAAAGATTTTGAAACAATTTAATCTTTCTTAAAGTTAAATTTGATTGATCTTTAATGGATAGGTCTAGAGAGCAAATGAGAGGGGCCCACATAGGTTTGCATAGTGTCAAAGTAGTTTAAGGTCAGGAACAGGTTACATAAGCCTTGAACAAAATCATTCGAAGCATTCAAAGGTCAAACAACAGTTTCAGGAACAAGTCTAGAAGAGCCTATAAGATTTAAAAGGGATAAGTGCAAAACCTTATATTTGGCTAAGTCCTTACTTGGAAAATTGTCTCAGGATTTTACTCAGCTAAGTTCAATTCTTGCAAACCTTTTATTTCAGGCTAAGTGTTAATTTTTCTTCGAGGAAATTTTTTTTGGATTTTCCATTTGGCTAAGTGTTAAAAATTGTTTTGGATATTTTTTCCAAATTAAAATCCCTAAAGTGCAAATTCTTTCAAATATTTTGTTCACATAAAATGGCCAAGTATAATTATGTTAGGGAAATTGTTTGAGATAATTTTCTTGAAGACCCTATTTCTTTTGGACATTTTATCCAAGGCAAAATCAAGGACCTAATTATTTCAGACATTTTATCTACAACAAATGTCTTGAGGAGAACAGCCCTATGAAAAAAATTTGAATAGGCATATTCTTTCAACAAAATTGTTCTACAACAATTTCCATAAAGGCATAATTACACTAGCCATATTGTTCTAGCAAAATTAATCCAATAAGTCTGAGTATCATGAAAACATCAAAGTAAATCTCAACAATCATCTATTGGGGTCCAAATATTGATGACCATGTATATGTCAAATAATGGTCATGTAGACATCAAATTCTAGCCCCTTAAAGTAGTCATTTAGATTTGAAAATCCTTAGATGTTCACGTAGACATCAAATTTAGGCTTCACAAAATAGTCATTGGCATTCAAAAAGTTGTCAAAGGGGTCCTCAAATGAATGCAAGCTTGACAAGTGTCCAAATATCATGTGCCCAAATCATATCTAATAATGATCAGGCAAAGATAGGTCAGTGGGTCTAGGCAGATCTAATGACATGCATACAATCATACCAAAGGATCTAACAACATGCGAGCAGGTCAAAGGGTCAAGGATATTAAAAAGCCACCATATGGTGTAAGCGTGTAAAGCAATAGACTAAAAATAAGATCTTGAGATCAACATGTGATTAACAAGCGGTAAGAGCATGTCTAAACTAATAGAAGATCGATGAACCACATTTAATCAGGTAAGCAGATCAATGATGAGTGGGAATCAAAAGGGTAAAGAAGCTGATGAGGCTCAAATTGAGTGCAATGTTACCACGTGTCTTAATTTGGTAAAGATCAAATCAATAGATGATAGCCAATGAATGAAAGATAAGTCTAGGGTTTTTTATGGAATTCAAAGGGGAAAAAAATTTACTAAGGTAAATACAAAGGAGCCAAGCTCGAATAGGGCCTAAATTGAGCTAGAATGAACCAACAGAATCAAACATTGCCACTAGAAAGGCATAGAGATAAAATAGGATTGTTTAGACCTAAAATAATTTGATGTTGTGCAACCTATAGATCTTTATTAATATAACATCTACAATAAATCCAATAAATAAGATTGGATTTCAATCTATAATAAATCTATAATAGACTTATGCCTGAATATTTCAAAGCAGGGTAAATACACACAATTAATGGAGGAGTGCCCCATCTTTGAACATAGCCATATTCTCAAAAAATAGCCACTAAAATTAAATAAGAGCATGTCCCTAAATACAAAAACCTTGCCTTGCAAGGAAGGACATTAATATAAAAGGACTTGAGAAGGTTCATGTAGTAGTTGATATTTGTTCCTTACAACTTGTCTTGATTCGATATCCTTCATCATGCTAGAAAAGGATAGAGTGACATCAATACAGGGGGGGGCTCAAGGAGGACTATGGTGATGGTTGTTTGAGTGAGATTGGGCTCATTAATGACCCTTTTAGTGCCAATTTTCTCTCTCCCACCTTTTCCCTTCCTATATATACTAGTTTAGATCTCTTGATTTGTATCCCTCAGTTGGAGATAGAGAAGCTCTGCCAAAATCACTTTGTAACACTCTCTTGAAGCAATATAAGATAGTTTCTAGATTCTAGTTGAATATTAGTGTGATTTATTGAATTTTAATGTGCAAAGTGTATGTTTCTATTCATCATATATGTATTCTTCATGTAACTTGCTTCAATTCTATTGGTTTCTTATAGGTTGTGTGAAGTGTTAGCTAGTGATTTCCCTCTTGAAGTGTCATAAGTCCATAGTGTCTTATATAGACCTATCTCTTCATGTCCTTTAATTTGTATGTCTCTTTTCAACATTCTTATAAAACACTCATGCTTGCAACCTTGTCATATAATCTGACTAGTCCTTGTCTTGATTGAATTCATTAGTAGTCATAGAAGTATCTAAGCTAAAAGTGGATTACTAAACTCTTAGTGTATCACCAAATTTAATATATATTTTATTTCATGTATTTTCTCTCCCTTTTCATCCCAATAGAATAGGTTTAGTAATAGGGACTATATTTTTATATCTAAGGAGCTAGCCTCATTAAAAATCCTAAAGGTTTGACCCAAGTTATGGTAACCCATAACCTATGGTCATTCCCATGTTGGACCAGATTTGAGAGTAGGACTTGAACACTTCTATTTTTAGCTAGGGTGTAATTTGAGTACATAACAGTTTTTGGCATATCCAGTGGGACCAATTGGAGAAGAAGCAAAATATTTGGTGTTATCTTTGGCTAACAAGTGTATAATACACTCAGCAAGAGCACCTGGTGACTCTAAACATCTCTGGTCTACAAAATCCAACCCCTTACATGCATGCCAAGAAGAACAAGATCATCTATAAGGGGTATCGACTTCTATTTTAGTGAGCTTCCAATACCCTCAAAAAGGAGAGTAAGAACATCCTTGTCCCCCATTAAAAGGTGTAGCATAGGTCAATCACCCCATAGAGCACAGTCTCCATCGTCATTTAGGAGGTTCTATTCTAGGCAATGCCTATTTCCCATTCCATTCACAATGTTGCCTAGGAATCAAGATTTTTTACCCTTTAATGAGGGTATCCCTCATAACCTTTAGTACTATGAGGACATCCCTACTACCTATTTAAAGAGCCTACCATATTTTACAAGAGAAAACTCCACCACTCCTATAGAGAACATTGTTGACATTGTGAACCTTTATGCAATACATCATATTATGTAAGAAAATGTAGCCATAAGACTATTAGCCACTCCTTTGAAAGGTGAAGCCCTACAGTGGTATAGGGGTATGACTCCTACCTCAATCAATACTTGGGATGAGTTTGGCAAGTGCCTATGTAAACATTTTGAGGATAGAAGTGGCCATGTGTCACTTATTAAACAACTTACCTCAATCAAGAGATCACCCCAAGAGTTTATGGTTGATTTCAACTATAGATTATAGAAAACTTGGATAGGATCCCTATCATCATTAAGCCCACTCCCAACTATGCCTTTATTTACAATTATAGAGCACTGAATTTAGATATTTCAATCATGATCCAATCCATAAGTGGGATAACTCTACTTGGGGCTTATTAGATAGTTATAAGGGCAAAAAACTATTTGATACAAGTAGGGAAACTCATGTCAAGACCTCTCATGCCACTTTTTCCTAATATTTAGCCAACCCCACCTAGCATTACTCCATTTCCCACTCCAAATAACCAAGCCCAACCCGATGATAGTTAACTAGACAAATGTGCAAGGATTGAGAGCTTGTTGAAGGCACAAAACAATAAGCTAGTGGCTCTAGAGAGACAGCATTAGACTTCATATAAGCCATACTCATACCAAGGCCCCTTCTAAACCCAATACCCTGATTAGTCCTATAATAGACCCCCTTATCCATCGAAATAGTAAGCCCAAGGCCAAATTACACAAGGTAGATCTTATAATAGCTATAACCCTACATCTATAGGTAACTTAAGAGACAAGGTCCCTACATAAAATAACCTTGCACAAGAAGGTCAATGGAAATCGAGAGGATGGTCCAATGAGATGGTAATGGTTACAAGTGGAGAAACATATCAAGATCCTAGTTGGAAGTATGCTCCTTCACTCCAAGGCCATGACATAATGTCTCCTCCACCACAAGGTCCTCCAATGAATCAAGGTAATGCACCTGTTATGAAATCATTAGAAGCTCAAAGTCAATAGCAAAGAAGCATGGGTAATGCACCAACTGACACCATGTGCTTGAACTTTCAAGAAGGGAGTATATGTTTGAGCATGTCATAGTAAACATAGGGCAGACTACATAAAAGGTAGATGGACCAATTGTAACCAATATAAGATATAAGAGGAGTATGTTGGATGACAACTTGGGATAGCCTAAGGCTTATTCAACACCTCCATAAGCTAGTTAGTAGCCTACCACTTTGAATAGAGATGTTAAATCTCTTTCAACTCAATAAGTATCCCAACATTAGAGACATCAGTAGAAGTCTCCTTTTGTTCCTCATGTCACTCAAATGCCAAGTCACGCTTCTACTTCCAAGGTGCAGTCCAAAGGTACTAGGTTTCCTTTAAATATTGTAGATCATATGAAAAAGGATAATGTCACTATATATATGTATAATAATCTATCTATTCTAGGATAGAAAGAGATTCTTTAGCAAGAGCTCTCCAAGCCTTCTCATATAGTGAAACAACTGACAATGTAAACACTATTTTTACAAATAGTAGTTAGCCTAGTCTTAATCAGGTTTCTAACTAAGATCCTAATCAAAGTCAAGTTAAAAAATTTTGTTTATCCCTCTAAGGTTGTTAATGCCCCTCCATTTTATTTGTTAGTCATCATAGGGGACTATTTAGTGCATAATTGTATGATAGATTTAGGTGCTTCAACCTTAGTTATGCCTAAAGACATAAAAAATAATCTTGAGCTTAAATATATGCCTAATGAAAAGGGTGTTCTCCAGTTGGAAGGTTCCCCCACTAAAATAGTAGATATAATGAAAGACCTTAAGATCACATTGGCAACTTGTCCTAATTGTGTCATCACTTAGGATGTAATGGTTGTAAACCTCCCCCCATAGTTTTCCCTATGATTATCTAGGAAATTTACTATGAATATTGGGGGTTATTATCCTTTGATTGGTCATACATGGTTTTCAAGACCAGATAGGGGACCAAAGTCACTATTAGTTCTGAACCTATCTCTAGGTTCCATCTAGAGCCCTATATGCCTAACCTTGCAAATGCCAACTATACCATATTTGAAGAAGATGAAAATGTTAGTGAGCAAGAACCTCATGATCATCTTGAATGCATTTCAGACCTATACCTAGATGAATAGGTAGTTGGCAATCATGGGTTTAATCCCTTTAGCAATCTTGAAGAAGTAGATTTAGGGGTGTATTGTATGCATGAGAAGAGTGCTACTATATTTTGTTTAACTAACACTATTCAAGAGGATGATGGTCTAAGGACTTTATTCTTTGATGGATCAAGGTCAAAAACTAGTAGTGGAGCTGGGGCCATATTAGTTTGACCCTTAGTTCAAAATTACTATTTAGCTATAAGAATTTAATTCAGCTACACTTCAAACATAATTGAATATGAAGCTTTTTTACATGGTTTACAAGAGGTAAGAAGAAGAGGTGTCAAATTCCTTCAAGTCAAGGGTGATAATGAGCTTGTTGTGTAATAAGTGAGGAGCATAAGTTTAGTCAAGAACCATAATTTGAAGGCCTACAAGCACCATTATGGGATCTCATAGAAGGCTTCTTGGCATTCAATATATAATGCATACCAAGAGAGGCAAATCAATATGCAAATAGGTTTGCAACCATTGGAGCTTAGTATGATGTTGTAAAATAAATCAAAGGCAACTAGAGCCAAAGCAAGGTCATGGTCATATGTAGGCCAAATGTAACTAATAATGAGGTGAGTTGGTAGGTGTTTGAAAATGATGACCAAATTATATGTTTTCTGATGTCGAAGGTAGAATTCTACCACAAGAATCAAAATAAGTTCCAACATCAGTATGATGATTAGATAGTTTAGTTGAGATCTAAAAATTTGCTTAAGGGGCTTATGACATTGAAAAGCATCTTCAATGAAGATTACCAAGTGAGAAAAGGCAAGGCATGTATCTCAACCAAAGAGTAACATTATGAAAGGATAGAGATTTTTAAGGATAAATTGTTGAAGTTAAGAAAGATTAACATAGCAAAAAAGAGAGCTACATTTGTTGCTTTATGCCAAGAGTTCTTTGATGTATTTGCATGGGAATACAAGGATTTTAAGGGTTTTGAACCTAAAATCACATAACATACCATTGAATTAGAGATCAATGCAAGACCAGTCGGGCAGAGACAAAGGACTATCAATCCAAAAGTGGAAGAGTTGATGAGAAGGGATCTATTTAAGTTGATTAAGTTAGAGATAATATTCCCCATAAAAAATTCTTCATGGGTGGAAAACCTTGTGCCAGTGAGGAAGAAGAATGGGGAAACACATTTGTGTGTTGACTTTAGGGACCTTAATAAGGTATTCTTAAAATACCATTGCCCATTGCCCTCTATGGAATAGATTATTCAAAAGGTGGTAGGCTCTCAGATATTCTCATTACTTGATGGTTACTCTGGCTAAAATCAAATCATGGTCAAGGAAAAACATAGGCATAAGACTGCCTTCACCACCAAATGGGGCACTTATGCATATATGAAAATGCCCTTCAAACTATCCAATACTAGAGCAACTTTCCAGAGGGTAATAGATGTTTCCTTTGAAGGCTTGATCAATGACATGGTGATCATCTACCTAGATGACATCATTTTTTTCTCAAAGGACCCAGTGGATCACATTGCCCACTTGAGGTTAGTATTTAAAATATGCAGAGACTTTGGTGTGTCTTTGAATCCTAAAAAATGTATATTTGGTGTTCATGAGGGTAGGCTAATAATCCATGTAGTTTCCATGGATAGTATTTCCATATACCCTAAAAGAGTTGAGTCTATATTATCCTTACCTTTGCCCAAACACAAGAAGGGTCTGCAAAGTTTTTTGGGGAAGATTAATTTTATAAGAAGGTTTATCCCAAGTTTTGTAGAGCTGGTCAAGCCTCTTACTTACATGCTAATGAAGTGCAAAGAGTTTACATGGACTACAGAAGGTAAGAGGATCTTTAAGGCCATCAAGGAGGCCATCTCTCATGCCCTTACACTTCTTAATCCTAATTTCAACAAGGAATTCTACTTGTATGCTTTCTCTATATTGGATGAAATCTATGTCTTGTTGATGCAACAAAATGAGCAAGGTTTGAAACAACCTATTGCTTTCTTCGATCAGGCCTTAGAAGGGTATGAGGAGAGGTATAGCTTATAAAATCATGTTCTTGAATTAGTGATAGGTTTGAAGAATTTTAGACACATGGTCTCTAATAGTAAGATCATACTCATGGTGGTACACCCAAGTATTAAAGAGTTTATACTCAATAGAGACCTCAATGAGAAAAGAGTTGGATGGGTGATAAAGTGCATGGAGTATGACCTTGAGTTTAGAGTTACAAATATATAAAGTATACATTATGTCTTGATATATGGAGTGATTTTTAAGAGAGACATAAGAGGCATGCTTTTGAGGTGTGTGGAGTCATGCCAGATAGATAAGTTACTTGAGAAATTCCATGATGATCCAGCTGGTGGGTACTTTACTGCCAAGACCACAACCCTAAAGATCATTAGAGCTAGGTATTTTTGGCCCATGATATTTAGAGATGCTCACTGTTGGGTAAATAAGTGCCCAAAATGTGCAATGTTTATTGGCAAGCAGAAGCTAGCTACCCTTCCCTTACAGCCCATACAGGTGGAACAACCCTTCATACAATGGGGCTTAGATTTCATAGGGATGATACACCCCCCTTCAAGTAAAGGACATAAATGGATCATTACATCTACAGACTACTTTACAAGGTAGGTTGAGGTAGTGGCCCTCAAGGAAGCTAATGAAGATTCTATTTTGGACTTTTATGATGGCAGTGTGACCAAATTCGATGTACATGCTACAATTATTTTTGATAATACATTAGCCTTTAGTAGCAATAAGGTATATGAGTGGGCTATTTCACATGGAATTTATCTTAAGGCATCCTCTAACTATTACCCCTAAGGTAATGGACTAGCAAAGTCCACAAATAAGAACTTGATGAGGATTATCAAGAGAACCATGGAGGATAGTCAAAGGGAGTGGCACACTATACTAAGGACTACCTTGTAGGTAGATAGAGTGACACCTAAGATAACTACTAGACACTCCCCATACCTTTTGGTCTATGTTAAAGAGGCCAAAATTCTTATATCTCTTGAGCTTCTTACATTAGAGCTTACACATCAACTTGAACTTCTAGAGGATGATGTTATATAGGTAAGGTTGAATGAGCTAAGGTAGCTGGAGGAAATGAGGGACACAGCTATGCACATCATGTGGTCCAATAAGAACTAGATCAAGAGGTCATTTGATAATAGAGCTTCCTCAAAGACATTTTAGCAAGGTGATATAGTCCTCATATGGGATGAGGATCGTGCAAAACCTAGAAAGTACTCCAAGTTTGATAGTCTTTAGAGTGGGCCTTATGTTATCATAGGTTGTAAGGACAAAAATGCCTTTGAGCTTACTAGGTTTAATGGAGATAGCGTCCCCATCCCTATAAACATGAGGTATTTCAATTTCTATTATTAACTATTATATCATGATCTTTGTACATAGGTAGATAGATCTGTCTTTTCTCCAAGTGCCCTTGCACATTGTTCTATTTGTTGTTTTTATATTGTTTTAGGTAGTTGTTTGTCCTTTTGTTGATTTTTGTTGTTGTTTACGTTTATCTCATTACTTCAAGATGTTTTAAAGAGATAGGTAGAGTCCTTTTGTAAATAATGCTTCATTTGTCTAAGTCATCATGAACGAGCTTGATCAATTCTAGTTTTTTGTGACCAGAAAGCTGGTCAAGCCAGCTGAGTCACCAAAAATGTTGGTCAATTTATAGTACCAAAAATTGACAAACCCTATAGCTTAAAGGGGGTCATGACCTATGTCCATATTCTACTTGTTAGTCATTTTCAAGACATGTATATTCAGTTCTTGCATAGTCATATTCCAATCTTGTCTTAACAGCTTTTGAGTGAAGGGTTATGTGAAAGGGATGCACTTTAGGCCATAGCTTTCCTTTATAAATCTTGTGTCTTGGCCCATTTTTTGTTTACAGGCCTTGAATAATGATCCATCAATGGAAGGAGTAAATAAACTTTAGAAGAAGAAGATCATGCTATTACAAAGCTTTTGAAACACTTTAAGCTTTCTTAAAGTGCATATTGATTGATCTTCAAGTGATGGATCTAGAGAGAAAATGAGAGGGGCCTGGGTGGGTTCACATGGTGTCGAAGTAATTTAAGTTCAGGGACAGGTTACATAAGCCTTACATAAAATCATTTAGAGCATTCAAAAATCAATTAGTAGTTTCAAGAACAATTCCAGAAGAGCCTACAAGCTTTAAAAGGGATAAGTGCAAAAACTTTTATTTGGATAAGTCCTTACTTAGCAAATTGTCTCAGGCTTTATTAAGCTAAGTTTAATTCTTGCAGACCTTTTATTTTGAGTTAAGTGCTAATTTTCCTTTAGGTAAATTTGTTTTGGATTTTTTATTTGGTTAAGTATTGGGTATTATTTTGGATATTTTGTCTAAAACAAAATCACTAAAGTGAAAATTATTTCAAACATTTTATCCATAGCAAATAGCCAAGTATAATTGTGTCGAGAAAATTGTCCGAGACAATTTTCCCAAAGACCCTATTTCTTTTGAACATTTTGTTTGAGGCAAAATCAAGGACCTAATTCTTTCAAAAAAATTATCCATAATAAATGTCTCAAGGAGAATAGTCTTATGTAAAAAAATTTAATAGGCATATTCTTTTAGGGAAATTATTTCACAATAATTTCCCCAAAGACATAATTACACCAGCCACATTGTTCTAGAAAAATTGATCAAGCAAGTCTGAATATCATCCAAATGTCAAAGTAAAGATCATTAATCATCCATTGGGGTCCAAATATTGATGGTCATACATACTTCAAATTATGGGCATGCAGATGTCAAATTCTATCCCCTTCAAGTAACCGTTTGGATTTGAAAATCTTTGGATGTTCATGTAGATGTCAAATCTAGGCTTTAAGAAATAGTCATTGGTATTCAAAAAATCTTCACAAGGGTCCCCGACTAAATGTAGGCTTGACAAGTGTCCAAATCTAGGGTGCCTAGATTAGATCTAATGGTGAGCAAGAAAATACAGGTCAATGTTCCAAGCAGATCTAACGACATGTATGTAATCATATCAAAGGATATAATGACACATGAATAGGTTAAAGGGTCAAGGATCTTAAGAAGCCACCACATGGCATATGTGTGTAAAATAATAGACTGATAATAGGAACCTGATATTAATGCATGATTGACAAGTGACAAGAGCATGTCCAAGATAACAGAAGACTGATGGACCATATTTAATTAGGCAAGCAGATCAATGATGAGTGGGAGTCAAAAAGCTTAAGAAGCCAATGAGGCTCAAACCGAGCATGAGGTTACCAAGTGTCTTAATTTGGTAAAGCATGAATCAATATAGGATATCCAATGAATGAAGGACAAGTATAGGGCTTTCAATGGAGGTCAAAGGGGTAGATTTTTTACTAAGGTAAATGTAAAGGAGTTGAGCTCGAATAGGGCCTGAGTTGAGCCAGAATGAACCAACAAAATAAGACATTTCCATTGGAAAGCCACAGAGATAAAATAGGCCTCTTTAAACCTAAAATAGTTTGATGTTATGTATCTTATGGACCTTCATTAATATAACAACTATATTAAAACTAATAAATAAGATTGGTTTTTAATCTATACTAAAGCTATAATGGACCTATTCCTGAATATTTCAAAGTAGGGAAAATACACATATTTAATGGAGGAGTGCCCCATCCTTGAATATAGCCATACTATTGATAAATAGCCACTAAAATTAAACATGAGCATGGCCATGAATACAAAGACATTTCCATGTAAGGACATTAATATAGAAGGACTCAAGAAGGTTTAGGTGGTACTTGAGATTTGTTCCTTACAACTTGTCTTGATTTCCATATCCTCCTTTACTCTAGAAAAGGATAAACTGACATTAATGCAGGGGTAGGCTCAAGGAGGATTGTGGAAATGGTTGTTTTGAGTGATATTAGGTTCATTAGTGACCCTTTTAGTGCTAATTTTCTCTCTCCCACCTTTTCTCTTCCTATATATATATATTGGATTAGAGCTCTTGATTTGCATCCCTCAGCTGGAGATAGAGAAGCTTTGCCAAAATCACTGTGTAACATTCTCTTGAAGCAATATAAGATAGTTTCCAGATTATGGTTGAATGCTAATGTGATTTTATTGAAGTTTAATATGTAGAGTGTATGTTTCTACTCATCATCTATGTATTCTTCATGTACCTTACTTCAATTCTATTGGTTTCTTGTAGGTTATGTGAAGTGCAAACTAGTGATTTACCTCTTGAAGTGTCATAAGTCCATAGTGTCTTATATAGACCTATCTCTTCTTGTCCTTCAAATTGCAGGTTTCCTTTCATCCTTCATACAAAACACTCATGTTTGTAACCTTGTCATAGAATCTGATTAATCTTTGTCTTGATTGAATTCATTAGTAGTCATATAAGTGTCTAAGTTAAAAGTGGATTAGTAAACTCTTGATGTATCACCACATTTAATATAGATTTTATTTCATGTATTTTCTCTCCCTTTTAACCCCAATAGCACAATTTTAGTAATAGGGACTATATTTTTATTTTATATCTGAGGAGCTAGCCTCATTAAAAATCTTAGAGGTTTGACCCAAGTTTAGGTAACCCACAGCCTAGGGTCATTCCCATGTTGGAACAGATTTAAGAGTAGGACTTGAACACTTCTATTTTTAGCTAGGGTGCAAACTAAGACCATAAAAAGTATTTCTAAGCTAGTTTGATGCTTTAAAGTGGAAAACAGAGCTGGTAGTCAAATTAGCATCACACAGGCCTGTATAGTGCACATGAGTAGAATTGGTTACCTTTAGTGATGGAAAAGCAATGGAAAGCCTTGATATGGTTGTGTACACTCTCAAGGGGGTGGATAAAGAGTTTTATAATCTTTTAAGAGGAAATTAGACACCAAATATCTTAAAGAAGGACAAAACTAAGCCATTAAGGCTACATAGACCTAATTGCTTTCAAACCCTCATAGTATAAACCTAGGTTGCATAACTCTTAATGGGAGATTAAATTTCTATTGAACACCATTTTTAATCATGATTGGACCATTTTAGACTTTTTTTTAGGTTATTATGGTCACATAATTCACTTTAGGGTGTTTTAACCAAGAGGTTCTCTCGCATTTTGTGCACACAATCTTGAGAAGCTTAGAACTCCTTGGAGGAGTAGTATGGGGTAAGATGGCCATTGGAGATGGTGGAGGGGAACTCCTACCCTAACTCAGTGGCATCAATTCTCTCATTCACCCTCACATCTCTATAAATAATATTTAATATTGAAGGCTACCTCAAAACCCTATTTTGCATTATGAAGAACTCGAGAGGACTCGATTTAGTGCTTAGAACTTGTAGGAGAATTTTTATGGGGTATAAATCTATTAGATATGAAGGGTAAATCTATGGGATAAAGACTTGTGGCATTAGTTTAGAGTTTGAATAAGGAGCTAGGGCAGGCTATGTGTTAACAAACCCCCATGGTAAAATCATACCTCTAGCATTTTGATTAACCTTTGATGTCACTAATAATAAGGCTAAATATAAAGCTCTTATAGGGGCATGCAAGCCTAAATCAGTTTATACATTACATACATAAATGCTTTAGGTGATTCACAACTCATATGTTGTCAAGTTAGAGGATATTATCAATGTAAAAGTGAAAACCTTATCATGTATCATCAAATTACCACTACGCTTGACAAATAATTCACTTCATTTACCATTGAAATAATCCCATGAGATAAAAATGTTATATCTGATTATCTCACTTCATCAGCATCATTATTTCATCCTCATCAATTTCTTCATGATTCCCAATTCCTTATCCAAATGAGGAACTCATCTTCTTTTATACAAAATAAAAATGATTCTTTAATTTGTCACATAGAAATTATCAATATTCGATAGAGCTCATGGTACAAAAAGATCATCTAATTCATTGAGCATCATACTTACCTTATATAGGCAAATTCTAATGAAAAGACCTAAATTTTAAAATAATCATAAAAATATTTACTTTGATACAACATCCTCTATTATCATAACATATAAGGTACCTTAATCCATTGTGTAAAGGTAGAATTAATTATTTTTCTCCTTGAAAAATCACATGGGGGCATTTATGGTGATCATTACAGTGGCCACACCATAGCCTACAAATGCATGTGCATACATTAATTTTGGCCTATTCTTGAAAAATATGCCATTAATTGTTCTAAAAATTGTAATCCTTGTCAAGTACACAACATTCACTCTCCTCTAGCCAAAATCAAAAACTTGGAGTCTCCTTGGTCTTTCTCTATGTGGGGATTAGATCTCATTGGTAAATTACCTAGATCACAAGATGGTCATGTGTTCATTATCACTACCACTAAATATTTTACCAAATGGGTAGAATCCATGCCTCTTGTTAACATTATTGGTATTACCATTTCTTAATTTATTCTCAATCAAATCATTTGTCGTTTTGGAGTTCCTCATAATATCATCTCTGACAATGGTGTAAATTCCAAAAATAAATATATGAAACAATTATGTACAAAATTCAAAATTACACATAAATTTTCAACACCTTATCACCCTCAATGCAAAGTCCAATCAGAAGCCACCAATAAAATTTTGAAAAAAATCTTGTAAAAGACTATTAGAGAATATCATATGGATTTCATTTATAACTCTATCTCACACTCTAGGATTATCACATTAGCATACATATTACCACTAAAGCAACACCATTTTCATTAGTATATGGTTTTGAATCAGTTTTACCTCTATAATTTGAACTACCATCCTTATGCATTTCTCTTCATGGTATTATTCCTCATGAGGGATTATGTGAATCCCATCTCCATGCTTTCTACTTCCTAGATGAGCAGTGTATGGCTACCCTAAAATATAATTTCCAATATAAAGCTCGCATTGCTAAACAACATAACAAAAAATTTGAAGTACATACTTTGAATATTGGTGACCTAGTCCTTAAACTATATTATACACATGATAAAGAAGGCAAGTATGCCCAAAAATGACAGGGTCCTTACCTTGTCAAATACATCCTTGGTCCTGGTACTTATAGACTAAAAACTAATGGACATATTTTCAAATAACCCACTAATTCTTAATTTTTAAATAATATTTTGCTTAACTATCGACTATGCTACATGTTTTTTACATACTTCAATATCTTATAAATACTAACAATTTTTGTGGGTTTTCTACAAAGATACCCAATGTGTAGTATTACATTACTTTTAGTAGCCTTAGTTCCTATCATTTGTATTTCGATCTATCTATATTTATTATTTTGATTTATCAGTTACAATGTAAAGCCATGGATAGGACCCAGCCATCCTCATAAAATATCTTTTATTTCCTAGTTAAATCTTCTTATCTCTTTTTTATCATTGGTTCATCATTTTACAAGCTCATTTTCACCTTTTTGGTTCATCTTTTGTGAGTTATAGTATAAGACCTTAGATAGGACTAGGCCTTCTTCACAAAACACTCTTATATTAGTTTTCATCTTTTCACTTTTTTTGGTTTCCCTTTTATGAGTTGCAGTATGAGACCTCAAATAAGACCAAGTTTTCCTCATAAATTTTAAAATTCATTAAAATATCTCTAAGTGTTTTCCCTGAAGAATTATAGCAATAGTTTAAGTATTATGACTTCATAATCTAAAAATTAGATATTTTATTTTAGGATAACAACTTTAAATAAAACTATTCTACATGTCTCCCTACACTTACATTATTTCTTATGATATGGAGTCATGCTTACCTGTTATTATATCATTTTACATTTTTTTACGATTTGAAGTAACTCAATCATTCTATGTTCTTTTTCATCTTCTCCCTATTTTCATTCCACTCTGGGCACACAAAGGTCAATTTAAAGTTAACATTATTATTTAACATGCAAACACAAAAGTCTTAGACACCATGTTCTCTAAGTTTTTCTCCTTAGCTATCAAGTCTAAGTTTTCTGGTGATAGTCATTTTTAACAATCATGTTTGGTTTTTTGAATATGTATGGATATGAATAGAAAAAATCCATCAAAAAATTTAAAATCTAAATCATTTAAAATAAAATTCAATGATAAAAAGGCATCTATAAAATCAAAAGTCAAAATCACACCAAAAGATGTAATTATCAATCATTTCTCCTAATTCAGTCGAACTTCAAACTCCATAGTTGGCCTCATGATAGATCTAAAGTCCATTGGGGTGCCGTAAGATAGTAGACTAGGATAATACATCTCAAAATTATCTATAGTGCTACTTACTTTCTCACGCAAGTACCCAATATTCACAATAGACTGGCGACTCTATAAGGGGTCCTGAAGAACGGAGAACATGTTGTGGGAAGGTAGGTTCAGAATAGTTTTCATGCAAATAGCCTTCATGAGATGATATTTATAATTCATTAGATAACCCAAATTTATGTGGCTAAGTCAAGTTATCTAGAGTCCTTAATGTCAAAAGTCTTACTTATTTTTCTAACTTGATTTTATTTTCTTGTTTCTAATAAATATTTTCACCTTGGTACTACCTACATTTCTCCCACCATCCATTTCATATCCCCCCTTGATAGGAAAGTTTATTTCTAAATTTGTTTCCCAACTTCTATATTCCCTACTCTTCATCTCTTCTTAGACATACTCATAATAAGTTTGTTTTGGTTTAATCTATCTTAAGAACAAAAGTTGTGTCTTTGAGATACTATGCATTAATTCTTTAAATTATTATCTTATCCTTTTGAGATTTTCCTTGGTTATATTTAAAAAATTATAAGTTAGTTTATCACCCTTTTTTAGACAATTTCATTTTATTTTTCTATTCAATTTTTCCATTGTTTACTGAGTTTGGATTGTTAGTTCTCATGCATCAATGTTGTTTTGCTTTATGTTCTTTTTCCATCTTTGTTTAAGTATGATTTGTTACTTATTTTACATTAATGTTGGATTATTATTTCAGTTTCATATGTCATTGTTTTGATTTGATTTGTACTTTAAGGTATATTTATGTGGGTTTTTTGGGCATTTAGTAGCCTTGGCTTTTTGTTTACTGATTTACTCTCATTTTATCCATTTTTCCTTGGTATTTTGGTTCTAAATTAGAATTTCTTATCCCAGATTACCAATTTTCCAAGTGAATTATTCAATTATTTAAAGTTCATTTATTTTGATTTCCCTATGATTTCTTTTTTTTTCTCTTTAATTTTATATCCTTAAGGTTTATCCAAAGCAATTAATGTGCCATCTATGATCAAGAGTACAAATATAGAAAATAGACATTCAACAATAAAGGTAAGTCAAGGTATATATGTAATACTTTCATTTATTTCTAAAAAAATCCTTACAATCATTTCAATTTCAAATTTTAACTTTATGTTATTTACTATAATTTATTAGCTTAGCATTGTTCTTTATCAAAGCACCATCCCATGTTATAACTATGTGACATATGATGAGTTTTAAGTGTGGCATATATATACACACAATATTTTTAAAATGTATCATGTACTAATGCTTCTCTCTTATAGGAACTTATCCAGTTTCAATCTTTTTGATTGCACACCTTAAAGGGTGCACCAGCAAAGGGGTGGGTAGACCTTTGGTGTTTTACAATATTTTTGGTCCCTATACCATTACCTAAAACTACTACAAGTTACTTTCATCCAACTTCCAAAGTAATTAAAACTTGATTATACAATCCTCTAAGCAAATCACCTTCCAAAATATCCCTTAACTAAGCATACACCCCTTTTTATTCATTTTATAACTATCTCAACCCAGTCAATCTTATTGGGAATTTAGCGCATGTTACAAAACTCTATCGACTCAACTGATCTAGTTCAAGGTCTAATGGCTATATTTCCCACCAAATAAGATCGACATGGCTGACCTTGTCAAGGAAATACCTGGGAGGGTTTAGGATCAATATTTAACTATAAATACCCCATTCAATTCAATCCAATGGAGAGGAACATTCATTTTCACATTGCTACAACTCGTAATTCTAATATTTCTACATTAGATGAATCATTGCTTAGGGTTTTTCCTTGGAGCAAAAGAAGCTTGCCTTGTGGGAAAGTCTTAGATGCAAAGTATGAGTATTTTATCCTAGAGTTGATTTCTATAGTGCAATCCTTATAAAGCCACAACAACCTCTTTTAAAACGCCATTGACTAAGGGAGATATTGAGACACAATAGGTTCAATTCAAAGTAAGTATTTTTAACTTTTACCCTTTCATTTAGTAGATAGATATTTCACAAAGTTGTAGGATGAATGTTGTACTCCTTGCTTAGTTTACCTCTACATTAACTTGAGTATATTTCTCCTCGTGTAAATTTTTTCATTTGTTTAACTATCCACCCTCTGTGCCTTAATTTTTAGTGAGCACTATATTAGATTTATTTTATGTATTGTAGGCCTAGCTAAGGTTATTACATAATTTCATTTGTCTAAGGGCTTTAGAACCCTCTCCTTTGGTATTGTGTGGTAATAGATCCCTTAATTAGGTTTGGCAGATCCAAATTGGTCATGTCTCAATATAAATAGCTATGCAATGAATTGTTTGATAAGATTACCTTCCCTGAGTTTGGAACCCACTAAGCAGGACAAGCTATAGATCCATCATAATTCATTGCATACACCTTCCACAATACATGGGTGTATTAAATGCATTCACACCAATAGCATAGTACATTAGGGAGATTAGATGCTTGTTGTAAGTCCACTTAAAATATCATGTAGTTGACATCACTAATAACTACATTATCAGTATGCTCTTGTTGAACACTCTAATAAAACCACTCACAATATTTATATAGAGGACATGAAGTTAATCATAAAATTTGATAACTATGTAAAAATAAGAGTGGGAGAAGATTTAGAAATTGATAAGATAATTAACACTCTAAATAAAGATGATGGATTAGATATAAGTGCATATTGGAGGCCTATCTTAAATCAACTAAAAAATAGGTTTTAAGAAGTTAAATGTTATCTATTGGTGCTAGGTATGAGTCAACATTTAATTTTTAGTTTTTCCTCATACTTATATCTCATTTCTCAATGTTTTGTCCTCATCCTAGTCATAGAATTGAGATCACCTGATGATGGACTCACCTTAATGCAGTATGAAATGTTGATTTTTTAAATTTTACATAGGTTTTTCCTTTTATTATTAATATGCACATGTGATTATGGATTATCTTACCTCCAACATTCAAATATTTTAAAAATACAAAAATATTTAGCATTCCCATGTTCTATTATCTCCTTGCCATCTATGTTATTTATTTTATGTTAGTAGATAGCATATTTTATATATACACATTTGTTTCACACATCATTTTGAGTGTGATAACATATTTTATATATACACATGATATATGCACTTACAAATTTTAGACCTCTCATCTACCCATGTCATATAGTAAATTGGGGGAAGCTACTTATTTTATTATATACATGTCCTTTATGATTATTTCTACCTTATCATGTTTGAGATTATATATTAATGCTTACATATGTCTATATCCATGCTCATATTTTCACAATGTACTTGATATGACATGTTACATAACATATTTTGCTAACACATATATGAAGGGACTAGTATGATATGTTTATGTTGGTTTTTTATGCTTCATATATTTATAATGTCACTTCCTTGAGTGTATTCCATTTCTTTCTATTGCCTTGCTTGTGAAACATTTGAATATGTTTCTTTCTTGTGAGCCCTTGTGCTATTGTATGTTGATTGAACATTTTAATATGTCATTTTATTTTGATTTGGAATTTAAATGTGTCATCCCTTTCATTTGTGAGACATTTGAACATACCCTTGTATGTGATCTCCATGAACCATTTTTTTGCATTACATTGAGTGCTCTTGTGTGTATGTGCTTGATTGTTTGTTGAGCTTGTATTATTATTCTCTAGAAGTTTCCATGATCCATATCATGCATCTTAGGACTTGATGTGATCACGTACTAAAAATTCATTAATATATCTACTTAGACATATTATCCTTATATGTTACATGATTCATACATAGATTATATAGTTACATTATTCTTTTGAGGTAAGCTACATACCAGATTTTATTTCTATCAACTAATAAGGGGAGCATGCCATAGAAGCATGACCTGCACATTTTTATAGTTTTTAGATTTACTGGGGGTATGTTACAAATACATGACCTCCAAACTTACACACTTTATCATTATCTCCATATTTCAATGGGGTCATGTCATAAAGACATGACCTCCACACTTGCACAATCTCTAATTCAATTTCATGATTCAAATATACACTTAGGTCAGAATGATATATATTGCATTGATTCAAAATAGATTTATGACACGTATACTCTAGCTAATATGTATCATAAGTGCATATGTGATGCTAATACACCAAACATTATAAAATCTACCAATTACACTATTCACCATGATACATCAATTACACCAGGATGTATTATTATTAAGTCTTTTCTATTGTACTAGTTGGTTTATTTTATAGGTTGAAGTGATTAAATCATTCAACCTCACCACATTTATAGGGTGGAGTGATTAAATCATCCAATCTTAACATATTTATAAGATGAATTGATTAAATCACTCACCCTCACTAGATTACATATTAACACTTGAGTTGTGTGATTGAAATGTAGTAATCTCAATCACCATGTCACAACTCATCCTTGCACTAGGTTAGGGGAATAATGCATTCCAATATCCTTCCTTGAATTCTTGAAGGTTTAGCTTTGAACCTATTATAGATCCAAAGCCTCATAAAGAAACATATTTCTTATTTAGAGCATCAAGAGGCAACATGGTTTCATTAACACATAGGTGTACTCCTTCTTTGCTCTCTTTATTTTTAATCGTTTTAATTATGTCAAATTTAGGATTGAATGCACTAATTTATAATTTAATATGCTCTTGGTTATATATCATAAACTATAAAACCACTCAAAGTGGATTTAAGAAAAGGTAGGTTGTGTTCTGAAAGAGTTCACAATGCTCTTCAACCAAGATCTCTCCAAGACACCATTATCACAACATATAGAGATACTATGGTGCATACATTGTCAACTTATTTAGTGTTTGAGTAGTAGATTTGGACAACTTATGCAGACATTTTTCATCCACTCTACCCATTATGGGGGAGTCACTCCACTCAGTCAGCAATAGGAGGGTGTGGTGTACATTTTACTTCTTAGGTGTTAAGCATTCCTTACACATGCAGTAATTTTTTGTACTTTCATCACAATTGATAATATTCTTGATTGAAGTTATTCTGGTGAAGCCTAGTGTCAGTTATTTTTGTGATTGAGTAGTGGATTTAGACCACTCATGTAGATTGGGTTCTTTTGTGACTTTCAAGTACTTGGAGTGTGAAATTATTCAGTATCATCTTTGGGGGGGCTTTCTAGCTCTCTCTTCTTCTTTTCTCTCTTTTAGGAGGGAGTTTTTACTACAATTTTTTTTTTCTACACTTTATGAGAGTTATATGTATATTTTGCACTTTTTTTAGTGTTTTATAGATTCTTCCTTTGTATATGGGTATCTTATTCAAGCACTTTATTTGTGGGAACCCATATGAAGATTTTTTACCTGACTCCATGGAATTTTTAGTAATTATTATAGTGACACCAGTGTAGTATCCTCACTAGTGACACTAGTGTAGAAGTCCAACCTATCTTTGTGTTCACTTCTCACCATCTTATTGAAGGGTGTTCAAGTAATTTTTCTTCAAGTTCATCATTCTACCTAATATTTTAGAGCGTAGTGTTCATGTTGAGTGATCCTCGTATTCAGAACCATTCTTACTTTCACTTGGTAGTTATAGCAACTTAACATCCATTTATTCTATCAAGATAGATTATCATACATAGGGACATGTGGCTTCACACTGCATACTCTATTTTTATCCCTTAACTTCACTTGAGGGGGGTGTTAGAGTATATTTATCATGCTTTGATTCAACTTGGTTTTTTTATGAAATTATTGGGATCATTGATACTCTCTCATCATCACCAAGCTCTCCAAGCTTTAATACCATGAAAGAGTTTACGACACTCTTCAACCAAGATCTCTCCAACACACCATTACCATAGGCATGAATGTTTTAGCATACACACAAGGAACAAAACCAATTTTTATTCAAAAAAATTAAATGAAAAAGCATGTATAATACAATAGAGAGCCCTTGCTTAAGTAGGTAAGGAGAAACAAGACTCAATCCTAACTAGCCAATATGGGATAAATCTCCACATAAGACAAAACTAGAAAAAGGATGAAAATCCTAGCTAGAACCTAGCAAGCATGAAAAATATACTCTAACATGTTCTACACACCCAAGTATGCATTCATTTACTTCAAACTAGTAATTTCATTCTTATTCATTAATATGTTAAAGAGGAGGCATATGTAGATACTAAAACTAAATTTTTATATCATCTTAGTCTTGTATATTTGACAAATATCAGTCAAGGCTCTACCCTTCTAGTCTAAACCGCCCTACTACCAAAAGGCATTCATCTATCATCTCAATGTGCCTAATGATTTATCTCTTAGTCTGATCCATATAATTTTAATGGCCTAAGTCTTATACACTACACAAAAATCTTAAAATATAATATACACCCGCTTCACTATCAATTTTAGATCCATACTTATTTTCTATCCCTTTAGACACAACTAGTCATAAAGGAATGTTATTGTCAACGGTAGTGTTCATATCCTTATCTAGTGTCCAATAACCAAAATTAATCCAAGTTAAAAATGTTTTAAAACCTATGGGTTGACCTATTTGTCTTAATTAATCTTACTGTGAGATATTTTCAAAAGGTGTGGTATATATACAAGCGTAAGCTTTCTCATTCTTCATCTAGTAAATACCAAACAAGAACCTACAAAGATTCATTCAATCAATTGCATAACCACATTATTATTCTCTATTCATCCCTATTTATTTATCAACCATTTAATGAGTCATAAAAATATTATGCATATATTATATGAAGATATTTTTAAAAGGTGTGGTATAAATACAAGCGTAAGCTTTCTCATTCCTTATCTAGTAAATACCAAACAAGAACATACCAAGATTCATTCAATCAATTACACAACTAAATTATTATTCTCTATTCATCCCTATTTATTTATCAACCATATTACACCCTTATGCGCACACACTCCCACAAAAAGGGGAGAGCTACATAAGTTTAAGGCCCTCTTTATAGTATTAGCTATGTATGCATAATTCATTGGTAGAGGGGTCATTAAGATCAATTGGACACTATGATCCCCCTAACCCATTTTTTGGCAAAACTCATTCTAAGGGTGAAAAAAGGTCAAGAGTTAAGGTTTGATCAATTATCAAATAAAAACTTGTATCCCATATCTAAATATATTATCAAAAAGATGACAAAAAACTATAACATCGAAGTTGGTCACATCAATATCCAATTATTATTCCATAATAGACACCTGCACCACAATCAGACACTAGCATGATCGTAGTGTCTAGTTATGATGGTAATATTTTTAGCTACAAAAGTACATTTTCTAGAATCTAATGACTGATCCAAAATACTAATCCTACATACTTTCCACTTGTTTCTAGTCCATATATATTTAGGCATAGTAAAACCCATCTAAGTATCATTTCTCTTTGGTATTACAATCAATTAAACATCTTTCAAATTTGGCACTTTCTATATTTAGCATATCTTAGTATTATAATTTAGAATATTCACTTATTTGAGTTTGTAATTAATTAGCCTAATATATATTAATTTATCACCCTTTGCTTAAATTATTTATATATTCTTAACCCTATCTACTCTCAATTCAATTTAGGGTTAAACAATTGGTGAACTCGACCTCTATGACTCTTTATGCAGATCCTAGCTTGCCCTAGGGTATTTAGCATCTTGATGTTTTTTATTTCTATTTTTTTTAGATTTATTCTATTATCTATATGAAACCTAGGAATAACTCTAGATTGGGTGGTGTTTCTATTTAACTCTTGGAGCTTCCTCCTTTACCACCTAGGATGGCTCAACTGAATGAAGTATCAAATACTATGCCTAATGAGAGTGTTAATGATAAAAATAAACAAACGTTGAAGAAGTTATCACATAAGATGATTTTGATCATGAAAATAATGAATCTAATGTAAATAATGAATATGAATAAATATATCAAGATAAAATGCAAGCTATTGCTATGTTTTAAGAGTGTATTCATCAAAATATTGAGGATCTTGAAGAGATCCTTAAAACCATATTAGAAACTAAAAAATCAAAAGGCACAAGTAACTTATCCCTCTCTTTGGGCACATCATCAATTCTTACATCTAGTGGGGTGCGAACTATGTTTTCAAACCATTATTCTTCAAGGACCAACATCTTATTTCTACATCTACCATGGGGCTAGTGAATGTTTCAACTCAAATACCAGTTTTAATGCCTATATCAACTCAAAACATGTTTACATCCCCTTTGGTGAATTCTCAACTATTTACTCTTAATCCTAATGGGTCTATAGTGAAAACTATTTTCCAAGATATAAAAGTTTTGGAAACCAAGGTTACCAATATTGAAAAAAATGCTTTAAAGTCTCCTCATGCTATCGATTAAAAAAATGTGTTACATAATATTATTTCACCTTAAATATCTTTTCACCCTTTTCCAACTAGTTTTATTGTACCCAATTTCACATTTTATGATGAAAAGGGTGATCTTGAACAATATATCCAATTTTTCTATGCGGTGTGCCTTGATTATGCCTCTAATGATAATTTTTTACCAAATTATTTATAAGGAGCCTAAAGGCCTATGTTTTATGATGGTTTTATGATTCACCAATCTAATTAGTGAGAGCATTCAAACCTCTAGTGGGTCAGTTTCTAGCACATTTTTCTATCAACATCACTAAAAATATGTTATATGATCAAACCACAAATATAAAACAAGGAACCAATGAACCTATCAATGAATATGTTTTGATATATAAAATAGTGTTGGCCAAAATGAAAAATCCAATGGCAGATAAAAAATTCAAGACATCTTCAAGCAAATTTTGCTTGCCTCAGTTATTTTTAAGAAGTTAAAATATTTTGATGACTTATGCCATATTGTTCAAAATAATGAAATGAATCTTATTTCATTGAATAAGCTTAAGTATGTAGGAAACACGCCAATTATATCTATTACTAATATTCATATCAAACCAAGTTACAAGGTGAACCCTACATAACCTAAAAAGGAAACAACCAAAATAATTAACAAAATGTCATAGGAACCTAATTGACTCATCTTATCCAATCCACCTAAGAGGAAATTTACATGATTACCTAAGTCTCCAACTTATTTACTTTAGAAGATTGTGGAGTGTCATCTCATATCTCTCCCTCCTCCTATAGAGGTTGATATGAGTCAACCTCTACCCAAGGGATATGATGCTAATACATATTGTGACTATCACCAAGGCCCTTGGCATTCTACAAACCGATGTTATAACTTAAAACATAAGATCCAAGATTTTATTGATGACCAAGATATTACCTTTGATGATCCTACAAAATATTTATGTTCATAACTTGGTGATCACCAAAATTAGAATATATTTAACAATTCTTTGCAAGATCATTCTAAGAAAGATATAGTACTATAAATGGCATATAATGCACATATTCCTTCATCACATTATGGGCACCCATTAGATGAAATTATTAGAACTTATACATGCAAAATAACTATTATTGTTTAAAATCCTTCTATTACATTTGATGATAGTGAAATAGTGGATGATGACTTAGATTTTCTTTCATTATTTATTCGAGCATACCTTGACCATCAGCCTATACATAGTGTTATGATCGATAATGGTGATAGTGATAAAATATGTATTATGACATTACTTACACATTTGGTATACATACTTGATGATTTATACCCTTCGACCAAAATAAATAAATCATTCGATGGGACATCATGGCACGTTATTGGTGAGATTGACTTATCTTTACATGTTGGTCTAGCAGGTGTGGTTACCAACTTTTTAATTATAAAATACACAAGTGTCTTTGATATGTTATTTGGGTGATGTTGGATATATAAAATCCATGTAGTAATTTTCACAGTGCATGAGTGTATTAAATACATTCATACCAATAAGGTAGTCATAATTTTTGGAATTTCATATGAACATCCACTTGAACAAGAGAAGTTTATTCTGAGATAAATAATTATCACGACTACTAAGGTTAATATTTAATGAAAAGGTAAGAAAAAATCAATCCCATTTCCTAGGTGGCCTATACTTGAGAGGCCTTTACATGAGGGATATACAATGGATTCCATAAAATCTTAATCTACTCCTACACAACATATTTAGTTACATAGAGCAACTAAACATGTTACAATTATTTCTATTCCAAAGAAACCATAGATCATTAAATGATGGCTTCCATGAACCCATACTCCTTATAATGTTTCTTCACACCCACATAGTCATATTATGCATATATAAAGTACCATAGATTTTAGAGATATAGATATGACACCTATGCATGCTCCTTGGCAATACCACCAGTTTGATGTACCATATTCTAATTTTGGATCTACCTATAAGCATCCCTCATATGGGATCATAGGATAGCCTTTTCATTTCAAATTTTCTAAACTTTAAATAAAATACAAAAACATTTAAATAATTCAAAAATATGAAAATATTCAACATTCCCATGTTCTATTAGCTCCTTGGCATCTATGTTGTTTTTTTTATGTCAGTAGATATCATATCACTTCTTTCTATATATACATTTATTTCAAACATATTTTTAAGTGTCATATAGGCCTACCCAGACACATTATATATACACTTGCAAATGTTAGACATGTCCTCTTCCTACATCATATAGTACATTAGAGGCATCTGCTTCTTCGATCATGATTGATATAGCTTACATATCATTTATGGTCATTTCTATCTTATCATGTTTGAACTTATATTTTAACGCTTACACATGTCTATATCCATGCTCATATTTTTCACAATGTATTTAAAATGCTATGTTACATAACATTTTTTTCTAACACATATATGTAAGGACTAGTATGATATGATTATCTTGGTTGCTTATGCTTCATATATTTATATTTTTACTTACTTGAGTGTATTCCATTACTTGTTATTGCCTTTCTTGTGGAACATTTGAATGTGTTCCTTGCTTGTGTGCCCTTGTGACATTGTATGTTTATTAGACATTCGAACATGTCATTATATGTTAGTTGGACATTTAAAGATGTCATCCCTTTTGATTGTGTGGAATTGGAACATGCCCCTTGTATTTAGTCTCTTTAGACCATTCTTTTGCATTACATTGAGTGCTCTTATGTGTGTGTTTAAATTTTTTTTAAGTTTATACTATTCCTCTCTAGACTTTACCATGATCCATATCATGCATCTTATAACTTGATGTGATCACATATTAAAAACATCATTAATTTATCTACTTAAACATGTTTTCCCTATATTTTATATAATTCATATACAGATTACATAGTTACATTATCCTTTTGAGATAAGGTACACACTAGATTCTATTTTTCTCACCTCAAAAGGGGGCAAACTAGTGGACGCATGTCATAAAATCATGACCTCTATATTTTCATAATTTCTATATTTCAGTGGTGGAATGTCATAAAGATAAGACCTCCATACTTGCACAATCTCTAGTTTAGTTTCATGATTTAGATATACACTTGGGTCAAAATCTCATACATTACACCGATTTTGCATAGATTTGACATAGATTTTTTTATATTTATGACACATATACTCTAGTTGAGACATATTATAGGTGTATATTCCATGCTATTACACCAAAAATTTCAAAATTTACCAATTATAATATTCATCAAGTTGCATTAATTACACTACAATGTATTTTTATCAAGCCTTTTTTGATGCAGCATTTGGTTCATTTTATAGGTGAAGTGATTAAATCATTCAACCTCACCATATTTATAGGTTGGAGTGATTGAATCATAAAAACTCACTAGATTTATAGGATGGGTTGATTAAATCACACACTCTCACCAAATTACATATTCACACTTGAGTTGTGATTGAGATTTAGTGGTCTCAACGGCCATGTCACAACTCATCCTGACACTAAATTAGGGGCATAATACCTTCCAATATCCCTCTTAAATTTTTCCAAGGTTTAGGTTTGACCTATTCTAACTCCAATGTTTCATAAGGAAGTATATTTACCAAGTCATAGCATCAAAAGGCAATATTAGTTGCATCGACACATAAGTGTACTCTTTCTTTACTCTCTTTATTTTCAAGCATTTTAATTGTGTCAAATTTCAGATTATATGCATTGATTAATACTATAACATGTTATTGGTTACGGTCCATACATCAACAAAACACTCAAAGTGGGCTCAAGCAAAGGCAAGGTGTGTTGTACACACTCAAGAGTGTATTTATTTCCTTTAAACTAGAAATTTCATTATTATGCATTACTATATTAAAGGGGGGCAAAAATATAGATACTAAAACTAAATATTTATAGCATATCGGTCTTGTACATTTTCCAAATATCATTGAAGACTCTACCCTTCAGTTATAGACTTCCCTATTTTTGAAAGTCTCACATTTGTCATCTCAATGTTCCTAATTACTTATCTCTTAATTTGATCCATATCATTTTGATGACCTAGGTCCCCTACAATACACAAAAATCTTAAAATATGATATACATACTTCACTATTAGTTTCATATCCATACTTGTTTTTATCCTTCTAGACACTACCACTGATGGTAGTGTTTAGATACTTATCTAGTATCTATTTGCCAAAATTCATTCAAATTGTAAATTTTTGGAACCTATGGGTCAACCTATTTGTCTTAATTAACCATATCGTGAGATATTTTCAAAATATGTGGTATAAATACAATTTTAAGCCTGTTCATTCCTCATCTAAAAAATACCAAGCAAAAACCTATCAAGACTCATTAAATTAATTGTATAACTGAGTTATTATGACATATTCATCCCTATTTATTTATTATTCATAAGAGAAATCATAAATAGGTATGAATCATTCAAATAGCATCCCATCAGTGATATTTTTTAAGCTATAAGCTAGATCATTATATACATCTTCTTATAGTATATTGCACCCTTTTACACGCACACTCCCACACGTAAGGGAGAACTACATAATTTTGAAGACCTCAACTCAACACCATGAGCCAACTAACTCATTTTTTTGGTAAAACTCATTCTAAGGGTGAAGAGCTAAGGTTTGATTAATTAAAAAATAGCAACAAACTATATCACAGATTTGAATATATCAATATAAATGTGATAGAAAACCCAAAATAATGAAGTTGGTCACATTGAGATCCAATCATTATTTTTTATTAGACACATATATCACTAGTGTCCAAATCTAATGTTAGTGTTTACATATACAAGAGCATAATATCCAAAATCTAACAACTAATCAAAAATATTGATCCTACATATTTTCCACCAGTTTCTAGTCCAAATATTCTTACACATATTAAAACCTAGATAAGTATCATTTTTATTTGGTATTATAATCAATTGAACATCTTTCAAAATTAGTACTTTCTATAATTAACATATCTCAATATTAAAATTTAGAATCTTCATTTATCTATGTTTGTAATTAAATGGCCTATTATAGATTAGTTTATCACCCTTGTGCTTTAACTATTTATATATTATTAACCATCTCCTTACTCATTTCAATTTAGGGTTAAACAACTCTCTAGGTCGCACACACTAAAAAGGGTCATGTGAATAAACATTTTGTGCACACATGGGTTACGCAATATAACTCTTTGATGTTATGTATACTCAAAGGGATGTGAAAAATACTTATTACTATCTTAAGTATGGTTTTGGATGTGTAAACACCTAAATTTGGTCTAAGGTACTTTAAAAATATCAAATTTGACATACTTAAACAATATATTTGACTTTTGAGCATAATTTCCCTCTATCGATCTACCCATATATTATCTTAGACACTTCAATCTAGTAAACATATTTATTCAGGATCAACTTGGTCTATGCAGGAACATCTTAATAATTCTAGAAAGACTTTTTCCATACCTTATATCATTATTTTTTACTTTAAGGACACTATCAGTAAACCCAAAGAGTGTTGGTTATTATGGGTGTCTTCTTCCACCAATAGTTTCCAAGGACCCTAAATGACTATTTTTCAAATTGGAAATTATCTAGTAGGTCAACCTAAATAAATCATTATGATAAAAGAATAAATCCAAAGGATGGACATAATTAAGGGTTGCATATTGAAGATCCATTATAAAAGATATTAAAGGACATTGAATATGCTCAATCAGAGCTCCACTTAATCTATATTTATGCCTTAGATGTAGGGAGGATGTAACTTTCTTAAGTGGCATGTAAAGGGTGTAAAATAAAAAATAAAATAAAATAGGTGCAACTAATTAAGGGTGTGTTTCTTTATATGCTCTTAGACATATTGATCCTAGTTGTAAATAGTGAACATGTTATGGAGGATTTCATCATTTTTTTAACTACATTATCTCATATTAAGGGGTACATTGAGAGTAACTTCTTGGGGCTAAATACTTATCTGTGCACTACAAAAATAAATGACTAAATTATTTTTATGGTTGAAAATAACATCCTAAGCATTTATGATATATTTTAAGGTATGTGGAATCTAAAATTTGTACATAGTATTATCTAATTGCTTGAGTATTATGGTAGTACCCCTCATACCATGGCAAAGGTAAAACTAAAAACTGCTTTACCCAGAATGACTGCTTCTATGAGTTTAAAAACTTTTAGAACATAGTTTAAAGGAAAATAAAGCAAAAAAATGAAATCAAAAGGCAAGGGATAAAAAATAGAGGCTCAAGTTCACCAATATATTTTCTCCTAATTTTGATAAAAATATTAAATGAATTAATAAGTGTTGATTATATATAGACATAAAAGTAGAAATATCATAATGCTAAATATGTACAATATTCAACTATTTTAATTTTGACAAATTATTAAATAGGGAAAGTTGTTATTTTGAGAAAGACAAATAATAAAATATACTTAGCTTGCATAATGATTTTTTTACTAGTATGACTATTTGGTTGTGAAAATCAAAAGAATAGGTGATTGTGTAGGATCAATATCAAAATTAGGATCATAAATAAAATCTAGACGTGTTTGTTATAAGTGGAAGATGGTGTAGTGCACTTCATTATATTGATCATGGACTCATCTCGATTGACTATGATAGACAACAAAGAAAAATACATAGAAAACAAGAATATTGAAGTGATAGATGAGAGGCAAAAGTAAAAGATGTGTATGGATAGATTTGTTGTAGGAGGATGGTGACTTAGTGCACCCTATTTCATTGACTATAGAGTTGTATGGGTTGACTATGCATACAAACTAATCATTATGCATATATAACCTATAGATGATGAGGAATATAAGATGTCACACTAAAGGTTTGGCCATGCATAAATAGTTGTTTGTCTCCTCTCTTTTTAAAATATTTAGGGCACTTTGATGCCTTAAAATTTTGGAAGAAAAAATATGAGATTGAAAGGGTTGAGTTAAGCTCAATCACCTCTTTGATGATTAACCATTGCATTTATATTCAATACTCTATGTAAAATCAAGCCTGCATATTTTTCCCATCTAGAGTGAATGTGAAATTATGTTCCTTTAACTATATATGTAGTTAGAAAATGACTTTGATACTTAACAATCATAACTTTTGACTTGCTTTAAATGGAAATTATCTTGGCTTGTGGCTGCTCCTAATGAATAAAATAGAATTTAGAAAGAATAGGGAAAATTTACTCAGTGTGTAGAAGTGTATATGCTTATACAAAGTGAATAATAAGTGGTGATAATGAATGACTATTGACAAGTATTTATAGGTGAATATTTTAACAATGTCCTTTATTTGACCTTTTAAAATTCATGATAAGACCCAAAATATTGATTTCAAATTTGGAAGCTAGTTTTTATTTGGCATGATATGTGACCAACCTAAGTGGATAATGGTGTATTGTGCCTTGTCTGCCTAGGGCAGACCTGCCCATGGAGATTAGGGAAAATTATTCTTTGTTGTGGATAATATGAAGGTGATTTTAGATAGCTTAATCATTTGGCATTGAAATTTATGCATAATAGTGACACAAAAAATGGATTAAGCCCACATATAGATGAATGAATTAGTGGAATGACAAATAAGAGTCATATAATAATGTGCAAGTCATGTGGTTTTAAATGTGTCAAGAATTAGCATAATAAAGTACCTGTGATTAGATTTATGTGTCTATATCTCACTACCCCTACCCCTCTTCCCCTATTTATTCTAAAAATGAAACTAATAGATTAAATGATAAAGAGTTGACCCTAACTGTGTGTATACAACACACTTTGTCTTTGAGCACGAACTTCAATTGTGTAGGGTACTCATTTAGCAAACCCCAAAATAGCTCATGAAGTAGTCATTTTTGTTCATTTGAGATTTGAAGAAAGCTTAACATTAAAAATTTAAAAAATTTAAATAAAGTAAGGAATAATTACATCTATATCTAAGTGAAACCAAATTTCTCTATAACTTGTAATTGATGATGGAGAATTGTGCCCCCTCACAAAAGCACTTGGATAATTTTGAACCAATGTGAATTGATAATGATCAAGTCCCAATTTTGAATAAGTAATCAACCTTTTGAGTTATTAAGATGCATTATCCAAACTCTCATGACTAGATAATAGTACCAAATTTAATAACCCAAAAAGGTGGAACCATGCCAGGTTCGTTATAAGTGATGCCAAGGTCATCGAGTGTCAGTAGACTCAAAGTGCATTATCTGCACAAAGTCAAATCACATTACTACAAAGTTGAATCACACTGTTGAATATGGATCTATATTCTAATTTTCATGATTGAAATGGAATGAATAATATTCATTCCCTCACCATGACCACATTGCTTATAGATTTTGCTTTAAAATGAATATTTTGCCTTTGAATTTTCAAATTTAGCTCTTTGCACTTTGAAACTTTGAATTTTTAAAACTGTAAAACTTTGAGACTTATAATTTTTACATTTTGAAACTTTGAATAAGCATGATCATGAATGAGTACCATGCCCACTCTGAATATGTTCAAATTATATAAAATGTTATGCATTTATATGCTCTATTGTAAATTTATTTGCAACCTATAATTTTTCTTGTGTAACTACCTTGAACATACCCATGCATGTGCATTCAAGTGTTTATACTTATTTTCTTTGTCTTTGAAAAGTGAGTAAATATTCATGTCATATGCCCCCATAATTTGTAGTATTGTGCCAATTTCTATCATATGTTAGATTTATAATCATTTTGAATTTTTGAAAACATGTATTTTGTTGTAGGATCTCATTTTTAGATTAGTTTGAATCCTTGAAAAACCATAATTTATAATTTTTCAAGTTGTATTATGTACCAAATATGCTCATGAAGGTTAGGGTTGTTAAGTCAAGCCCACTGTTGTGCCCCCCTTTCAAGATGAAGAAATTAGCTTATAAGTCACTCGTCTCAAAAGAAGAATTAACTATATCATGTGATAAATATATGATCATATAGTATCATGTCATCATGTTAAAGAGTATGTAATCATAGAATTGAAATTGTCATTGAAGCATGTATGTAACATATTTAATGCAAGGCACACAAAGTGTTATGACTAAATAAATTTAACAATGAAGTATGCATTAAAGTAAGCATCTTTTAAGTAGACTACACCCTAAGAGTGCATGATACAGATCATGGAACCACTAATCATGCTCAAAATTCACATGAGCACAGCATACCATAATGTCATGCAATGTTATACAAAAATGCCAAGGGCCATTTACAAGGGACATGTTCAAATGTATCATAAACAAATATTTTTCACACACAAGGGTAAGGGCCTCTAAAAATGGACATATTCAAATGTCGCACATACCAAACAATGATCTCATATAGATGTTGAAGTGATTTGTATATGAGAGGTAAGGGTGACACACAATAAGCAATCAATAGTTGGCCTATCATGCAAGAAAGTAAACATTATCGAAGGAGTACAAAATAAGTGAAAACTAGTCTATTCTATCCATATGTATTGATGTCATATTTTTTAGTAAAATAATAGATCGTTATAACACAATATAAAATACAAGTGATTTAGCAAGACATTTGTAAGATATGTAACTCAACATTGAATTTGAGGTTATAGATAGATAAAACCAGCTATAGTGTAACTTGTTGATTTAAATGCCTCTAGCATAGGCATGGCCACTAGGTCTAATGGAAGTTCAACATCTAAGAATGCATATCTAATGTATGTTTTTCATAACACTTAGAGACCTTGTGAAATGAATTTGTGTATAGAAAATAATATGCTACCTACCAACATATATAATAAATAGCATATGAAAAGAAGTAACCAACATCTCATGTCATTCTTAGGTCTTGATTGTTTATTTGTTGAAAATATTTATCAAGTTTTTGTATTTTTGTAATATTTGTTTTTTTTTTACTTTTTTAGAATATTTGGAATGGTAACTAGCCTAATATCTCATCAATCAAAGGATCATAGTGTGTTTCTATATCATATAATTTAAACTTGATTTTCCATAGATGAGGAATGATACATGTAGATATATATGAATCTAAAAAAACATCAAATGTTGTATCTTAATTATCATGGTCATTGTTTATAGAATTTGTTTTTATATGTGTGACTGAAGAAGGTGCTCGACTTAGTGAAGTTTGTTGTGTAATTAACTTTATTTGTTGTGAAACATGATGAATTATCTAAAGAGTTGTTATATAATGCATTTTAGAATATTTATACTTCTTTGATACTTTCTAAAAATTTTGATATGAATCTTAATACTTAGGATCATATACCTTTTTCCTTTGATTTGATTGTATAGAAAGATTTTGTAAAGGTGTTAGAATTGAATCTACATTATGTTATTGAATGGGTACACTAACTGTAGTTTGTAATTAGATTTGGATTAGGTGCCTTAATTACCTTTGTATGGTGCTCATTAATAGGTGCCACAACCTATTGTAGTTGTGGTAGGGAAGGAGGAGGAGTTACCACTATTTGTATAGGGTACTCATATGGGATGCCTTGAATATTGACTACTTGATTGCAATGTATGCACTTGATGTATCTATGTACTGTAGATGGTACTATTATGGATATTTTTTATCCATGGGCATCCTAATAATATTAAATACCCTTGTGCTTGGTAAGAATAGAAATGGAGTAACCATTATTTTTAAACCAACTTGGAGTGTAACATCCCCACTAGGATTTACTACAATAACATAATTTATTTATTTAATTTTAAATTAATTTCATGTATTCGACATTAGAATTCACCATGAGAATTTAATTAATGATCCTAATAAATATTACTAAATATTTTAACCACAAAATAAGCACTTAACAATCCATTCAATTAATGATTACTATAAAACAATAAGTGAAACATAATTGCATATATTCTAGAAAGTAATTACATAATTTCCAGCCACAGATGGTATAATATTATAGACACTGCTTTCAATGTACATATGAATAATTAATTACATTTTAAACAAGAATAATGTTTCAATAATAAAAATAATAAGAGATACAAGGCTCCATGGAGCATGAGTCTCACGAATTCCAATATCTATGGTAGTCTCAAGAGTAGTCTCTAATGAAGTATTGTTGTTGGGAGGGAGAGCATCATCTGAGCACTTTTCCACACCAACCATGGACCATTGATCCCCCACACAATCCCCCAACTAGGTAATGACCCTCCCTTCACGAATGGGTAGATAGTGATGGTGTGATAATTCAAAGAGATAAACTAGTACCTATGTGTTGTCTGATTTATAAAACATGATGTGTAACTTAACGAAAATACATTATAACATAATATCACCCAAATATGTAAATCATACATATGAAATGACAATGTTTAACTAAATATTACTTTGGCCAAAGTTTTCAAATAGTTAATGATCTCTAGGATCAGTAAAATTTATACATGCTACTTGATCAGATTACCCTCATCTGGCATTGGTGATGCTAAGTAAGCTAGTGAAGTTCATCTCATTACTTATTTGGTACCAGCAATACAAGATTTGGTTAATTTAAAACATAACTAAAAGATTCAATCAGATTACTCTCATTTAGTAGGCATAAAATATGTTAATTATGAAAATAATCAAAGTACATAAATTTAGTCCATAAAATATATGTAATGAATCTCAATTATATTATTTAATACTTAAATAATAACATAGCAATTACAGCCTATACCAATTAGGTATATTTTATGCTTGACTGCATGTTTCTAAATTATATAAGTAACTCAATCTATAACCATTTATGATAAACCACTTTTATCATAATTTAATTCCATAAATATACTTCACAAATTACAACTAACTAGTCATAATTAATTTCAATGCTCATAATAAACAATAATCAAACTTTCATAACACTATTTATACATTTATAGAGTTATATGCATATAGATATGGTGTACCACATCAAGTGGTTAACTAGATTAATTGACAATCATATCTATCTACCATAATTATACGCATACTTCATATACACATGTATGCCATATATGTGTATATGTACTTATTATTTCATATAGATATATATCATATATGTGTACAATGTATATAATATATTCATAAAAGAATATACTATTTACATGTGTCTACCCATATATTAAAATTTATGTATTGTTATAACAAATAGTAAGTTCATTATGCCCGATGTATTTGTCTTCTGAATTCTCAAAGTATAATGTACACACTATTATGATTTTACATATCTATTTTTCATTTGGAACTCATACAATCCAAACAATCAATCTAAAATCAAATTATAGAAATTATTTATTGGAAATAATTATATAAAAATCATATTCATAAATCATGTTCCCATTTCCATTTTACTAACTTGTAGTTTGTAATCCAATAATTAATAGTAAACTATACAATTCTATTTTATCTCATTCTCCCACAATCTGGGTTTAAAATAGATATATTGTATACACAATATTTTTAACTTTTATCAAATACTGACAGTTTACATCTTGCAGGAACCCGTTGAGACTCAATCTCTCTAAGTGCACGCCCTAAAGGGTGTGATGCAGGGTCATCCTTTAGATATGTCATTAGGATGTCTTTTTTAGTTTAGAATAGTTTAGTGAGTGTTCTAGAGTATCTACAATTCTTTTGGAGTATATACTAGTTGTCTAGGATGTTCAAAAATTCAAATATTGTGTTTCCCACCAAAAGCACTATTCAAAAATCAGAATTCTTATGAGCCCTTTTAAGGGACTAGAGCATATTTTTTTTGATGGTTTAGGTATGGTGTATGTTTCTAGGAACTTTATGAAGTAATATATGGTCTTTATGTCTTATCAATCTCATGACATGGTAATGTGTGGTTAGTTAAACTTAAACTTGAATTTTGTTCAAGATCCTTATGTGGAGGCAATATCAAGAATCAGTTATGGTTGCATAGGGAGATATAAGGCTTGTAATCTTGATTGTTTAGATAGAGTTCCTTGAGACAAATAGGAAGAAAATCAAATAAAGTTCATTTTTTTGCCATGACTGTCTCATCTATAGGATTTAGTGCATGTTAATTATTGATGATGTGATTCAATCTAATGACAATTTTAAGGATGTTGAAAGCCAGTATTCTCTATTTATATTGAATTTTTATTACATTCATATGTATATGGTCATTATATCTACTAAAAAAAAGTGCATAGTTATGTTGAGACTTAATGTTCCCTGTAGAGTTTTTGAGACAAGATAGATTTCAAGTTCTAAGTATATTTTACAGTAAGGAGACTTGGTGTAAGTCACTGTTTGTGGAGTAAGGAATAATACATGGTGATAACCTCTGCATAAGGTTTAAATAATAATTAATAATCATTATATGTTTAATTGAGACTTGGTTGTAACCTTGTGATTGAGCAAAAACTAAGGAAACAGGGTAGAACCCTGTTTGAGACTGTGTGTTTAAATTTTGATATTTACTTCTTGTATAATGAATGATCATTAGTTAATTAATTATGAGGAAGGTCTAAAACTTATTGTAATGCTAAAAAAGTCAATTTCAACCCTGAGTTACTTGCATTACAGGTTTACTAATCTTGAAAAATAACCTAGTTTACTCAATTTTGGTAGATATCAAAGGTGTAAGGTGTTATTGGGATATGAAGGTCATTAGAGGAGGTCATTAATGTTTATATAGTCCTAAAAAATCTTATATAAATGTCCCAACCTTCATGAAACTCATTTTGTGAAATTTTTAGACCTCTTAGGTCTGTGAAAAGGCCTAGCAACCCTAGATTAGGGTTTTGACTGTAAAACACATTTCCACTGGCCAAAAAGGCCCAAACATTGTCATTAGGGTGGTTTTGTCCCTAACTAAGATATTTTTGTGGTTTCATATGTGTACCTTAGTTTTTCATATGGATTTGAGACTGTAGGTTTGTCATGATGCTAAATAAGCCTAATTGGGGGCTGAGACAATAGAAAAATAGGATGTGTATGGTGAGTGACACCAAATGGGTAATGGTGGATCTAGATTACCCCAAAGGACCCTTGAAAATATTCTTAGTTTTCTTTGAAAATTTTTTGACATTCCAAACCAAAGTGTTTTACCCAAAAGAGGGCTAGAAGGAGCTTAAAGCCAGGAAGGAGGTTGTTTCAATAAAGTGAACATAGTGGTTGCATTAGATACATAAGCAGGGTTATAAAAGGGATTTATAAGAAGGAATAAGGTATTGATATGATTTAAACCATATTTGTATTTTTATTACCCCAGACAAGGTCACGTTGGCATTGACAATCTATGAGAGTTGCATGAAGGTTTAAGAGAACATTGGAATAGATTATGATATAATGGATTGAAATTTTTATGAGGATATGTTGGGAGTGTAAAGATAATTTGAAGCTAGTTTAAAAATTTCCTATAGTTTTCATAGAACATAAGGTTGATAAATCATTAATAATATACAAGTCCATACAAGGTAGACAAGAACAAGAAAGTGTGATTAAGTTCTGCATCATTTGATATCAGAGCATAAATATGCCTTGGGTACAGGTAGATGATGGATATGTTGTGATAAAGATTTGATATTGTTTAAAGTGTTTGTGAATATTGTAGGAAACAAATAGGTGAAGACACAAGGTGAGAGACAAAGTGCAAGATAGAGTGGAGTAGGAGAATGCAAGAAGATAGTAAAATTCATAACAAGGTATGAATGTTGATGATTGATTTGACAAGGTGTTAGATGTATTTTTCAAATAATTTTCATTTAGATAAGTGAGAAGATGAATAATCTTGAAAGGTAAAGGTAGACAAAATAATTATGTGGCAAAGAAGCCTAAAGCCATGAAAGGTTGAAAGGAACAAGGGGAGGTATTGATAGCTCTAAGAAAGCAAGCTCAATAAGAAGCTTAAGAAGGTAGTGAATAGTCCCAAGTGAGGACAAGAAGAGACTCCAAGTGAGAGTCCAAGAGTGGTAAAGAGAATAGAGGTGACCCAAGTGAGGTCAAGTAGGCAAGTGTGAGAAAGAACTTGTCAAGAAAGAGTGAAGGGAAGAAAATAAAGAGAATGATGGGCTTAATACAAATAGATTGCCATAAAAAGATGAAAAAAAGTACAAAATGAAGAAGAAGATATGGATAAGGAAATTTTTGAATTGAGAAAAGAGTTAATAGGAATAGAAGAGAGATTAAGAGATATGTTGGTAGTTTACAAAAAGAATTTTAGTATTAAGATCAAGAAAAGAGTACATTGTGCATTCAAGGACAAGATGGAAGATAGAAAGATACATCAAGAAGATATGCATATGAGATATCATCTAGATCAGATGATTGAAGGATTTAGGAAATATGAGGACCAAGAAGATGAATGGGCATGTGAATAGGCAAACACAAATGTGTGTTATCTTGAGAAAGGTGAACAGTTAAATGACATGGCAAGAACAGGTGAAGAAGTTAAAACATTCATTGAAATCATATAAAAAGAAGAGTTGAATCTAGAAGAACATGAAAGGTCTAAAGAGATAAATAAATGAGTTGAATAATTTTATTTTGTTAATTTACATGAAAATTTTTAGGAGATGGATGAAGTAATACATAAAAAAGAAGACAATGTTGTTAGTATAGCATTAAGAGTCTTCATTGCAAGCCATAAGAAGTTAGTACAGTAAGAGGGAGAGTTGGAAAAAAATCGTGCACCCTAAGAAGACTGTTGTAGCCCAAGAAAAACATGATAAGTCATGGCATGAACCAATTTTATTAAGTGAGTATTTGAACTAGTTGTTTACAAGTTTGTCTAAACATTTGACAATGATTTCTAGTAATGAATATATATAAGGATTTGTGGATAAGGTTAGTGCTTTGAAGATGTTTGTTGAAGAAGAAGAGGAGGATAGTGGGTTGATAAGAGGATAACAAGTCCAAGAAAAGTAAGAAATTGAATCACATGATAGTGATCAAGCAATTAAGCGACAAGAGGAAGTAGCAAACAAGGCAACATGGACAAAACAAATAGAAGATGTGAAGGAGGTAAGGAAGGAAGATGTTAAGACACCTACAGAAGAAGTCAAACATGAAGATAAAGAAGAGTTTAAATAATTGGTAGATATGGAAAAGTGGAATAAGTTTTCAAAGCAAGCTCAAGATAGCAGGCAAAAAAATTATTTAACTCCATTATGTTGTGTGTTGGTATATCCATCAAGAAATTGAGCAAGGGGAGGCCTAAATGTGGGGCACAAGTGCATGTACAAATCTATGAGAGACAAAAGGAGGCAGATCAACAAGGATCATTAACTAAGTACACTTATAAGAGAATATGGGAAACATTCTCCAACTTAGTAGTTTGATGCAGGGGCATCCTTTAGAGATGTCATTAGGATGTCATTTTCGATTTGAAATAGTTTAGTGAGTGTTCTAGAGTATCATATTTTGGAGTGTATACTAGTTATCTAACATGTTCAAAATTTCAAATCTTATATTTCTCACCAAAATCACTATTCAAAAATTAGAATTCTTGTAAGCCATTTTAAGGGACTAGAGCATATGTTTGTTGATGATTTAGGTATGGTGTATGTGTTTAGGAACTTTATGAAGTAATATAGGGTATTTATGTCTTATCAATCTCATGACATGGTAATGTGTGGTTAGTTAAACTTAAACTTGAGTTTTGTTCAAGATCCTTACATAGAGGGAATATCAAGAATCATTTATGGTTATATAGGGAGATATAAGGCATGTAATCTTGATTATTTAGATAGATTTCCTCGAGATAGATAGGAGGAAAATCAAATAAAGTTCATTTTTTTCCATGATTGTTTCATCTGCAGGATTTAGTGCATGTTAATTATTGATGATGTGACTCAATCTAATGATAATTATAAGGATGTTTAAAGTGAGTATTATTTGTTTCTATTGAATTTTTATTACATGAATCAATATATACTTATTATATTTGCTCAGAAAAGTGTATATTTGTGTTAAGACTTAATGTTCCATGTAGAATTTTTGAGACAAGATAGATTTCAAGTTCTGAGTATATTTGATAGTAAGGAGACTTGGTGTAAGTCATTGTATATGGAGGAATTAATAATTCATGGTGATAACCTATAAATAAGGTTTATAAATAAGTAATAATCCTTATATGTTTAATTGAGACTTGGTTGTAACCTTGTGACTAAGCAAAAACTAAAGAAATAGGGCAGGACCCTGTTTAAGACTATGTATTTAAGAATTCAAGGAAAATTTTGATATTTAATTCTTGTATAATGAATATTCATTAGTGATTTAATTTTTAGATAGGTATACAACTTATTTTAACACTACATAAGTCAATTACAACCCTAAATTACTTGCATTATAGGTTTACCAATCTTGAAAAATAACCTAGTTTACTAAGTTTTGGTAGATATCAAAGGTGTAAGGTGTTATTGGGATATGCAAGTCATTGGAGGAGGTCACGAATGTTTATATAGTCCTAAAAAATCTTGTCTAAAGGTCCCAACCTTCATAAAACTCATTTTGTGAATTTTTTAGACCTCTCAGGCATGTGTAAAGGCCTAGTAACCCTCGATTAGGGTTTTGATTGTAGAATGCATTTCCACTAGCCAAAAAGCCCCAAAATTTGTCATTAGGGTGGTTTTGTCCCTACCTAAGAGATTTTTTTATTTTCATATGTGTACCTTTAATTTTTCATATGAATTTGGGACTATAGGTTTGTCATGATGCTAAATAGGCCTTATTGGGGGTTGAGATAGTAGAGAAACAAAATATGCATGGTGAGTGATGCCAAATGGGGAATGGTGGAGCTAGATTGCCCCAAAGTACCCTTGGAAATAGTCTTAGTTTGATTTGAAAGTTTTTTGACATTCTAAACCAAAGTGGTTTGCCCGAAACAGGGCTAGAAGGAGCTTAAAGCCAGGAAGGAGCTTGTTTCAAGAAAGTGAACAGAGTGGTTGAATTAGATACATAAGCAGGGTTATAAAAGGGAGTTATAAGAAAGAATAAGGTCTTGATATGTTTCAAACCATATTTGTGTTTTTATTTCACCGTACAAAGCCATTTTAGCATTGATAATCTGTGAGATTTCCATGAAGTTTTAAGAGAGCATTTGAATAGATTATGATATAATAGATTGCAGGTTTTATTAGGATATGTTGGGAGTGTAAATATCATTTGAAGCTAGTTTAACAATGTCATATAGTTTACATAGCACAAAAGGTTAATAAATCATCAATAAGATACAATTTCATACAAAGTGGATAAGAACAAGAAAGTGTGATTAAGCTCTGCATCAAGGTGCACCAAGAAAGAGGTGGGCAGACCATTGGTGATTCACAGTATTGTTGTCCCTTATTACCACATATTACCAATCTAACCAAATCCTAAAACCATTCTATAAGCTAGTACTCCTCCTTTGTACACTCTTATATTTTTCCTCTTTCCATCCCTCTTTTCCTCACCTTAATCCACTTTTGTCAGTCAGTTATAGTAGGTCGACTAGGTCAACCCTATATAATTTTGGGTGATTTTCACTTAGGAACTAGTTTGGCCTTTGGCCAACCTAGCTCATGATCTAGTGAATAATTATCCAAAATTGTGCTAGGTCAACTTGGTTGAACTTTTTGGCTAATATTTTTAGAAGGGTTTAGGGTTAAATACACCTATAAATACAAGATCATTTCATCATTAATTCAATATGTAATCAAGAGTTATATTCATTTGTACTTCTTTAAAATCTACTCTTCCACCATTCTGCTTGAAGAATCTTAGCTTAGAGTTTCTACTTGAAGAATATAGTCTTATAGAGAAGTCTTGGATGCTTTGGCCTTTCTTAGTGATCCTTATAAACCAAAACAACCTCTTGAAAATATATTTTTGCCAAAAGAGAGATTGAATCTTGATGGGTTCATCATTCAGGTAAGTATTCTCTAAGTTTGCTTCTCTCTTTAATAAATAGAAGTAGCATAAGTATTGGCTTCAAATAATTTTTATCTTCTTCATCCATGTATTAGCATCTTACTTATACGTAGCTTACTTGAGATTCTCTTATACATTTTTTGTTTATTTAATAACCCCTCATGTTGTGCCACAAGCTTTGGTGAACAATAGATTAGATTTGCTTTAATTTCTATTAGATTAATGAAATATCAAACCTAGGACCCCCTTAGGGTTATTGTGTGATTGTGCTTAGACTGGAGGGTTTGGAACCCTCCCTAGCATAGTTTATTATAGTAATTGATCCCCTAATTAGGTCTAATAGATCCCCATATTGGTCATGCTCTCGCTTAACAAATGTGCTCCCAATCAGAAGTATAGGTATGCCCTATCTTCTATTAGCTAAGTTGATTTATAGACATGATGTATTTATGATTGCATACATTCTAGTGAACCTAATGTGAATCTAACCCTTGTAAGGTTTATTTCATTATTTTATCATTTTTATTATCATATATTCATAATACTAGTTTGAATATATCGAAATAGTTCTAACTTATATGCATAGGTTTAACACATAATCAGATCCATATAACTCTATTTTGTCTATGTAGGTTATTTTTCAGGTATAGGCTACTAGGTCGACATAGTACAGGTTTTCAAACTTTCAGACATCCAATTCAGACTAATAGGTCAACCCAATTGACCTTGTACACTTTTTCAAGCTTCATCAAATAGGAATCTGCAAAGATAGGTTGACCCAGTCGACATAATTAGTAGAATTTGAAGGTATTAATCAAGGTTGTTTAACATTAATCTCACTTCTCTACATCTTCCAACCCACCAAGGTTCCTTTCTATCCTTCTCTATCTTTTCTTATAGTTCTATTTTTCAAAGTTTACAGTCTTAAAATTGCCCATGTACAGTCAACTAAGTTGACCCTGTCAACGTAGTTCTATATTTTGTATTCTATCTGGAAAATTAGGTCAACTTTATCGACATAGTTCACTTTTAAATCCTTGATTTTATAGTATAGAGGTGACACTGTCAACCCTGTTCTATATTTTGTGCATACACTATCGATTGTAATGACACTATATTGTATTTCAAATTTAGAACTAACTATTAAATGCTAGTAATTAGCTCACACTCTCATTTCTTGTCGCTTGCATGTTTAGAATAGATTCACATAGTCTAATTAGGTGGTTTTTTAATTTATCATTTATTTTCACTATTTTCTCTTTTAAACACATATTACCAAATCATAAAATCTTAAAAATCATTTTAGTAATTGTCTACCCAAGGTCTACCTACTTGGATTTTATCACCAAGGGGGAAGTCGACTTGGTTTTTTAGCCAAGTATAAAGGTGTGGTTAATGGTATATTTTGGCTAAGCACCTGACACCCTTATCGATGTGGTGTGTGAATTGAGGGGGTAGCCCCAATACCAAGCTAGTACCATTGTCAATATATATCTCTTTCAGCCCAAACATCCTAAACCATCCTTAGATTGATTTCTAGTTCCTTGCTTATAGCCAATGTTCCATCACATCTAAAATTATATTCTAATAATCTAACAACATTCAGGTTGACCATTTAGTTAGCTTTTACTTTCCAAGTTGACTTCTTGATCTTTACTCAATTGTATGTTATATTGGAAAACCGTGCATTATCTAGTGTTGGTGAAAGGTTTTGTGTTGTGTGCCTCAATTGGATTAACCTCATTGATCCAATTGATTTTATGTTTCCTTTCATTTTTTGCTTTCCTAATTATTTTCAAGATTTTTCTTATTTTAGTGTATAGTCATTTTTGTTGACATAGTCTCTTACAAGTTATCTATCTTTCTCTACCTGTTGTGCTAAGTTGACCCAGTCAACCCTGTACATTTTTTTACTTCTTGTCTATTGTGTTAGGCTAACCCTATCGACCCTATACACTTTTCCAACCTTTATTTACTATACTAGGTCAACCCAGTTAACTCTATAGAATTTGCAGACCTTATTTTCTATACTAGGTTGACCCAATCAACCCTGTACTCTTTTGGTATTCCCTATTTAATGATTCAGTTCTTTATTTTTCCTTGTTAACATTTTGTTCATTTTTCTCCAGTCATCATGAAGTCCCCTATCAAAATATTCTTGGATAGTCTAAATTCATTTATATATTATATGGGATGTTCATTTCTCCCTTTCTTTCCCTCCCAAGAGAACCATCACTCTTGGGGCACCTCTTCTCCTCTTTCATTCATGACCTGTAACATGGTACAAATCACAACTCAAGATGAAGTTAATGGTTTTAATCCTTTCTATACCTACCAAGATACTTCTCATCTTAAAAAAAATTGAACTCATGTGGGATTAATTGACACAAGTTTAATCAATAATCCCACTAATAATCCATCTTCTAAAAACCCTCCCCCTAATACCAATTTGGGGAGCACTCCTACCAACACCAACCCACCTCCTAATATAACTCAATTTCATACCCAATTTATCTAAAAAATGAACATAATGCAAAAATCTAACACCAATCAAATGATGCAACTCCAACATCATTTGACTCATATGCCAAATCAACCTCCAGCTATCCATCCTCAAGATAATCCCAATTATATTCCTCCACCTCTTACAGATGCCTTTGGCAATGTTATTCTTCAATCCATAATGAATTACAAGATGCTTCAAACTATTCAAAATAAGCCTTTAGTTCCCTTCATTGTATCGATGGATATTGGTAACATATCTCAAACTATCAAGTATGATGGGACTAAAGACGCAACCTCATTTCTCAAAGCCTTTGGCAATCTTTACAAAGATTGGATCCAAACTAATACCTTCACCACAAATAAACTCTTAGTCAAAACCTTTACTAGTGATGTATTAGAATGGTACAACCAATTACCCCAACATTCTATTTGGCAATTTGAAGATTTGGTTAATCCTTCAGTTAAAGAGTTGCAATATAATGATCTTCCCAAAAATTATCTTAGCCATTTCATCAACGCTAAGAAATCACCCACTAAATCAACTTATAACTTTATCAAAAGATGTAAATCATTGGCTCATAGAGCCAACCATAAAATGGTTGATGATAACTTATTCAAACTCTTTATCATGGCTTTAACTCCCACTCTTCAATATAAGGTTTGAACCTTTGCTCCCCAAACACTGAATGAAGATCTTGACGAAGCTAAACGTCAAGAATTTATCATGAAGCAATTTGAAAGTAATCATAAACTTATAAAAGGATCTTTTCAAACATCTACCAATGTTATCATTATCAATGTTCCACAAACCAAACCAAGAATTATCAAATTTGGCATTCCTTCACCTTCTCACACACCTCTCTCAATGCAACAAATGAGACAATTTTTACTGCCCTCTAAACCTTTCATCTATCTTAATAATCCTCCTAAGTGGTATGACCCTAATCTATTTTTTTTGTTTCATGACAACATTGGTCACTCCCACAAATCTTATATCACGATCACTAAATTTGTTGTCTCTTATATGCTTAGTGATTCATTTAATCATGAATCCATGATAAACCTTTGTCATCAAGAGTACACCGTTACTTCTCAAAAATGATAGGTTTCTAAAGTTTATACCTTTAATAACCAAAAATAGTTTTCAAATAATCAACCAAATACTAAGGATGTTTGTGCCATAGATGTTGATTATGACCAATATTACAATAATTATCAATATGTTAACACTGCCAAGGTCAATTATCATCATAATCCAACTCATAAAGATCATGTTACTAAACCTAAGAAGCCATCTTTGGAGTAACAACTTCTAAAATATACTACAACCACTACTCTAGCTTTGGAAGCCCATGAAGAACCATATCCTCCTTTTGAACCTCCAACCACCTCTATTCTGTAAAAATCTACTTTACCTCTTAAACCTCATGTCAGTTCTTCTTCTAAATCTCATTGGAACTTTATTAAAGAACTTAACTCTGTGCCTTATAAGATTCCACTCATGGATTTGGTTTGTATTTCACCCTATCATCACAATTTCCTTATGTAACAACTCCAATAAATTGAAGATCCATCTTCTATGAATGAAAAACCATATTCTATTGAATCTCATCCTACCAATGTCAATACCATTGAAATTATGTGTCCTTCTTCCAAGCCTTCTATTGAATTTCTTGAAGAGGATATGATCAATGATGATATTCTTTTTCATTTTGATGATCCACCATTTTTTATTAAAATAGACATTAATACTACCCTTATCCATAAATTTATAGTTGATGAAGGCTCTGGTATTAATGTTACATCTTTGTGGCTTATCTAACAACTCGATTATAATAAGGATCATCTTAAGCAAACCCATCTTACCTACTATGGTTTTGATAAAACAAATCAAAAGCCACTTGGTTGTATTTGGCTTCCATTAACCATCAAACCTAAGATCATTCAAACTAAGTTTATGGTCTTTGACTTACCTTTATCTTATAATATACTCGTTGGTCGCCCTTGGGCTCATCAAATGAGGGCTATTGCTTCTTCCAGTAGCCAATGTATTAAATTCTTACGTAATGGAAAACAATACAAACATGAAGCCAATCCTAATCCTTGGATTATTCAACTTCTTAAACCCAAATCTTAGTATTGCATTCCTACCATTCCTATGATCAATAGTGCTCCTTTACTTGAGTTCATCAACATCAATCTTGATTTACAAGTCACCCTTGCTGATTTGGATGATGATGAACCTAATGAGTTGTAACATACTTTCAATACTACCAAGCTACCTCCAAATATTTTAGAGTGGATTCCTCCTTTATTGCCTAGGGATCGTATTATTCCTCTTATTGATGAGATTACCAATTTCCCCTCCATGCAATGCTTAGGAGCCTTCTTTATCTGAATATACCTTCACTTTCAATGATTTTAGAGTGGCCAAGCTATTTCAAGATCCTCTCATCATGTCTCCTAATACATTTAACAATATTGAGATTTCACCTTTTGAAACTCCCCCTAAATCTCAAGCATTTACAATTTCTCCAACATATGATGACAACTATATAATGGTCCAAGCTCAATCTCGAGACTTGGATGTCTATCATTATCAAAAAACCTTATCTCAAATTCATGCTTTTAATTGGTATGTTCATATCATTTTTATGGATCATGATTTAGATCCCGAAGGTCACGTGCCTCCTGTCAATTCTCCACTTATTGATACTCCTTGGGTGGTAGAGCAAATTATACTTTTAGAATATTCAATAATTCTTGCATCTTCTTTACCACATTTGGATTCTATCATTGCCAAAATCCTTCTCCCATCACTAAGCCCACTAAAACACCAACCCCTTTTGATCCATCTACTTCTTCTACTCCTAAGATTACACTCGATGCCAAGGCAATCGATGTCTATCAGATACATTCTGAGTATGATCGCCATGATAATTAAATTCTAGATCTTGAAGTAGATGTTGAGTATTATGGTCCTCTTCCTAACTTGCCTAGTGACGAAGATATTCTTGAAATACTCCATTCTTGATAAACTTAACTTCATTGGTAGCATCATAAACTAGGGAATTTTAAAACCAAAACCCCTTGTTTCAAAAACTTCATTACTAGCATTGATCCTAAAACTAATCCAATTTCTACTTTACCTAATGCACCATACCACTTTCAATATGGAAATGCCATGCTTATCAAAGAAACCACTCATATTGAATATGGTACTCCATCTCATCTTTGACTAATTATAGCATCTTGTGAACTCTCACCTACTAAACATGATAACTTTAGCTTATTCTTTGATAAGAATTATAAGGTTTTCTCTTGGTCCTATGAGGACATGCCTGGTATTAACCCTAGCATTGTGGTGCATAACATCATTACTCATTTTGATGCCAACCTTGTACGTCAAAAACAAATTAAATTTTTGCTCAAGGTTTCCACCTTATATCACAAGGAAATCATCAAATTACTCGATGTTAAATTTATTAAACTAGTGGATTATTTTGAATGGGTTTCTAGCATTGTTCCCATATGGAAAAAATGTCACTATGGTCATTTACATTTTTATTGATTTCCACAAACTTAATATTATTTGTCCCAAGGTCAACTTCCCTTTACCTTCGATAGATGACATTGTCAATTTCTTATCTAGTTATGAAATGTTATCTCTTATGGATAGCTTCTCAGAATATAATCAAATTCACATTTCTCCCAAGGACCAACATAAGACAAATTTCACCATGGAATGGGGCACCTACTACTATGTCAAAATGCCCTTCGACCTCAAAAATGCCAAACCCACTTATCAAAGAGTGATGACTCACATATTTCATGATCTTATCCATAGAATCATTGAAACTAATGTGGATGATCTCATTGATAAATCCAAAATTCAAAAGACTCATCTTTCCAATCTTGTTATCATCTTTGACAGTCTTATTAAATATAAAATTAGACTTAATCCAAATGTGTCTTTAGTGTCACATCTATAAAAATTTTAGGATTCCTAAGCTCTCTTTACGGCATCGATATTGACCCCGATAAGATTAGTGTTATCATCAACATGCTCGTTCCTCTATCTATTCTCAACATTCGCACTTACTTAGGCAAACTTGGGGCAATTAGATGATTCATCCCTGAAATGGCCTATCACATCCACTTTGTCAATTCTCTTATAAAGAAAGGTAGTGCATTAAAATGGATAGATCCTTATCAAATAATCATTTGATAACATGAAAGATTCATTGCTTAACCCACCTACACTTCATCCTTCTTCTAACAATTGACATTTAATTCTCTATACTTCTTCCACACCTATATCAGTTGGGGAAATGCTTTCCCAACAAGATGATACTATAAGAGAGTATGATATCTACTACATTAGTTGAGGCCTCATCAATTATGATACATGTTATACCAAATTTGAACATGATTTCCTCATCATGTCTTTTGCAGCTAAAAAGCTTCACCATTATATGTTATACCAGACTACTTATCTCATCATTCAATATGATCCCCTTCATCACTTCTTCTCCAAAGCCTTTCTCCCTGGAAATAAAATTAGGAAATGGATGGTCATACTTATGGAATTTGATCTCTACATCATCACTCAAAAATATATCAAAGGGCAAGTCATAATTGATCAACTTGTTGCAGCTCCTATGCTAACTACTAATCACCTTCAAGATAGTCTTCTTGATGACAACATTCTCTGCATTGAAGGTATTAATCAAGCTATTTCTCTCAAAGATTATTTTCATAACTTTACTACTAAACTTGAGGTAAATAATCTTGATGAAACCACTACTCCCTTCTATACTACTAAACCAAAAGTAGTTATTGAAGAGCTTCCTAAATTTAAAGTTGACTTGCACGAAGATAATTGGACCCTTCACTTTGATAGTATTAAATACCTTCACGAGCTGGGGCACATTGCATTCTTACAAATCCTCTTGTCAAAATCATTCATTTAGCTTTCTACTTCACTTTTTATGTCACTAATAATATGGTTGAGTACGAAGCTCTAATCTTAGGCATGAGAGTTGCCCTTGATTTAGACATTCAATACCTTTATGCCTTAGGTAATTATTAGCTTATTTATCAACAACTCAATGGTGATTATCAATGAAAAAGTGAGAATATCATTAGATATCATCAAATTTCAACCACTCTTACTAAGGATTTCATCTCTTTCACTATTGAGCTTATACTTAGAGATCAAAACTCCATTTTGGATTCTCTTGCTTCTTTAGCCTCTCTCTTTCATCCCCACCAAGTTCTTTCTGATCCCACTTTTCTTATTAAAATAATAAAATCTTCATCCTCAACTCAACCACTAGATTCTCTTATCTACCACATTGAGGTTCTCATCATTCGATAAATCTTGTGCTGTAAAGACATCATTCAATTCTTAAAATACCAAACTTATCCACCTAACTTAGATTCTCATGAAAATACACATATTCACAAATAATCTTTCAAGTATGTATTTCAACATAACATCCTTTATTATCACAATGCTAAAGGTACCTTACTCCATTGTGTTATGCAAGATGAGGTGCCTCCTCTTCTTGAACAAGCACATAGGGGCATTTACGGTGGCCATTATAGTGAATATGCTATAGCACACATATGCCTAATATGGGTTACCTTTGGCCTACTCTTAAAAAAGATGAAATTGAATTCACTAAAAAGTGTAATCCTTACCAACTTCATGATAATCTAATTCATTCACCTTCAACTGAGTTTTAAACTATCAAACCTCCTTGGTCATTCTCTATGTGGGAATTAGATCTCATTGGCAAATTACCTCACTCCCAAGATGGACATGTTTTTATTATCATGGACACTAAACATTTCACCAAATGGGTTGAATTCATGCCTCTTATTAATGTTAATGGTCCTACCATTTCTAAATTTATTCTTAATCAAATAATGTATTGCTTAGGTGTTCCCCATATCATCATTTTAGATAATGGTAGTAATTTCAAAAATAAGGATGTTAAACAACTTTGTGTTAAATTCAAGATTAATCATAAATTTTCTACACCTTATCAACTATAATGTAATGGTCAAACTAAGGCCACTAATAAAATTCTCAACAAAATCCTTTAAAATACAATTCATGATACTCGTATGGATTGGCATCTTTATCTTAACCCTACTCTTTGGGCCTATTAGACTAGCATAAATACTACCACTAGGGCAACACCATTCTCTCTAGTATATGGTTCTGATTCAATTCTTCATTTAGAAGTGGAGCTTCCATCTCTCCATATATATCTTCATGGTATCATTCTTGATGAAAAAATACATGAATCTCATCTTCATACTTTTGATCTTTTTGATGAATATTTCCTTTTTCCTTTACAACATAACCACCAATACAAGGCTCTTATTGTCAAACAACATAGCAAATGTGTTAAAGTTCGCACATTTAATGTTAGTGATCTGGTCCTTAAAATAGACTACACTCATGATAAATAATGTAAATACACCTTAAAATGGTGGCTCTATTATTTAATCAAAGATATTTTTGGTCTAAGTACCTACTGCCTTCAACCCAATGAAGACCATATTTTCAAAGAGCTCACCAATGCACAATTCCTCAAGAAGTACTTTACCTAAAAAATTCTTTCTTTTCATGATTTTTATCTACATATATCTAGCACTTTTTGAAAGTTACTTACATGAGTCTTTCCCCCTATAGTAGTTCCCTCTTTTTACAAACCTTTAGTCCTTTTTTGGTCTTTTGGGTTTTCCCTTTTTTTTCTCTCATGAGTTGCATTGTAAAACCATGGATAGGACCTGATCATCCTCATGATTTACCATAGTCTTCTTTATCTCTATTATTTTTACATTTCTTTTGGAATCCCTTAGATTTCTCTCTTGTGAGTTGCATTATAATACCATGGATAGGACCTGACCCTCTTTATAAAATACCATCTTTTGCTTACCTCATTTGTTTTCACATACTTTTTGGCACCCTCATGGATTTTTATTTTATGATTTGCAGTGTAAGACCATGGATAGGATCCAACCCTCCTCATAAAATCACCATCTTGTCATTCCTTTTCTAGAACAAATTATTGATTTTTATTCTCAACATTATCTTTTGTTTCTTTTGATAGATGGAATTTGCAAAACAATCTATGTTAGCATGTTTTCATCAATTTCTCTCATTCTTATGATAAGGAAATTATTGTCAATCAGACTCGCACCCTTGTGAAGGTAGATTTAGGCCTTCACAATCTACTGAAACATGGAAATAATCCTAGGTTGTGGGTGGCCTAATCAGTGGATTGAGTCTCTAGATTCTAAGGGCTATCTCCCTTTGGTATATTAATTAGGATCTCCACTCTACGCTACAAACTATTGAGAAAAGGAAAAAAGGGAAACTTGAAGGGCAAAATCTTATCCAATGATGGTGATACACTTGTATTTTGGTTCATCCACTCAATTTAAGCTCTTAAAGACACTGATTAGATAAGAAAAAGATTAAACTTTCAATTCCAATTGACTCTTATGTATCAGTATTTCATGAAAATTTTCTATTTAGTGATCAAAGCTTGAGGGAAATGAGGGAATAAGCCTAATTCAAGGTACTAACCAGCCACTTACATCTGTTGTAACTTTAGCCAAAAGACATCAAACACAAAACATGACCTGCATAATCTAATCAACTAGTAAATAGGTAATCAAGACTTGACAAGGAAGAAAATTTTATCACAAATGCAAATCACTGACATAAATACACTATACAACATCTTAGAATCTGAAAATAGTCCTTCTATTTATCTAAAAATGTTACAAAACTCAAATTTTGATAGAGTTTGGTCTCGCCAAAAGAGGGATCCTTAAAATGGTTGAAAAAAACAACTTATATAGAAAAAGCATACATAAGCCAAGAGATTGACACTAAAAATAGAGAGGAGATCAACTCCCACATTACACAAGTCTAATTTGAGCTATCCAAAAATAACCAAGCCTTCCAATAAAATTCTTTTGTCTTATATCCTGCATGAAAAGCTCTTTGGCATTTGAAAAGGATGGTGGGCTAAGCTTTGAAAAGTCAAACTATTTAGCATGGAAATCCATGCCACAATATTCAAAAGAATATGCCTCTTGATTGAACTCAAAGCTGAGTTGGATCATTGAATGCATGAGATGACTAAGAGATAAGCATGACTTCAACAAACAGTCAATTAAAGCTTTGAACAATCAACTATAAATAGCCTTTGCTTACATGGAAAAAGACTCTGATGAGTGAGAGGTGCATGGAAACTCTAAGAGAATAGAAAATACATAGCATAGAAACTTGGATTTAACTCTTTGTTAGCTTATTCCAATGCCAAACTCCTTGAGCCCTTCATGCATTCCAGTCTTGCTTTAGAACTAAGAGAGTCGTGCTTGAAACAGTTACATGTCTTGGACTATAGATCTTATTATAGATGGAGAAACAATATCTTTATTAGATTTTTTCATGTTCATGGTTGTCTTCGATGTATCTAATCGAGCTTGGGTCACTCTACATGTTCTGCATGTAGACTATAGATCATGTTGTTTTGTTGATTGGCTATCAAAATCTTTCACCTGTTATTTTTGCATGTATTCCTTTGGGATATAATTCTTTCAAGATTTTATTTTCTCCTTTCCCATGGGAATTGTTTATGTCTATTTATTTTAGAGTTTCTATTTCTGTCTATTCGCACAAACTTTCCTATTTGTTCATTTCCTTCAAGCCTTTCTTTGGAATTGTTTCTTTCAGACTAATTGTCTATGGCTTTTCTCTTTGGACTCTTCTTTCAGCATTTTCCTCAGACAAATTTTTCATGGCTTACTTCCTTCGAACCATTCCTTCAGATAATTTGTTTGAAGGAATTCATATCTTCTATCTATTTCTTTTGATCTTTTTTCCCCAAAATAAATCCTTCAAAAATATGTGAAGTGCCTTTCAAACTTTTTGAAAAGTCCTTTCAGAAAAATTGACAATCCCTTTTGCCTTTTGGAAAAGTTGTAATGAACCTTCAGAATTTTGGAAAAGTCCCTTCAGATTTTTGTAAATGGTCATTTGGTCGAAAGAAATGATCCTTCGAAGTTGTTGAAAAGGGCTTCAGAAAACTTGCAAAGGGCTTTGAAAAAATTGTTAAGCACCTTTCAAAAAAATTGTTAAGCACCTTTTGAAAAAATTGTTAAGCACCTTTCTCAAAGGTAAGAGCCCTTCGAAACTTTTGTGAGAAGAATCTTTCGGCACTTTGATAAATAGTTTTTGAAAAAAATTGTAATGGACTTTCCTGAAGTAAAAGATATTTGAGACTTTTTGTTTGTCATTTTCCTGAAAGAAATGACCCCTCAGAAAAGTTAAGTGACCCTTCGGCTTTTTGCAAGTGCACCTTCCTGAAAAGAAAGAACCTTCAAAGTTTTTGCCAATACCCTTTGAAAAAGTTGAAAAGCACCATTTTGTCCCAAGAAGAATACCTTTGAGATTTTTATAAAGACCAATTCCTTTTAGAAAGTTGTAAGTATCCCTTCAAAAAATTTGAAATGGTCTTTCCTTTTTGTAAAATGACATTTTTGGAAAAATTGAAAACAACCCTTCGACAAAGTTACAAGTGTCCCTTCGGTAATTTTGAAATGGTCTTTCATCTGAGAAAAGACTCTTTGGATTTTTGTAACTGCCCTTTCAAAATTTTTGGAATGGACCTTCTGAAATAATTGAAATGGTCCTCAAAACTTTGAAAAGGACCCCCCAAAAAAATGAAAAGTGCCCTTGCTTTTGAAGATGCCCTTCGAGCTTTATGAAAATGCCTTTCAAAATTTTTGCTTGGACAATTCTCCCAAAAGAAAGTGACCATTTGGACTTGAACAATTCCTTCAGACTTTTTCTAAAATGGACCATTTAAGGACCCAAAGAAACCTCCATAATGCTTCTCTCACAAAAAACCCTCTGAAAGCCATAGTGAATGCCTCAAAAAGCCTGTTTATCATGGATTATTTCAAGGACTTTTTAGGACTAATAATTGACTCACAAGATGAACTGGCATGATATGCAAAGTTTTGAATGACAAGGGTGGCAATTTGACCTGTAGGGTCAAAATTGTCAACAAAAATCACATTTTACTGTCATTGTATCCATGTTTCACCCTTTGCCACATTTTTTATGATTTGAAGTAATTCAAATTTTTCCATGTGTCATTCCTCTTGATTCCCTTTCCTTTCACTCCACATTGGAGAAAACAAGGTTGAAGTCAATATAGAACTTTTATTTCACCTAGATTTATGAGACTCTTAGACCCCATGCTCTCTGAAGTTCTCTTTCTTAGTAACCAAGTCCCAAGTATTCAAATGAAAGTCATCTTTAACACCCATGTTTGGTTTTCCAAATCTGTATGGAGGAGGAATAGAAAAAGTCATCAAGAAATTTAAAATCCAAATCATTTGAAATAAAAGGAATGATATACAAAAGGCAACATACAAATTTTAAAAGTCAACATAATACTAAAAGATATAATTATAAGCACATCTCCTATCTCTAATCAAAGTTCAAACTCCACAATTAGCCTCACATAGAGCCGAGGTCCATTGGGGTGTGGTAGGCCACTAGATTGGAATAAGAGAATTCAAAAAACTCTATGGTGCTACCTACTTTCTCATGCAAGTACTCAATATTCACAGTAGATTAATGGCTCTGTAAGAGGTCTTGAGGAATCAGGAACACATTGTGAGAAGGTAGGTCCATTTTACTTTTCATGCATATAGTCTTCATGGAATGATCTATATACTGCATTTTTTGACCTCAGACTTGTGTGGCTAAGAGAAGTTCTTCAGAGTCCTTAAGGTCAATAGTCATCTTATTTTAACAAACTTAATTTGATTGTTTTAACTTTGATAAAGAGTTCATCTACCTTGATTTTTCCTTCGTTCTCCCCTCCACCCATTTCATTTCCCCCCTTGATAGGCATGTGTGATTCTAAATTTGTTATCCTTTTTCTATACTTCCTTCTTCTTCACATCTTAAAAACATGCTAGCACTACTTTTTTTCAGTTTTATCTATCCTTAAAAACAAAACAACATGTTTGAGCAACTATGGATTACTTTATTATACCATGGTTCTACATTTATAGACTTGTTTTGATTCTTTTAAGCATTTGCCATTTGTTGTACTACCCTTCTATTACAGGCACCTAAGTCCATACCCCTTTTTCCATTATTGAGTAAGGTTGGCTTGTTAATTCTCACTCATCAATGTTGTTTTCCCTTTTACGCACCTTTTTCCATTGATGATTGAGATAAGGATTGTTACTGCTCACTCATCAATGTTGTTTTATATATTTTTACTTGTCCATCTTTGTTTAAGTAAGACTTGTTACTAATTTTACATTGATGTTTGATTACCATCTTTTTGACATGTATCCTTGGTTTGATTTGGTGAGTTTGTCTTTCTCACTTAAGGTTTACTTGTTTGAGTTCTTTGGTCTTTAGTAGGCTTGGATTTTTAGTTACTTGATTTACTCTTGTTTTTGACTTGGTCATTTGGTCAAACATAGCACTTGTCACCCCAACTTGCTAAAGCTCTAAGTACATCTCATCCACATAGCACCAGTTATCTTAGCTTTCATACATTTATTTTTTTTTGTTCTTTATTTTTGTATTCTTGGGTTTATCAAAAGCAGTCTCTATGCCCTCCATAATTAAAAATAAAAACACAGTAGATAACATTCCAGTAATAAAGTTAATTCAAGGTACACATCACTTTTACTTTTTCATTATTTCCTTTTCAATCATTTACTTTCAATTATTTTTTCTTTAAAATACTACAAATTTTTTTTAGCCTTAGGGTTATGTATTCTTATGTTCTTTCTCAAAGCACCATCCCCTGTTACACCTTCATAACATGTGATGAGCTTCGAGTGGGGCATATGTATACACATAATATTTTTAACTTTTATCAAATACTGATGTTTTACATCTTATAGGAACCTATCGAGACTCAATCTCTCTAAGTGCATGTCCTATGGGGTACACTGGCAAAGGGGTGGGTAGATCATTGGTGCTTCATAAGATTCTTATCCCTTATTGCCACATATTATTAATCTAACCAGCTCCTAAAACCATTACCTAAGCTATTACTCCTCCTTTGCACACTCCTCCAGTCTTTTTCCTCTTTCCATCCTTCTTTTCCTCACCTTAATTCCCTTTTTTTAGTCAGCTATACTAGGTCGACTAGGTTGACTATGGATACTTTTGAGTGATTTTCACTTAGGAATTAGTTTGGCCTTTGGTCAACCTAACTCGTGACCTAGTGAATAATTATCTGAAATTGTGCTACATCGACTGGGTCAACCTTATTAGCCAATATTTTTGGAAGGGTTTAGGGTTAAATCCACCTATAAATACAAGATCATTTTTTCATTATTTCAATATGCAATCAAGAGTTATATTTGTTTGTGCTTCTTTATAATCTACGCTTCCACCATTCTACTTGAGGAGTCTTAGCTTAAGGTTTCTACTTGGAGAATATATTCTTGTGGAGAAGTCTTAGATGCTTTGGCATTTCTTATTTATCCTTACAAACCATAATAACCACTTGTGAAGCCCTTTTGGCCAAGGGAGAGATTGAGTCTCGATGGGTTCATCATTCAGGTAAGTATTCTCTAGCTTTGCTCCTTCTTTTAGTAGATAGAAGTAGCATAAGTATTGGTTTCAAATAATATTTCTCTGGGTCTTACTCATACTTATCTTAATTGAGATTCTCTTATACATGTTTTTTTTATTTACAAACCCCTCATGTTGTGCCACAAGCTTTATTGAGAACTAGATAAGATTTGTTTTACTTGTTATTAGATTAGTTAAATATCAAACCTATGAACTCCTTAGGGTTATTACATGATTGTGCTTATACTGGAGGTTTTGAAACCCTCCCTAACATAGTGTATTATGGTAAGTGATCCCCTAATCGAGTCTAGTAGATCCCCATATTGGTCATGCTCCCATTGAATAAATGTGTTCCCAATCGAAAGTGTAGGTATGCTCTATCTTCTCTAAGCTAGGATTGATTTATAGACATTATGCATTTTTTATTGAATACATATACCATATACATATATATTTATCACATAGTTCTCTGTCAAACTCAGATTTAATAGATCTATTCAATAACAAATCTAATGCATAGCCAATATAATAATTTCCTTAAAGTAAATTGTACACAGTTAACTATAATTTTTTTCTCAACTTTAAGGTTCAAACCAACTAAGTTTTTAAACCAAATCGAACACACTAAAATAGTTATACAAAAATACATTAATGATTGTCCACCACTGAATGGCTTGAACCGATTATCAATACACATAAACATAATACAATCATTTCTAATTATTACATGTATGTGTATGTCCAAGAAAATCCACTATATATCTCCATTTTGACTAATATTTTAATGATAGAAAATATATATTACATGCATACTAAAATGGGTACACAGTTTTCTCACCCAAGAAAGTATTTAAATTATGTATAAAACTAGTAGATTTATAAGAAATATAACTACACAAAATTTTTCCCTATATCAATATGAATCATCATCCACTCTCCTTAAAAAAAATTAAACAAACCTATGTTTTATATCATGGGAAAACAAATTTATATTAATATACCATGTTATATAATGATCTCAATATTTTCAAAATATAAACACAAACCTGTTTAATTCAAAAATTTAGGTTTTGGTATATTCCCCACACTGTATCAAAGTTTAATGTTTAGACATAAATGTACACAGTCCATCATAAATAGGCTTAAAGGTTTCTCTAAAAGAAAAAAAGCATAGATAGAGTGCTATATATATATATATATAATAATCTGACTATAGTATTTAATTTTCCATGAATTTATCCTACAAGGAACACACTAACAAAAAACCTATCTTTCCATATTTATTACACACAGTCTTGTTCAATAGACTTCAGAAATTTGGAGATATTGATTAAGTTCTATCAATGGCCAAGCCATATATAGGGCTAAATCTATCATATTGAAATATAATTTGCTAGGTATTTTCCAAAAACCCTAGTAAAACATAAACATGAAATTTACTATATTTGACACAACCCAAATAATGTAATTTCATTGACAACCTCATAATAATTTACAAATTTGTAAATTCTTGAACCAGAATGTCTCCTCTTCCCTTCTTTCTGCTCACTTCTTCTCCACATCATGTTGTGCCCTTCTCTCTACCTCCTCTTAACATTATTTCTTCATTAACTTCTCTCATTCCTTCATTGCATGCAACTATACCATAAAACTCACAATTCATCCCAGTTCCCATCATGTAAAACCCCATTATAAAAAAATTTATTTCATAATCTAGGTTAACTTCTAGTTCAGACAAATAGAAAAGCCCTAAATACTCAAATGTTTTAAATAAACTATATTTTAATCCTTTAATCATTGTAAGGTGTTGATGCTTAAAACGTTGACCTCGAGCTTAACAGCCTCCTATGGGAAGATTTACAAATGTGGGATTGAATGTGGTCTGTAAAGCAACCTCTTAGATGTTAGAAGTTGGCTCTTTATTCAAATTGGGGCGTGAAAAGGGATGGAAGAAATAAAAACAAGTAACATTGAAAATAAATCTAACCAAGGTGATGCACTGAGACGTTTAAAATGTTAACTTAAAATTACATAAAATAGATTAGATCCTTAAGCATCGTAGACCATAAAGGAGCATAAAGCATGAACTACAATCTATAATGCAAGCAAGGACCAAAACTATAGAAGCAAAAGAAAGAAGTAATAGAAAGAGATAATTTTCCACTCCAAATAACATAGAACATCACATCCTCTTCATTTTAGATAGAGAACATAATATAGAAGTTCACAAGGGAACTTACAAAACATCCAATCACATATGTGAGGTACACCTGTTAAGGTTACAAAATGAAAAAAGCTAACTACTACTACTCATATTCCTATTGCAAATGATTACATACAAAATAGCTAATACCAACAAAATGATAATCAGCCCCTTATAAAATGGATGAGCCTAGAATATATAGGTGAGATAGCTTCTTATGGGAATAACACCTAGAGATTCTATCACTTACACCCATGATGATGACATTACAACTAAAAGAGGGTATCAAGCTCATGAGTTTAGTTAGCCTTTGGATCCCAAATATGGCACAATTGCATCATTTTGTTATGACCATTATGCTTAGGAAAAGTGAATTGGCACCGTGTGTCCATCTCTAGAGTCATCCTTGATATGTAGCATTCTCTCAGCCCTAGTCCTTTAAAAATGATAGATAACACTTTAAGCTGGGCTTAAAGTGTTTCAAAAGCTTTATTGAGAAGGAAGGAGGAGACCACACTCTCATCAAATGGTGTTGCTCCAAGATCTGATAAGAAAACCTTTACTTCGAAGAGCATCATTGATGACAAAACATCTTTGCACTATTGTGGTAGCTGATCACTGTCATAAAAATCTCTTTGCTGCACAATAATTTATCTTTATTCATATCTTGATTTCTCCAAACAGACTGAGAGTACGTAGCTTTTTCTTCCTTCTTAAAATGTTCTAACTTTGTCAGTCGTCCTGTCTGAATAATCTCTTGAATCTACTGAGCAATAATTATAGTCAGCATAGATTTTCCTATTGGAGGCAAGCCCTTAACTTGATCGACATTGATAATTTTGAAAGGAACTTTCCAAAATAGAGATTACCTTATTGTCGCTGAAAGACTTCCTCTCATCATTGTCATAACAATTAAAATCACATTCTATAAACAGGGCTAATCTGAATGTAGACAAAATATTTAATCTCTCCAACTTGCCTGAGTGACCGCTTTCCACTTTTGTTCACTCTTGCTTCATGTCAACTTCAGCATGACTCATCACTACCTGCAAAAGTCCCTTTTTCAACATAGATGCCTCTATCTCCAATAAAAAAATACATCCCTCCTGCTCGGGTCACTGTACCTATTCAACTGGATAGACCTCCATAGTAATGCCAATGGCCTGTGCAAAGGCTACAGACATGTCTTTGTCATGGCTCAGATTTGTAACTCTACTAGCGTACCCTATTGCCATGTAGACAACCACGTTTGTCTTTCGTGAGCAAAATAGAAGAAGTATCCTCAAATGGTTCGACTCTTATATTTAAACCTGACTGTATAGGGTCATTGCAGAGCTATGGTATAACATCAGTTAGCATACAATGTTTCCATGGCCCATTATCATGACAACCAGTGAATAATTATGTTACTATAAATCTATCATGACAATGCAACTTAAAATAGAAATACTATCAGATTCAAATGTTGATAGTTGCCTTTCCAGCCTTCACAAAGTTCAAATGCTCTTTCAGCACCATTTCCCCACCGTCTACAAGATCAAATTCACATACATAGAAGCTTCCATCCAGACCAGTAATCACAATTGTGTTATTTTCTCCAAATCCAATGGTATATCTTACTTTTTTAGGTAAATGAAATTGAGCAAATGACCACTGTGATTTAAAATATTTTGGTAACACTCCTTTCAATAATTTAAGTGAAGGTATATGAGGCAGTTTCCCCTTGTTGGATGCGACAGAACTTTGACTCGAAACATAAGCCAAATGGTTTATAACAATTGTATCTATATTTAGACTACGTGAAACCTTTTCTGTCACCTTTTCTTTGAGATTAAATATGTGGACAGTTCCCTTTTTGCTACACAGTGCAAGCTACTGAGCTATGGGAGATAAAGCAATGGAATATACCTCAGCTTTATCAGCTCCTCTCCGGACCTCCAATCATCTACACTGAATGGTGCTATGAGCGTCAAATCTCTATTTATCTTTATGAAAACTTACATTAATTCATTGCCAAGGTACCTGTGTGAGGCTTGCCACCATTTCCTCTTCTTCTGCTGTTGCTCTCCATGAGAACTCAATATACAATCATCTTCCGTATTTGAGCTGCTACATACAGAATTTTGCAACGTTCTCCATATACAGTCATCTTGAAAAGGCACTAAGACAATTCTAAACTCTATTTACTCATGAAGACACAATTACAAAGCATTCATAATCAATTAGAATAGAATCTTCCTTCATTTATCAAGATATCAAAAACTTTATGTAGATCTGTAATGTTTGATGGAAAAATGTCACCAATAGACAAACATACTTTTCTTTTCCAGCAGTGAAATGAAACCTCGACTGATCAGTCATCAAATGGAGAGACCAATTCAAGTTTCTTCTTCAATCATTCTTCCTCTCTCCCTGAATGAGAAATTCTTCTTCTCTCTCTTTCTACATACTCCTCTGTCCTCCTCTTGAATTAATTTTCTTTTTGGCTATATTTTGACTCCTTTCTAACTTCTACGCCCAATTTTGGGCTGAAGGTAAAACAGCAAATAGTTTTTTATTTACCAGCATATTCTAATATGAGAAGATTTATCTCCAATTTTATCTTACGGTTGAAAGATTTCAACCCTTCCCCTCATTTCCTCAACAACTCAACAATCATTTTTTTTTATCCTTTCACTTTTTACAATTACTCCTCATTAACACATTTAGGGGGGGAAAATACAATAATTTGGATTTAAATTTAATCATAACCATGTCTTGTGTAGATGCTCCTGCATCAATCATGATGCCACATGGAAAGGCTCATCTCATCTCCATTATAATAGTATGGTGGGTCCCCTTTTATTTCCTCTAGCCAATGATGCAACTTCAAGGTCTGATAGACAAAAACTAATCCTAGATAAGTGTGGGGATGACACATGTCAAGCTAGTGCTTCTCTAGAGAGGCTAGGGACTTCTTAGGTGAGACTGAGCGTGGGGCGCCACATGTTAAGTTGATGTTCCACTAGGGAAAGTTGGGCATTCCCTCTCTAAAATGAGTACAAGGGTACCACATGTTAAAAATGCATCTATCCTTTTATAGCTACTTAGTGGGTCCCATCCATTATCCCATCGACCAATTACACTACATGGAGGTCTGACCCAAAAATGGCTTTGAAGAGCATGAGGGTACCATGTGTTAAGCTAGTACTCCACCAGAGTAAAATGAAAGCCTCTTCAATCTGGATGAGTATTAGGCTACCATATGGAAGAAGTAGATGGAGGTTGGTACTTAGGAAAAATTTTGAAAGAGGGGCCTCAAGAAAGGAAGAAGATAAAAGGGGAACTGATAAAAGGTGCCAAAGAAATGCTAAATACATTGAACGAGCTTGAAGCCAAAGATGAACTACTCCAAAATACAAAACAAGGATTTTGGTCCACAAAAATTGGTGACTCATAGGGGCATCTGCTTATGGAAAAGAGAACCCAAAACTTTGGTACTTAGACCAGTTGAGGCAAAACTATCAAAAGGAAGAAGGTGCAAAAATCTACAACTTTTGAAGAGCCACCTGCAAAGGCACCCACTCTTCCTCCTTAGGATGGGTCTTTTTATTAAGAGCCTCAAAGGATTTGTCTAAATATATTTTCTTCTTGAAGGAGATGTTTCCCAAGCCCTGAACAACTACCAACATCTAGAACTCCAACTAGGTTAGTGGTTGTAAAATCTTCTCTACTTTAGAGACACTAGGCGATTGATCAAAAGCCAAGAATATAGTTTGGTCATTCTACTTCTATTCTCGTAGCACCTTGATTTGGTCCTCTAGGAGGATGTTATTATCTACTAAGAAAGGTGAGGGGAGTCCAAATTAGACTAATTTCTTAATGTGTCCCCACTTATCTTGGACCACTTGTTCCAAGGCATTAAGGAATGCCTTACATATATTTTTTGCATTATTGCAGCCAAGAAACTCATTGACTTTGGCTATTATCTACCTTTAATCGGCCACCCCTAATACTTTAAGCATCTCTTATGAATCATTATAAAACTTCTAGATGAGGCTCAACGAATTTGGGACCTTGAGGAATACTAAGGTGATTACTTGGTCAATAGATGCACTCACTTGAGAGCTTAGCTTCTATGACTTCATGATGAAAGTGAGCATTGGCTTTAAATTGGTAGTCACGCCCTTGATCCTCTCTTAGTAAGACTTGTATAGTTGTTGGATCATGGGAAGGATTTTGGTGGCCTATCGATGAGAGGTGAGGTCATTCTTTAGCTTCTCAATCTCTTGGTCCTTGACCAAGGATTCTTGTTGTGCCTTATATTGCAATTACTAAAATGACTAATAAGAATCAGAGAGCTTTTGGTGGGTTTGAGCTAGTTCAATCTCCTTCTTATGTAGCTTGGTTTTGGTGGTCTTCCATAGGTTGGCTTCCAATTGGAAGCTTTCATTTGAGATATGGCTCTGAAGGTCCGATCTCACTTTGTTGAGCTCCACATCTTTGGACTTAGCCTCAGCATTGAGGCAGTCAACTGTAGCCTTCACCTTAAAGAGTTCTAACTTGGTATTTTTTAGTTGTTAGGTTGCCTTGAGGTAGTCTATGGTCATGTACTTTTGTATCTCTTCCATAAGCTTGACCCTATCAGTGGGTCTGGCCTGATTGAGGTCAAGGTTGATAGATTGTATAGTGTAGTCCCCCAACTACATCTATTCTTGGGGCTTGACTACTTGGGGGGTCAAACGAGAAATCATAAGGTATTGTTGTCCAGGGTCATAAAATGACTGCATGTGAATCTGAGTAGAGGCCTTGGCCTACTTTCCCATTTTTCATTCCATTTAGGCCTCTTGGGCCACCCTTGTTATGTCCATCTATTTTTGGTACTGATCTGGTGACTAAATGATTCCCCTAAAAAGGGGATTCCTTGTAGTAGTGTGAATGGAATAGTTACTTATGTCAAAGTAATGGACCCTACTCTTGTAGAGGTGAGTGAATGAATAGTGAGCATGGAAGGAGAAAACGGTGGGATCTTGTGGGGTGGGGTGAATTGTGACTGCACCATGAGTGACGCAGAGGTGGATGATGAAGGTAGAGGGGTGAGGAAAGGCATGGAGGAGATTGGTATCATGGAATAAAGTGGGGAGAGCTTAACAGTGGACTACAAAGAGGAAGAGGAGAGGGGTTCCATGAAAGTAATTGATTGGGCAATAGAGAGTGTCACGACCTAAGGTGAAATAATAACAAGAGATGAGAAAGTAGAAAAGGAGGCAAAGGTGCTTAGTGTTTCAAACTATTTTTCACTTTTCTACATTCAAAGGAAGTAAGAAACTAAGATAAATGGTCAGGGCTTTGTACGTACTCGGATGAAGTTTGCGCACCATTATCCAGACGTTGTAGGGACTCCTCTTTGGTTGTGGAGGATGACACCTGTAGAAGAAAGATACTCAAACAAAGAGATTGTTAGATGGATATGAGGTGGACTGCCAAGTGATATGCTTGGTCTCAGAAGTGTAAAGACTTCTTTAAGGGATGTCAATCCACTTGTTGATAAAAAAGAATGTCGGATAAAGATAATAATGACAGACTAAGCTAGAGAAATACAAACAATGCATACCTTTTGTCTGCTGTCAGTCTGCCACAGTCACCGATGCTGATTAGTCTGTCAATGTCAGTTGGTCAAGGTTGTCAGCATCAGTTATGTCTATCGACGTTGGTAGGGGAAATGGGCCTGCAGGTCAACGTCGGTCAGGGAAATGGCCTTGGACGAGTTCTGGACGAGTCTTTGGTCGATGGAATGGTCTGTGGTAGTCTGAGAGTCTGTGTAGGGTTTTGTGCTGGGTTTGTAGGGCAAAGAGTGTGGCTAAAAAAGGGATAAGGACGTGGGGAAGGCCTCTTAGCCTTTTCGAGAAGAAGTCAAGTTTGGTCTGGTTGATAGCCGAGTCTGGTTCATAGCACTTACAAGTAGCAAATGGGGACTGATTATCAAGGCATTCTGAAATACTGAGATGAAACAAAAGAAGAATACTTACCTCTTGCCTACTAAAGAAGAAGTGTAGGAGACCTATTGCTGATGCTGTTGATGTAGAAGACTACCTGCAGAGTGGAGTGACTGATACAGAGTACCTGTACCCTGTGATGCTTAGTGTGCATCTAGAAGAGAGAGAGAGAGAGAGGTCAAAGTCTAGGCGCAAGAGGATTTTCGCATTCGAGGGAAGAGCCTCCATTGATTCAGCCTGCAAGTTGGTTTTAAGCAACTGACGTCAGTGATCCCACCAACATCAGTTGACTGTAACCAACGTCGACAGCTAGAATAATAGAAAAAAGGCTAAAATTAGCCTTTTGTCTATTCTTCCAACTGCCAGGGTCAATTGGTCATGGGAAAATGGTCGAAGGTGAATTAAATAAGCGTGAGGATTAGTGGAGGGGAAGAAATGGGGGTTAAGCATTTAAGATTTGGCATGGGGTGAGGGAGGCATCCAAGGAGAGGCATCCAAGGAGGGGTGAGGTGAGGTGGCAAGGAGGAATTATTAATTTAAAATAGATATTTTAAATTAATAAAACATAGGTTAGGCATGGTTAAGTTCGAAAGGGACCAAGAAGGAGAATGACCAAGGGTTAGACACAATTTTGGTGTCTAAATTTGCCCCTTTTTGTCTTGTTGGTTGTTCTTGACGAACTGCAAGACAAAAATAGGAGTCGGTTGCCCCAGGTATGGGATGAGATCTTTTCTTGTCTTGTTGGTTGTTCTGATGAACTACAAGACAAAAATGAATGTTGATTGCCCCAATTATGGGATGAGGTATTCCCCCTCAAAGCGGGAGTCGAGGAAAGGGAACCTGAAATCGGGTGTCGATTTGACAGAGAGTGGATGGATATGGTGAAGTTTGAGTGTGAACGCTACAAAAGTTGAGATTGCGCACATACCACTTCACGAGATGGTCAGGTCAAATTGTCGCAAGTCAAGGTCAAGGAGTGCCAAAATCAAAATAATCAGGCCCCAACATTTAGTCATAGATGATTGGGTTAAACGATCCAAGCTGTAGCTCTAATGGTCGTCATGTGCCAAGTATCTCGAGCTCAGGAAGTGCTCTTGGAAAACACAAAAAATGCCAAAAGTAGTGGGGATCAATTGGAGCGCAATTCAATACTTGTGGGGGTTGTGGATAATTTGCTAACTAGTCGTGAGGTAGCAAGGGCAAAAATAACCAAGGCAAAGTTGTCTTGGAAGTGATCAGGGTCAGAGGAGATAGTCGCGATCTCCAAAGTCTGTTTGATGTGGTCAGGGAGATGGCTGTGATCTCCAATGTGCCCTATGAGAAGTCAAAAGTGACTCCTACAGTGTCAGGGCTGGTTGTTTGGTCATGATTGTGGACTAGGTTAAGTCATGGTGAAAGATAAAATGGTTTGTCCATCAGATAGACATACAAACAGATGTGGCCGAGCTAACCTCAGAAGACCCCATGTCAACTGAGTGCTGCCTACATAGCCCCGGTCGTTAGGGCCTCAGGCCAATGTAGTTCTCCCTAAAAGGGAGAAAGAGGGTCGGGTATGGATGTGGTTTGGACTAGGTTAGGTCGTGGTTAAAGGTAAAATAGTTTGTCCATCAGGTAGACAAATAAATGGATGTGGCCGAGCTAACCCCAGAAGATGCCATGCCATCTAAGTGCTGCCTACATAGCCCCTATTTAAAGGGCCTCAGACCAATGTAGTTCAGACTAAGAGGCAAAATGGTTGATGATTGGTTTGGTCATGATTAAAGGTTTAGCACTTCCCATATGTCTAAGGGTACGTGCTTGAAATGATGAGGGGAAAGATGATGTTACAGCCTGTTCCATTGTGTGCAATGGTGTATTCTGTAACATTAGTCAGGGTTTTTCATCCCTAGCAATTGTCCATATTAAGTAATGGATGTATGCAAAAAATGAAATGGGTCTATTTATGCTTCAGCAAGTAATGGTTTATGCTTGACATAAATTGTGTGGTCGATAGTTTCCATGTGTATTGGTGTCCATAGAAATTAGTGTGAATAGGTTATGATAATGTGAGTGGTCTGAAAAAATTTGGGTTGGGTTGGATGGCAAATGATTGGGTTGAATGTGACCAAAGGTAAGGAGGAAGTGAAAGGCATTTTTTCCCTTTCATTGACAAGGACCATAATGATAGCATAGGTAGGGGGTTTTTAGAAACAAAAGCCCCATTAATGCATTACGTTGTTGACCATTGGTTGTGTTAGAGAGGTAATTGAATCACTTTGACATTAAAATGAGCTCGAAGTCCCTTGAGTAGGTGATGTGATATGTGAGGATAGGGTAACCCTTTTTAGTAGGGATAACTTTGCTCCTTTTTATAGGAGACCCTGAGAACGACTACAAGTCAAGTCCATGACCTTATTTTTTTATTTTTATTTTTTGTGGTGCAGACTGATCAATGCGGGAAATCTACATAGAGATGTCATTTTGTTTTGTGGTCATTTGTGAAGCTGATCGATGCAGGAAGCTTCTAAGAAAGTGATGTTTATAGCAAGATGTTTAGGCATAGCCATCCTTTGTGGGAGTGGTCTATATTTTTGCTTTATATATATTTGAGGGCTTGGAATAGCTGTCCTTTAAGGGAGCAGACTATTAGCTACAGCAATGATGATACAGCTATCTTTCAAGGGAGCAGTCTGCATTTAGATTTTATGACCTTTTGATATTTTGACATCTTGATGTATTTTTGACAGAATTTGTAGTCATGGACAAGACTATAGAAGTTCAAGGGCTCCCTTTTATTAGGACAAAGCATTCATACTTTATAAAAGGGTTACATAGGGCTTGCTTTAGGGAAACAGGGTTGAAAGGAATGAGGATTAAGAGGACAGGGATTGCTCAAGAGATGAGCTCAAGTTAAATGTCAAGTGAACGAGTACTCGACTAACAATAGAATGGTCGCAGATGCAAGGCATTAAGAGGCTCAAGTTCTGGTCGGCCCTCAAGAGAAGATAGACGATAAGTCCCTGATCCATACCTATGCGTGATGATGTAAGATCCAAGCCAATTAGGAGCAAACTTGCCTCATTTGCTTCTTTCCAAATTGGTCGCGTGTTGGTCGATGATTAAGAAGTTGGTTGATATTTGGTCGATGTTTGGTTGAGGCTTGGTTGATTGATGTTTGGTCATTGGTTTGGTTGGTCGATGTGTTGGTTGATATTGGACATGAAGTTGATTGATATGTTGTTGGCATGTTTGGTTAGTTGATGTCATGATTAAAAAGTTTGGTTGATGTTTGATCGAGGCCGGTTAATATTTGGTCAATGTTTGGTTGATGCTTGGTCGATGCTTGGTTGAGGCTCAGTCGAGGCTTGGTCGAGGCTTGATCGAGGCTTGGTTGATTGATGTTTGGTTGAGGCTTGGTTGATGCTTGGTCAAGACTTGGTTGAGGCTTGGTTGAGGCTTGGTCGAGGCTTGGTCGAGGCTTGATCGAGGCTTGGTTGATGTTTGATGTTTGGTTGAGGCTTGGTTGGTTGATGTTTGATGTTTGGTCAAGGTTACGATAGTCAGGGTAAGGTCGAATTCCCCCAGTTGCTAGGGAGAATGTTTAACAAATTTAGTTTGAGAGGGAAAGATCATGATCTACCAGGTTAGAGGCAGGAATCTCAAAATCACGGATGGTGATAGAGGAAATGGTTGGTAATGATTTGATTAAAGTGGTTAATGGTTGGGGGTCATCAGGCTAGACCTCCATCGATTGTAAGGCTTGGATCAAAGTTTGATGATGCTGTGGAGAGTTTTATATGAGATCATACAAAGACATCTTCACAGGGGTCGTGTGGTGAGGTTGTTTCACCACGGAGTCAGGGATTGTCTTTGAGGATGCTGGTCGAGATGTGCCCAAGACAGTAATCTTGGGTTTTGGTTGTGGTGAAGGCTTGGTAGATGGGGATGTCCAAGGGATAAAAACATGTCTTTTCCCTTTATCCTTTTGGGTTGGTGGACTGGAGGTCAAGTTGACTGTGTTGATTTCGAATAATGGGGTTAAAGGCGGTGGAGGGACCACAGTATGGTGTTGAGATCCTGATTTAGGTGATGATGTTTGTGAGGCATGCGATGGTGTCAAAGATTTGGCAAAGGGGTAGTTAAGAGGATCCTTGATGAGAAGGGTATCCCTTTTTTGGTGTTGATGAATGACAGCTTTAAGAGCACAACAACGCTCAGTGTCATGTCCCGGTGTGCGATGATAGTGACAAAATTTAGTGTTGTCGAACCAAGATGGTCTTGATCCGAGAGTTGATGAATGTGAAGGTGAGGAGGTATGTGAAGCATGGGATGATGTTGAAGGTTTGTTGATAATATGGTCAAGAAGAAGGGTGTCTTTCTCCAAGCATTGGTGAATGACAACCTTGAGGGCACAACAATGCTCAGTGTCATGTCCCGGCGTGTGATGATATGCACAAACTTTAGTGTCATCGAACCAGGGCGGTTTTGGTCTGAGAGATTGGTATGGTTTAAGAGGTGGAAGACTGATGCGAGAAGACTGCAACAATTATCGTAACATCAAGGCATAAGAACCCACCAATGGGTCTGTGTGTTTTGTTACAGTAGGGGTTGATGACTTTTGTTTTGGAGGCGTAGGAGGCATTAGTCATTTTGGAGGAAATATATGTTTAATGGGTAAAGGGGATAATGGAGGAAATTTGCCTCTGTGAGGTGTTGGAGTAGGAAGCACTGCTATTAAGGTGGATGGATGTGGGCCCAAAATAGAGGGCAATGATGAAGGTGGGGGAGGAATTCTCCGGTGTGGTTTAGTGGCCTTCTTTAGTTTGGTTTGAGGGCCACTATTGTGCGAGGCAAGATTAGATATGGGGCGAATACCAAGATATTTAATCTTTTTTGGCATGGTGGATGCCTGCGTGGGTTTGGGTTCAAATGTGGACAGAGGTGAGTGAGATGTAGCGATCTCAGGCAAGAGGCAAGAGAAAACTGTCACTGGGTCTTCCTCGATCAAAGTGAGTGAAGAGACAGGGTCTTCTCTTGGTGGAGAAGAAATTGGAGAATGTGACTCCTCAAGAGGATAGAGGGCAGGGATGATGGTGCCTTCTACTTGTGGATGAGGAGTAGGAAGGGTAGGGTCCTCCATTGGTAGGAGGAAGGATGAAGGTGGGGCTAATGGCATTGGTATGGTCAAAGCATCCTCCAATATAAGAGAGGTTGATGGAGAAATAATAGGAAAAGAAGGCTCTTCCACCTGTGATGGATGAATAGGAGAAGAAATCTCTTCTACCTATGGAGGAGGTTGGTCAGGGACAAGAGGTGAGACCATGTTGATCATGCGTATATCATGCTTTTGGGAGCTATCAGCCATGGTCTGGACATTGTTTTGATTAGGAGGATGGTTAGGAAAGGGTTGTTTGAAGATGTCCATGTTTTGATTGGGTGGTGCATTCGAGTTATCCAAAACAAGATCTCCCTTATCTATCATGTCATGGACAATGTTTTTGAAAGTTCGACAGTTGTTTATGTCATGGCCTTAGACACGGTGATAGTGACAGAAGTCATTTTCCCTGTACCATGTAGGGATAGGTTTTGAAGGGTTGAATTGAGGTGGGCGGATTGGAGGGAGATTGAGGACCCCCTGCTTGACAATTTTATCCAAAATGGAAGCATATGATTCTCCTATAGGAGTATACTGACGCTATATATACCGTTGTTGGAATTGTTTGGTGATGCTTTGTGATGTTGAAGGTTGAGGTTGGTCGGTCATTGTCAAGGATGGTGATCTAACGACCATAGTTTTTGCCGACTCCTTAGACTTGGAGTGGGAAAAGAAGGTCTGGAAGAAGAAAGGTCATCAGTTTTTGCATTGGTATTACGCAATTTGACCCTATTTTCTTCAATAGCACAGAGTTCAAGCTTTCGAGCCATGGTGAAAGCTTCGTCAAAAGTTTGAAATGTTTGAACCCACAAGGTGGATGAGATGTGCATGGCACATGCTCGAGAGAATATCTCAATGATCTCGGGTTGAGGTAAAGGGAAGGAGAGTTGGTTGATTAAGCCTCTCCAACGGGCGACAAAATCAGCTATTGATTCATCGTCAAACTGCTTGATAGAGTAGAGGTCTGTAATGGAGACCTTTTTGGTGATATTGATCGAAAAGTGGTCGAGGAAAAGTTGGGCTAGCTGGGTGAAAGAAAAGATAGAATGACTGGTAAGTGAGCCATACCAATCAAGGGCATCCCCCAAAAGCGACATGGGAAATGTACGTAGCAGTAATGCATCATCATGTGCTATGAGATAACAAACATGTCTGAATGCTCATAGATGTTGTTGTGGGTCTTCCTTACTCTAGAAGCGAGTAAACTTAGGAAGCTCCCACTGCCTGGGATACGATCGGATTGGGATGGAGGGATGGATGGGTTCGTTGCAAATTTGGTCATATGAAATGACATTACTTGAACTAGAAATGGAAGCCTCAAGATTAGACATTTTGTCCATCAGCATCTTGATGAGATCGGCTGATGGATTGGCAGATGGGGCGCCCCCTAGGTTGTAAGGCACTTGGAAGGTGATAGAAGAGGCGTATGACGTAGTCAATTGTGCTTGTATAGGCGCAACATATTGATAACTAATCATAGGGACAGATGTGGAGGCCAAGGGTGGTTGTGTCATGAAGGTAGAAGGCACGACTAGGCTTGATGTTGCTAGAGGTGGTTGGATAGTGGAAACACTAGCCAATGGATGAGTAGCCACCCTGGTGTTGATGGGTGAAAGTGAAGGCAGGATGGGGACAACTAGATTTTGGAAAGGGGTAGAGCTTTATTGAATACTTTGTGGTTGATGGGGGGCCGAAACCTCGATGGAAGTGGGCCCAGAGATAGAAGGAGAAGCCACACTTTGAAGATTAGTCGTGGTCAGGTTAATGGTCGAAGCAAAGGCTGGAGTGGTCATGGGTTGGGTATCGGATGCTGTCGATATCGTTGCCGCTTCAATTAAGGAGTTGGCATCCCATAGACTGGGTTGCCTGAAGAGTCTCACATTTGGCTTCTCGCAAGATAATGTTGAAGGGCCTTGACATTGAGGTCAAGGAACCTTTCAAAGTCTTGGTCCCCTTTGAGAACAATAGATGGTCGCGTCAGGGTTGGTTGGGTAGGAGTTCGTTCAGTCTCTGAATGATACTCCATTAGAGGACTAGTTATGGAGGGCGAAGGTGGAAGCTGTTGTTGTCTTGCGTGGTCAACAAGAGTCTTGGTTTGACTACGTGTCAAAACCATTCAAGGCAAGAGGTTCAAGTTTTAGAAGCTATGTTTTTCAGTCTCAAAAAACCAGAATGGGTGTTGGTCAGCAAGAAAGTCAGGTTTTAAGCTTGCTATTTGATAAGAGGATTTTGGATAGTGACCGACGTCGGTTGAAAAACTGATGTCGATGAAATATATTGCCGATGTCAGTCAGATAACCAATGCCGGTGAAGAAAGGTTGTCGACGTCGGTGGTAAAACTGATGTCGATTACTGTGTTTTCCAAAAACTCAAAAAAATTGAGAGTTTTTGGAAGAAAGAAGAAAACGTCCTCACTAGCTCAAAAACCCAGATAAAGACAGAAAAGAAGATGAAGACAAGCAGACCCTAAATGTTAAATCCTAAGAATAAACTTTTAGAATCATGTTGGCTTATGCCTTAGAGTGTGTTTGGGAAGTTGGCTTTTAGAACGGGTCTTAGAAAAAGCAATCTAAGGTTGGTTTCAGGTTAGTTTCGGTGCTCAAGATCTGTGTTAGGTTTCGTATGTGCCCTGGTGCTAAGGAGCAAGCTCCCCTCACTTCACGAGCCCAATGATAAGCTAGTCTCACTTAGCTAGTATATACATCCCCTAGAGTTTATACTCTACCAGAGAACAGAGTGGGCTTTCCCCTTGGTAGTGAAGTCCAAGTGGGATTGCCGGGACGGGTAAGGTATCTGATAGGTGATAAAATCCTAGTCGGGCCTTGTCTCAGGTGTGTTTAGATTTTGATTTTGTGCAAGTGGTTTGGATGTGTAACATAAGTGGACTATGCTTTATTCATGATGCGATCTTAATTACTAGATGTGAGAGCTAAGTATGCATTTAGGAAGAAATGAAATGCAATGTATTTTAAGCCCAAATTGAAATGTGTGTTCGTATGCAGACAAGTAGAGAAGAGGTCGAAGAGTATGATTTTTACTACTCTAAGATGCAGAAAAGAAAGAAAAAGAAGGATTCTTTTTAACTTTGCTGATGGTGTCTTTTGGAAGAGATAGAAGAAAAGGATGCAAGGAGAGATCTAATGCACCTATATGAAAAGTTTGCTTTTAAAAGAAAAATTATGAACCCAAGAAAAAGTCCTAGGGTCCCACCGGGCGTGCCAGAATGTTTCAAACTATTTTTCACTTTTCTACATTCAAAGGAAGTAAGAAACTAAGATAAATGGTTAGGGGTTTGTATGTACTCGAATGAATTTTGTGCACTATTATCCAGACGTTGTAGGGACTCCTCTTTGGCTGTGGAGGATGACACCTGTAGAAGAAAGAGACTCACACAAAGAGATTGTTAGATGGATATGAGGTGGACTGCCAAGCGATATGCTTGGTCCCAGAAGTGCAAAGACTTCCTTAAGGGATGTCAGTCCACTTGTTGATAAAAAAGAATGTCGGATAAAGATAATAATGACAGACTAAGCTAGAGAAATACAAACAATGCATACTTGCTGTCTGCTATCGATTTGCCACAGTCACCGATGCCGGTTAGTCTGCCGACGTCAGTTGGTCAAGGTCATCGACATCAGTTATGTCTACCGATGTCGATAGGGGAAATGGGCCTACAGGCCGGTGTCAGTCGGAGCAATGGCCTTGAATGAGTTCTGGATGAGTCTTTGGTCAATGGAATGGTCTGTGGTAGTCTGAGAGTCTGTGTAGGGTTTTGTGCTAGGTTTGCAGGGCAGAGAGTGTGGCTAAAAAAGGGTTAAGGACATGGGGAAGGCCTCTCAGCCTTTTTAGGAAGAAGTCAAGTCTGGTTTGGTTGATAGTCGAGTCTGTTTCATAGCACTTAGAAGTAGCAAATTGGGACTGATTATCAAGGCATTCTGAAATATTGAGATGAAACAAAAGAAGAATACTTACCTCTTGCCTACTGAAGAAGAAGTGTAGGAGACCTGTTGTTGATGCTGTTGATGTAGAAGACTACCTGCAGAGTGGAGTGACTGATGCAGAGTACCTGTACCCTGTGATGCTTAGTGTGCGTCTGGGAGAGAGAGAGAGAGGTCAAAGTTCGGGCGCAAGAGGATTTTTGCATTCGGGGGAAGAGCCTCCATTGATTCGGCCTTCAAGTTGGTTTTAAGCAACTAACATCGATGATCCCATCGATGTCGGCTGACTGTAACCAACGTCGGCAGCTAGAATAATGGAAAAAGGGCTAAAATTAGCCTTTTTCCTGTTCTTCCAACTGCCAGGGTCAATTGGTCATGGGAAAACGATCGAAGGTGAATTAAATAAGCGTGAGGATTAGTGGAGGGGAAGAAATGGGGGTTAAGCATTTAAGATTTTGCATGGGGTGAGGGAGGCATCCAAGGAGGGGTGAGGTGAGGTGGCAAGGAGGAATTATTAATTTAAAATAGGTATTTTAAATTAATAAAACATAGGTTAGGCATGGTTAAGTTTGAAAGGGACCAAGAAGGAGAATGACCAAGGGTTAGACACGATTTTGGTGTCTACACTTAGCTAAGCAGTGGATGATGCTAAAACTTGGAGGGGAGTTATGGAAGGAGATGATGAGGTAATGAGGGAGGTATAATTAGAAATAAGAGGGTGTTCAAAGCATATCCTCTTTTGAGGGGGTGCTATTAGAGGGCTAGAAATGGGTGCCTTAGTCTACTTAAGCTGAAATGACCCAGTTGCAAGGTACTAGAAGGGAGTTTACTACTATTGTGGGGCTATAGGATATTGGTACATGGGCAATGACCATGTTGAAGGTTTTTTAACCTCCACCATAGTTGCTTCCTTCTCTAGAGGCATGTCTCCTATCTCTTCCCCAAGAGTTTTTTCTTCTTCTTCTCCTATCACAATCTCAAGAGTGGATTCTTCTTCTGCTACACCCTCCTTTGGATGATATGCATCCAAAATATTTTCAAAGGTTTCATCTCCATCTTCATCATCCAAACCAAAGTATGGTTTGTTGATTTCATACCTATATTTCGTGAAGGCAACTATTTTCTCTTCATTTTAATCCAACTGGGTGAGCTGATTCTTCTTCCCCTTCAATAATATCTTGGTCAAGTCATATGTTTGAACCACATTATATAAATACTCCCATAGTTTGATGGTGTCCACAGAGATCTAAGCTAGGTCCACAAAATTTTGGGGAATGTCCATCGTGGGTGACTTCCTCTATTCTAGGTAAGGTCAGGTTTGATGCTTGAGAGTGTTAATCATCTTTAAGGAAGCTATATACCTAGTTGGATCATAGTTCCATCTATCATCTATTAAATCAAGGCTAAGCTCTACTAGCTTGGCTACGAGTAGGCATCCCTTGTGCCTCTTTACCATTATGATACCATCTCTCATGAAAGGGACATCATATACGCATTTTTTCTTCTTCCTTGCTACATAGGTGGAGTCCACTATATCAAGTTGGCAGGCCAATTCTACGATTATATTCTAGTCTATTAGCATGTGGTGAAGCTAGAAGGGCTCTCCTTAGAACCCATGTACTTGGATGAATAAAAAATGGGACCCCCAGAACTAGTCAACTGGGACTTTGTTGCCTACAAGCTAAGCCTACTACTAATCCATCATCCTAGAAGTAATAGCCTATCAATTGAGGTCAGTGAGAACTATATCCATAAACAGCTTTGAGAACTCATAGTAGTCCCTAGTGATGGATAGGACATGGGTCCATATGGTTAATAGGGTCACCACATTGGGGAAAACCTCTGCGTTGAAGGAGTTGAGCTTTAGGTATGAAGAGAAGAACTAAGAATATTGGTATAGAATGAGATGAAGGAGAAAGGATGAATACCAAAAGGTACCCATCATCAAGAAATTATCCTATTCATCTCTTATAGAGGTGGGTATGGCTTCAGTGAAGTCCATCCTAAACACCTCCCCCTTTTCTACCATGGTCATGAGGTAGAGTGCTCCTAGCCAAAAGTCATCGACATTATCATCAATGTCTATCCCCAAGATGAAGGCCAAAATAGATAGAGTATCATTCAAGTGCTAAGTGGGGAAGGTCATTAGGGGCATAGGTAGAGGAGACATCTATGTGACCTCACTCTTGAGGACAATACTAAGGAAGCATGCCTTTTCCTAGACTTGGGAATTTTAGACACTCTAAAGGCTTTCTAATTTAGATATTGGCCTTGGGGTTGTTGGGGAGCTAGAGCATTTCCTTGATGTTGTTTGTACCATTTTTTACCCTCAAATGGGCATTACCAACAATCATGCCAATATTGGCATCATATTTATCCAAGCAGAGGATGATGATTTTTGGGCATGGGTGTACATAGGGAATTATGTATTGTGCTAGTGTGTACTCCCACATCCTATAACCAAATGAGTTATACTCCTTCCTATAGACCCTTTCGATCATTCAAGCATGGATGCCCTCTCTTAAACTCTTGGGGTTCCTGGCCAACTTTGGATCAACAATCTCATTATAAAGTTGGTCACCAATGTTTGGTCCTTATAGGGTCCTTTAGTTTCCTTCTTTATATTTGCCACCTTCTTTTTCACTTGAGTAGGGGAAGAAGTGTAGGCCTTACTCATGGCATATTTATGGGGAAGGTCTTCCCCACAACCCTACCTGTGAGTTCTCTACCTTAAGGGATCTTTCTCACTTCCTGATGAAGATGTAGAAGCTTCCATTATCAAGGAATTTATTCTAAAATCACTCTTTGTTTCTAATGAAAGTAAGGGATTAATAGTTCTCTACTTTACTACTTCTTGAAAATGTAGACTCGACTCTCTCTACTCTTATTAATTGTTCAAAGCTCTCAAAAATATCAAAGCATCAAGTGTTTTGGCTTGAATGAGGCTTGGGTATTTATACACCAACGCTACTAGGTGGGCTCATCATGGGAATTTTGAAAATAGGCACCCCCATAAATGATAAGGGTGATACACATGCTCGAAGGGCCACTCACAAGAGATTTGCGATGATCATTATGAGGAGTCATGTATAATGGAGCATCTGACATTAATGGTAGGTGAGGTATGTAGATAACCATCTTTCAGAGAATGTTTTTGAAGATTTGAGAGGACTAGGGGGAGGACACATGGCATCTAGGCAAGCCACTTGTGCCAATGACAATTAAAAAGGAAACAACAAAGGAAAGGGAAACAAAGCCTAGGGAAACAATAAAGAAAATGAAAAACACAACTAAAAGGGAAACTAGCTAATTATGTACAAGGGGAAAGGCAATTAAGTTAGTTATAATCCTCCAAATCGATCCCATTAATCAAGATCTCTAATGCATTGCCCTCTTCATCTTCTAGCTCAAAAGCATTCCCCTACTTGTCACTCCTGATGCAAAATGGTCCTCTCTAAAGAGAATCAAACTTTGCATGTTGTCCTAGTTTTGTGGCCCATTGATAATATTTGAGAAATAAATCTTTAGGTTTAAATCTCAGGTTCGATGACTTCTTATAAAACCATCACTTAACTGCTTGCTATCAAATGATCTTTGCATCACTTTCTTGCTCTATCACTTCTTAGAGGTTGAGTAATTTGGCAAACCAAACCTCCATCACTATGTTTTCTTTAACTTTAAAAGCCCTCAAAAGTTATAATGTAGGGATTTATAATGATACAAACATGACCACTTCCTTATCATATACAAGTTCATATCAGAAAGTATTTAGAATCTATTTGGGGGTGATGCGATCTGCTCATAAGGCCATTTTTACATGCAAGTGCGACTCCCTTTTCTTGTCATTGCACATACTTTTGATCAATCTGATCAATTTTTTGTTTGTAGACTCTACTAAACCATTCCCTTGTGAGTAGTAATTGGATGAGGCCTTCAATAAAATACCATTCTAAAGTGATAATTCATAAATTTTAGATTTGAGGAAGGCTTTTACATTATCAAATATGATTGTCTTAGGCAGGCCAAACCTTGTTACGAGCTCTTCTAAAAAGCTAAGAATCATATTCTCAATTTCCTCTCTCAACGGGACTACTTCGGTTCACTAAGTGAAGTAGTCAGTGGTTGTTAGTATCCATTTATGACCAGTGCTGGAGATCAGGTTGATCATTTCGATGAATTTAAAGCCCCACATGTGAAGGGATCATCGATCACAATTAGGTTCAGAGGCATGGTAAAAAATTTCCTCTTCCCCACAAAGAACTAGAACTTTTGGCACTTCTTGATCACTTGGTGGTAGTTCACAAACATGGTTGGACAGTAGTATCCAGCATGCATGATCTTCATCATGGTGGTTTTACCTGAGAAGTGACTACCTGAGGTACTGAAGTGCATATCTTAGAGAATCTTCTATGTTTGGGGTTTATCAACACATTAGAAGAGATCTTCATCAAAGTTCTTAAAAAAGACTCCATGAATCAACATATATCTAAACCTTTATATGCTATAGAAATTCCTTTTATGAAAAAGAAGGGCATCAAGATACTGACTGGTTTGCATGTATCAGATTCTATCAATAACCCAAGATTTGTCAGCTTCAAATTGGTTTAGAAAGGCTATTTTTGACATGTCTTATTCCTCTACTGAGACATGCACATTGAGATAAATATTAGCAAATTCATCTTCCTTTGACTACCTTTGTTGGTTTGACCTCTATATCATACTATAGGATATTAGTGATCTAGTTTTCCCTTTTCTCTATAATTTCTCCCTCCATGATGTACTCATGGATGCTGGAGTGTGTTACATACACCATTATCATGTTACCTGCCATGAGGTGCATGAACTTCATAAGGCCCTTGACGATGGTGAAGGCTTGTTTCTCCATGAAGTTGTATTTAACCTTGTATCTATGCAATATCCTTGAGTAAAATGCAATTGGATGATAATTCCTCCCTTCTTCCTCCTTTTGAGTTAACACAGCTACCAGGTTATGCTCACTCCCCTAGATGTACTTAATGAAGTCTTTGGAAAAGTTGGGTTTAACCAGTACAGGCATGATAGATATCACATCCTTGATTTCATTGAATGTTACTCTTCTTTTGGGTGTCCATTTAAAGTCCTATCCATATTCAACATTAGGGTGATTCATTTAACCAATCTTACAAATTCAAATATGAACCTGTTAATGAAATTAATCTTTCCAAGGAAAGATTGGACCCCTTTCTTATTCACTAGTAAATCTAAGTCTCTGATGGCATTTATCCTCTTTGGATCAATGGTGATACCCTATTTAGTTACTACATATCCAAGAAGCTTAACTTGTAGGACCCCAAATACATATTTCTTGAGGTTTAGAGACACCCCAAATACTTAACACCTTTAGAAGACCTTCTTTAGATGGTCGAAGTGGTCCTCCTTCTTAAAAAACATAGTGAGTTCATCTACATAGATGAGGATGATCTTATTAATTAGGCCCTTGAAGGCTACATCCATTGCTCACTAAAATGTTTCCCTAGCATTAGAGAGGTTAAAAGGCATCTTTGCATATGTAAAAGTTCCCCACTTCATGGTAAAAGCAGTCTTGTACTGGTCTTTTTTTTTCACCCATACCTAATTGTAACTAAAGAATCCATCTATCAAAGAAAACATCTCTATGCCCGCTATTGTCTAGAGGATTTTCTCCATAGAGGGAAGAGGGTAGTGGTCCTTCAAGGAAGCCTTATTTAAATCTCAGAAATCCATGCATAGTCAGATTTATCCACTCTTCTTCTGCACAGAACTAAATTAGATACCCAAGTAGAATGTTTTATTGGGTATATAATATTTGAATCAATTAGTTTCCTTAGCTCTAGGGCCATCAGGGATTTGATCTCAAGGTTCACAGACCTTTATTTTTTCTAAACTAGTTTGGCTCTTTCCACCAAGTCATCATAAGTCCATGTGATGATGACTTCATACTTATAATAGAAAGAAACTAACCACTTCTTATCCTTCTAAGGGACTTCCTTTTTGACCTTTAGCTTCCTTCCACCTCCAACATCAAGCTCATAGTAATCACCCTTATCTACGACAAATTTGTGTTTGTCATTCCTTACATCATTAGAGTCAAACAAGTTTTCTAGGGTGATGAAGCCCTTCAGCAACTTCTTGGTCTTCAACTATATAATTTGATCCCCATAGGCTTCTTTGACCTTCGGTTGTAGTTGCTCCACAAATTCACATGATTGGTAGAATAACATCATAATCTTAGAATAATTTTCAAAAACTTACCAATTTTGGTCATTTTTTGGGATAGTAGGTCTAATAATTACCCACACCACTTGTTCATTGGTGAACAATTCAATTAAAGGGTCAAATTAGGAGCCTATTGTTGCCATCCTAACATCCTTCACTTTTGTATTTCTTGGGATGATCTATATGTTGAATGCTTTGAAGGCCTCAATTAGATCCCATATACAATGGTAATAAGATCTCATATGCACATTCTTTATGGTTTTTACCCTTCTCACTTGCCTCACTACTAATTTGGAATCACTAAATACCTTCAGCTACTTGACACCCATCCGCTCGGTGAGGCTGAGGCCATGGACTAGAGCCTCATATTTGGCCTTGTTATTTGTACAAGAAAACTAAAAATGGAAGGCTTAGAGGGTCTTATATGTTGGTTCTATAGTTGGTCTTGCATTTCACACCATCAAAATACAGAGTCCATAATTTGGACTCATCCTTAAGTTTTTCACTCTGATCTCCTTCATTATTTAATACCTTTGGAATGGCTTGGTCCTCATCATGGATCATGTAGGTTTCTATGTCAGTGGTGTCAAATTTTAAAAAAGGGTTTCTCTCTATGAATTCATTGATGAGGGCCTCCTCCTTAGGGATTCTAGTGTCTACTACCTTCTCTTCCTCAATCATCTCTATGTAGTGCATCTTCATCCTTGAGAAGGATGTGTGCATTACTTTAAAGTTTGCCATAAATTTATCCACTATGTGTTTTGGATGGAGTGGTTCAGACAATACTTTTAGCTTTAAACCATACTTGGTATTTAGGATCAAATGAGACCAATCCAATGATATGTAATCATCTATTTTGGTGGTGAAATCCTTTGACAGACATCACTTAAAAATAGGTAGAATGTCTATCACCATGATGTCTTATGGTAAAATGATGTTAAGACAAGATTACAATGTGAGGGGATGACTTAGATGATCCCTAAGGTTTGAACCTTCTTCCCATCTAGCTACATCACCCCTTTATTCAAGGGTCCATACTTCAACTACAATGTATCATCTATCTGTTTAGGCATTACCATTATGCTCGCACCCGAGTCGATCATGGAGTTGTGCAATAGTTTCTTCCCCACAATAAGTGTCAAATAGAATGGGGTAGTTTTTGTTTTGCTTAACCCTTCTTTGGTATTGATGAATGTGGAGGGTACTTGGGGTTATGTACTTATGTTGGCTTCTTTCCCCTTTATCTTTTTGGGTTCCATGGTCAACTTCATTTTGTGCAAGCCTTTCTCATTCCTCCAAGGCTTCTTTCAACAAATATTTTTGCTCAAGGATAAATAGGATGTCCCAAAGGGAGACGTTGGCCAGAACCTTATTCAACTATTCTACTATGTTGTGTGACCTAGAAGGTGGGACCTCAGGGTCTTTTGCCTTGATATGCACTACTTTACTCCACCTCAAATAGACTAGGGATGAAGACTACAGTGTTGAACCTTTCTCAAAAGTCATCGTGGGCCTTGTGGTAGCATTAAGGCTTTTGATTGATCTCTTTTTTGAGCAAGTGTAATAGTCTAATTGCACTTGCAGGGATATATATATAGGGACTTCATTCTTGTAGACTACATCTTCACCTTTTATCTAGGAGAATAGAGTGTGTTCTATGGCTATCTCTTCTTCTTATTCCAGGTACATCCCCTATATTTGCACCATCAAGACTGCATTCTCAATCCCTGGGATTGGTATGTGTAGGTTGAGTTAGGTATGTTCCCTTATTGTCATTGCTTAGAAAATTTTTGCTACATATTACCCCTCAAATAATTTTAGGGCCCATGAGTGTCATTATAAGGGAAGTACCATGAGTTAGATTCTTTAGCCAAATTAATCTAGTTAGCCACTAGTTCTTTGTTCACATTTAGTGATAATGTGTGCAAAGGATCTAGAATCATAACCATTTGGTTAGTGGGTTACATCTAATGGTTAAACACTTGATGATTCAGATCTTGGTGATTCAACACTTGGTAGTTCAGCCTTTACCTCTCCTGGTATTGATTTTTTTGGTAAGGTGGTCTCCTTCTTGGTAGTTATTATAGGATGGCTTTAGAGGCATAACTTTCTACCTTTTGAGATTGATTATCTCATTGGAAAAGTTTTGTAAGATACTTTTCATATCATTCATCTCCATAGCTAGTGAATATGTAGTAAATGTGCTCACCTGAGTGGGTGGGTACACATACATAGAAGGTGGGGCCCTAAAAGTACTTGAGATTTCTTCTCATGGAGGCAATAATATTTCTGAGAACATTGGCATTAATGGCCACAAAGGAAGCTTTCTTTCATATATCAAAAAAAAATTGGCCCTTACTACCATATCATAAGCATCTAGTAATGTCTGTCCTCTAAGTGACTGGATCATGATAGCGATATATGAAATAAAATCCTTAAGGTAGAAAATAATGGCATGCCTACAGTCGAATGAGCCTATATCAGGATCTTTTACCAAGTTTTCCCAAACTTGGTATTGAATTTTACAATGGCCTCTTGTAGTCCCCTTTTGATGGTTATTAATTGTTGTAAGAGTGATGACCAATATACTTTCTCATTGAACCAATCAAAGAATTTGTCACCCAGGTCATCCTAGTTGCCAATAGAGTTGGCTGATAAAGATTAGTACTAATCAAGAGCCCATCCTTTGAAAGACACCGCTAGTAGCCTTAGGGCTACATTTTGTGCATTGATGTAGTGTATAGTGCACATGTTTGTAACATCTTGGAGATGTTCTACCACAATCTTTAAATCTTCTCCCAAGAATTTTGGAAGTGCCTTTAAAAATTTCATAAGAATGGGATCCCATGTAGCCAGGGGCATTGGGGGAATTAGTGGGATATCGCTATCCCATGATATAAAGTTCCTTGGTGGGCCTAAAAGGGCCATTTGTTATTATTTTAGTTGTTGAGTAGCATCAAATCCTATGGTCCTTTGATGAGTTGAAGCTCCTAGAGGTGGTGTTAGCAGACTCAGATTCTTCATTGTTTGTGATCTTGTTATGGGCTTATGGCTCATAAACTCGTGCCTCTAGTCAATTAGACTAGTAAATTGGTCCCATTGGGCATGCCAAAAAAGAAAAAGTGTTAATGCCTAAAACTCTCACCTCATGTTTAACAAACTCATATGGGAAGCTCTATAGATGTGGGACCAAATGTAGTTTGTGAAATAACCTCCAAGATTTTAGAGGTTGACTCTTTGTTTAATTTAGGGGGTGAAAAGGGATGAAAGAAAGAAAAGCAAGTAACATTGAAAATAAATCTAAGGTGGTGTACTAAGAGATTTAAAATGTTAATCTAAAATTGCATAAAATAGATTGGATCCTTAAGCATCATAGACCATAAAGCAGCATAAAGCATGAACTATAGTCTATAACGCAAGTAAAGACTAAAACTATAGATGTAAAAGAAAAGAAGTAACAGACAGAGATAATTTTCCACTCCTAATAACACATAACATCACATCCTCTTCATTGTAGATGGAGAATAGAATATAGAAGGCCATTAGGGCACATACTAAGCATCTAATCACATCTGTGAGGTGTACCTCCTAAGGTTGTAGAATGAAAAATACTAATTTATACTACTCTTATTCCTATTATAAATGACTTCATACAAAATAGCTAATACCAGCAAAATGATAACCAACCCCTTTTAAAAGGGACGAGCCTAGAATATATAGGCAAGATAACTTCCTATGGGAATAACACCTGGAGTTTCTAACACTTGCACCCATGATGATGCTATTACAACTGAAAAAGGGTCTCGAGCTCATGAGTGTAATTAGCCTCTAGATCCCAGATATGGTGCAACTACATCATTCTATCATTAACACTATGCTTAAGAAAATCAAAGTGGTACCATGTGTCCATCTCCAGAGCCATCCTTACTATGACATATTTCCTTGGGCCTGGTCCTTTGAAAATGATAAATAACACTTTAAACTAAGCTTAAAGTGTTTCAAAAGCTTTATTGATAAAGAGGAGGGGCCCACACTCTCATCTAATGGCATTTCTCCAAGCTCCAATAAGAAAACCTTTGCTTCAAATAATGTTGTGATGCCACATAGAGAGGATCATCTCTTCTATGTTATAATAGCATGGTGTGTCCCCTTTTATTTTCTCTAGCTAATGACATGGATTCAAGGTCTGACAGACCAAAACTACTCTTGGATAAGCATGGGAATGACATGCATTGAGCTAGTACTTCTCTCGGGAGGCTGGGGAATTCTAAGGCAAGACTAAGTGTGGGGGCAAAATGTGTCAAGCTGACACTCCACTAGGTAAATCTAGGCATTCCCTCATTAAAATGAGCATAAGGGCACCACATGTTGAAAATGTGTCTATTCTTTTGTGACTGCTCAGTGGGTCTCATCCATCATCCCATTGACCATTGGTGTTGCTTTGAGGTTTAACCCAAAAGGAAATGGCTTCAAAGATTGTGGGGCCACCATGTGTCGAGCTGACACTCCATTGGAGTGAAACAAAATCCTCTTCAAGCTGGATGAGCATTAGGTTTCCATGTGGAAGAAGTGGATGAAGGTTGATACTTGGGAAAAAATTTAAAAGAGGGACCCTGAGAAAGGAAGAAGCTGAAAGGGGAACCACCAAAAGGTGCTCAACAACTGTTGACTATGTCGAGTGAGCTCAAACCCAAAGATAAACTGCTCCAAAATACAAAACATGGATATTGATCCACATATATTTCTTTTGACTTAAACATGTCTGTGTTTCTACTTAAGTCCACATATAAAATCATTACCAATGATTATTGTTAAACCATGAGTATCTCAAACCAAGAAATCACATACTAATGCCAATATATTCGATCATAATAGTTAAGGTTAGGTCATAGGATAGATTAGGTATTTATTACATCAACTTATAAGATTCAATGTAACTTTGAATAATAAAGTGACTAGTATAAAGTTATCAATAAGCATTTGACATAGCCATTCAAACAATTGTTGTATTAATCATCTAACATTATTTTTAAAATGTAGTTATTTTATCATTACCACTCTTTATAGACTATCCCCAAATGTCTTTTATATATATTTTATATATCAAGGCATTAAGTCGAGACAATGATATTTCCCAAATATCATTATAACTAGCAAGGTATTAAAACATAAAAAATACATTCTAATTAGTCTATAGACAACAGTAAATAATTACCCACAATCATGAATTTAATAACACGTCATGACCTAAAAGCAACATTATGCACTCAATCTATGTACTACAGCCATAATGCAATCACACAAGTAGATCCACATGAGCATTAAACTAAACTAGATCACAACTAACACACATGATCGATTATCTAAATATAGATAACACCAAAACATACAAAAGCTAACAATTCAAATAATATGTATATAAAATTTTATCTATCATGGTGTGTGTGTGGGTTTTAGTTGTTCCTCTGTCATCCCCCAACACCTTCATCTATGCCATCCTCTCTAATGATGCTCTCCCTTCATCATGCTCTAAGGGGTAGATCTTTATTGCATTCAACTAATGACAAGAAAGTAATTATCCCATAACATCATGGTATATATCCATAAAATACTACTTTAAAAACCAATAACATGATCATAATGTAAAGAATATAAAAATATAGCTAACTCATTGTAATATAATCATGTAATCTAAGAAACATACAACTGTCCCATAACAACGTATGACTTACAACTTAATTAAATAGTAATTAGTCAATTTAACAACCATAATAATCCATGTATAATTAGGTAAATTAACTTAGTAAAAAATAAAGATGTGACATCCTTCCCCTCTAAATTTGGTCATCGTCTCGATGACACATATTCAAATAATAGTTCTAAAATAAAGACATTATTTAGCAGAAAATAACATAGTATGAAACAACAAATCAAGCAAATAAATGTGGGAATAGAGTGTAGAACTCATCATAGCCCTCCCAAGTGGTATTATCCTAAGAGTATTGGTTCTATAGGACCTTACACTATGAAACTTCTCTATTACACAAATATATTTTACGAGTGTTAATTACTCTGATTGGTTCTACCATGACCACCCCAAGATCCAGAATTTGCAAAGCATTCTAATCTAACACATGTGAAGGATCATCTATATATTTGTTAAGATAAGATACATGGAAGACAATATGCAATAGAGTTAGGTCTGGTGGTAATGCAAGCCTATAGACTACAGGATTGACCACTTCTAAAACCTCGAAGGGTCCCACATATCTCGGTGAAAGTTTTGTTGGTTTCCCAAATTTAATTGAGATTGTTTGTGGCTTAATCTGTAAGAACACTTTATCACCTACTAAAAATTGGTTAGTTTTTCTCTTCAAATTAACATAACTCTTTTATTTATCATTGGCCTTGACTAACCTCTGACTAATTATTTTGACATGATCTTCTATTTCTAAAAGTATCTCAGGTCCAAAGACTACCATGTCTTCCAAGTTATCCCAGCTAATTAGTGTTTTGCACCTTCTTCCATATAATGCTTCAAATGGTGTCATATTAAAAGCTAATTAATATGATTTATTATAATCAAACTCAACCAATATAAGGTAATCTTCCTACTTGTATTACTAATCCATGAAATACATATGAAGGAAATCCTATAACACCTGATTAATTCACTTAGTCTGATCATCAATCTGTAGGTGATATGTAGTACTGAAGTTTAATTGCATACCCAAAACTAAATTTAGAGTTAACCAAACCTAGAAGTCATATTCGAATCATGATCTGAAATGATCTTCTCTATAAATTCATGCAATCTATACACTTCCTTTATGAATCTCTTCACAAGAGTGGGTACATCATCTGTCAAATTGCCTGGTATAAAATGGGCCACCTTGGTTAGTTTGTCAACTACTACCAAGATCATGTCATGCCTATTTCATGATAATAATAAACTTTAGACAAAGTCCATATTGATCACCTATCACTTTCATTTCAGTATGTCATGTGAATACAACAATCAATCTAGATGCACATGTTCAACTTTCACATGCTGACATTTCAGACATCAAAACACAAAGTCTGTTGCATCTTTCTTGATTCCCTTCTAGAAATAAAGTGGTATAAGCTCTACCATAGGCTTGGTTACTCCTATATGCCCTAAATATGGGGCATTATGTATTTCCTTTAACATTGTGTTCCTTGGATTTTCTCTATTTATTACATACATCTTTCTATTATATCGCAAAGACCATCATTCTCTATTTTGAATCCTTTATACCTAGGATTTAGAGCATTTTCAGATAATTTTTTCCTAACCTAATCATAAAATTCATCTCATGATGAGAATTTGATCACTTAATCCCTAAAATTACTCCTAATAATAGCCATGGTTGTTATGTACTTCCTACGGCTTAGGGCTTTAGTTACTATGTTTTACTTGCCTTTGATATAGTTGATATCAAAATCATAATCAAAAAAGAACTCTAACCATCTCCTTTGATGAACATTCAAATTTGGTTGGGTGAAGATGTACTTGAGTCCCAAGTTATCAATCTTGAGCTTAAATGGTTTTTTTAATGCCTCTAAACTTGTAAAGCATGCACAATTACTGCAAGTTCTAGGTCATGAGGGGCATAGTTCACCTCAAAAGTCTCCAATTTCCTTGATTCATAAGATACCACTACACCATCCTACATCAGAACTCCTCCAAGTCCATCCCTAGATGCATCTGTGATCACTAAAAATTGATAATTGGGATTAGGAATTCTTAATATTGGTGTTGAAGTAAGCCTTCTTTTTAGTTCTTGAAAAGTTACTTCACACTTATTTGACTAGATAAAACATTAGTTCTTACGTTGCATAAAGGTAATCGGATAAGCTATCTTAAAAAAACTCATAACGAATTTCCTATAATAACCTACTAATCCCATGAAACTCCTTACCTCATGGACATTATTTGGTGTTGGCCACTTCATAATGTCACTTATTTTTTATGGATCAACTGAAATACCATCTATGAAGATAATATATCTCAAATATTATACTTTCTTTTTGAAAAATGAACACTTGGATAACTTTCCATATAGCTTTTGCTTCTGCAACCATTTTAAAACCAATTTTAGATGTTTAATATGCTCTTATTCATCTGTAGAATATATAAGAATGTCATTAAGAAAGACCAGAATAAAGTGATCTAGATAATCTCTGAACACATTGTTCATGAGATTCGTGAACGTTGCCAGAGCATTTGTCAACCCAAATGGTAACATTGTGAACTCATAGTGCCCATATCAAGTTCTAAATGTTGTTTTTTGAATATCTTTATTCCTTATCCTCAGTTGATGATATCTTGCTCTAAGATCAATCTTAAAAAAGACCGTTGACCCTCACATCTGATCAAAAAGATCATCTATACGAGGTAGTAGATATCTATTTTTGATAGTCGCCTTATTAAACATTTTATAATCAATGCAAAGGTGAAGAGTACCATCATTTTTATTGATGAAGACAACTAGTGCACCCCACGATGACACACTTGATCTAATCAATCTTTTTGATAACAACTCCTAGATTTGAGCCTTCAATTCAACCAATTCAGTGGTTGTCATCCTATATGGTGCCGTAGAATGTGGTTTTTATCCACATATAATATTGATTGAGAAATCAAACTCACATTGGGAGGTAATCCTGGCAATTCCTCTTGAAACACATCATGAAAATTTCTAAAAAAAGGATAATCTTCAAGGGATGGTTCCTTAAATTTCTCCATTTCATTTATCTTGACAATAAATGCTTATTACCCTTTTACTTTAGCATTTTTGAGTTGTATTGTATAAATCTGCCTAAATCTCAACTGCCTTTTCTCACCTTAAATTTGTCTCTAATTTCAAAAATCATCTTGACACTCAACCTTCTTCAGATAGTAGTCCACCTTGGCCTTATGCTTCACAAGCGAATTGACTCTTAGGATCACATCATATGACTCTAATGGTGTTGCATAAAGATCCACTACTACTGTGAATTCGAACAACCTAATCTCAGCTTCAACTAAACACTTGTCAACTTTGACCTTGGACTCATTCCCATATTATACTGACCATGCATTTTCCATTATTCCAACTTTTCTAGATAAATTATTAAGTATTCTAGGAGCTATAAAACATTTAAATCCCTCATATCTATCCAAAAAAGAAATTAGATGTTTAAATAAAATACATGACAGTTCTATGGATGAAGTTTGGAATTTGGCTTGTTGATTATCAACTATTACATGAATGTGTTGCTAAAATGTTCCCTGATAAGGAGTAGAACCTCTATTCTTCGATCTATCCTAGGTACACTCATAAGTAAAATGGTCACCTCCATAAATGAAGCAACCTCCAGGTGGTCATTTCTATCGACTATTTGTTTCCCTTAAAACCACCTTTGAAACCATTACCTAGTTTCCCATTATTTAAATCATTGTTGAATCTAGCATTATGATTCTTGAACTGACTCTTGAAGTCTCCACTCCTCTACTTCTAGTTTTTCTTCTTGAAATTTGGTTTATAAATTTATATATTTTTTTTAATTGAGCAAGAGATTTCAACTTCTATTCATGCTTGACTAACTTCTCAAAGACCTGATCCATGGTAGATGGCCCATAAACATCCATATCTCCACCAATCTAGGGTTTTAATCCCATGATGAACTTCTTAATTTTGAACCTCTCATATACTTGATATTGAGGTACATAATTCAAAAATTTGGTGAATTATTCCTAATATTCATTTACTGATAGGTCTCCTTGATTAAGATTCTTAAAAAATTTAAGTTTTTGGTCAAAGTATAACTATATAAGCCACCAAGATCTGAATAATGTTACAAAATTCTCCCATGTGGTGGTGGTAAAGTTGAGATTCATTTCCAAATTTTTGTTGGCCCATCATGTAGCTTCTTCACCAGCCAACTAGTAAGCTCGTCAAATTAATTTAGTGACTTTGGAGTAGTTTCAAATCTCAAAATATTTCTCCATATCAGTCATCCATGCTTCAACTTTGTCTCCCATAATAGTTCCATCCAACTTAGGTAGATTTACCTTTTTCATATCTCTAAATAATTATAAAGCTACTCAATCTATCACATCCTGAGGCACTTCCTCATGCCTCTACTCTTAAGGAATTTTTTCCTTAGTAGGGTGCTCTTCAGGGATAGCCTGATGGGCTTCCTCTTCATAGCCATGAATTTATTGCTCCAAGGCTATAATTCGGTCACTAGTTTCATTCATGGCTATAAGAATATGATCCAATTTTATTGTTTGCTTAGTGGCAAATTAGTTAAGATCAAATAGAGGGTTATTATCATTCACATTTGAAGGACCCTCACTAAATGCACTAGCTCACACCATTCTCATTTTTGATAAAGAAAAGGATAAGAAAATGTTAGTGGACTCATTAAGTCTTAGAGTTTGAGCTTCAACTCTGACACCACAATATAACATCCCCATTGGGATTTACTAGAATAATGGAATTTTTTTTTAATTCCACATATTCAACATTAGAATGCACCATGAGAATCTAATTAGTGATCCTAATAAATCATAATAAATATGTTAACCATAAAATAATCACTTAACAATCCATTCAATTAGTGTTCATTATGAAACAATAAGCAAAACATAATTACATATAATCTATAAAGTAATTACATAATTTTTAGCCATGACTGGTACAATATTATATCCACTTCTATCAATATACATATGAAAATTAAATACATTTTCAACAAGAATAATGTTCTAATAATAAAAATAATACTAGATGCAAGGCTCCACATAGCATGAGTCTCACAAACTCCAATATCTATGTTAATCTCAAGTGTAGTCTCTAATGAAGTATTGTTGTGGGGAGTGAGAGTATCATCCAAGCACTTTTTCACACCAACCATGGACCATCAATCCCCCAGACAATCCTCCAACTAGGGAATGACCCTCCCTTCACAGATGGATAGATAGTGATGGTGTGATAATCCAAAGAGATAAGCTAGTACCATGTGTTGTAAGATTTCTAAAACATGATGTGTACCATAAAAAAAATTAATATGGTATCACACAAATATGTAAATCATACATATGAAATTACAATGTTTAACTAAACATCACTTTGGCCAAATTTTTCAAATAGTTAATGATCTCTACGATCAGTCAAATTCATACACACCACTTGATTAGGTTACCCTCATCTGGCATTGGTGATGCTAAGTAAGCTAGTGAAGTATGTCTCACTATTTATTTAGTACCAGCAATGCAAGATTTGGTTAATTTAAAACATAACCAAAAGATTCAATCATATTACTTCCTATCAGTATGCATAAAACATGTTAAGTACATAAATAATCAAAGTACATACATTTAGTCTATCAAACGTATGCAATGGATTAAATAATAACATAACAAGGATAGCCTATACTAATCGGGTGTATTTTATACTTGACTGCATGTTTAAAAATTTTATAACTCAATGTATAACCATTTATTACAAACCACTTTTATCATAATTTAATTTTATGAATATACTTCACAAATTAAAACTAACCAGTCATAATTAATTTCAATGCTCATAATAAACAATAATCAAACTTTCATAACCTTGTTTATATAATTATAAAGGTGTATGCATATAGATATGGTGTACCACATCATGTAGTTAACTAGCTTAATTGACAATCATATTTATCTACCATAAGTATATGCATACTTTCTGCATATACAAATATATGTCATATATGTTAATATGTACTTAATTCTTTCATACATGTGTGTGTGTGTGTGTGTGTGTGTGTGTGTGTGTGTGTGTGTGTGTGTGTGTGTGTGTGTACAATGTATATGATATATTCATACAAGAATATACTATTTACATGTATCTACCCATATATTAAAATTTATGTATTATTATAAGAAATAGTGAATTCATTATGTCTGAGGTATTCGTCTTCCAAATTCTCAGAGTATAGTGTACACACTCTTATACTTTTTAATATCTATTTTTCATTTGGAACTCATACAGTCCGAATAATCAATCTACAATCAAATTCTAGAAATTATTTATTGGAAACAATTATACAAAAATCATATTCATGAATTTTGTTCCCATTTCCATTTTACTAACTTGTAGTTTGTAATCCAATAATCAATATAAAACTATACAATTCTATTTTTTCTCCCTCTCCCACAATTTACGTTTAAAATAGATATACCATATACATTTATATTTGTCACACAGTCCTCTATCAAACTCATATTTAAAATATCTATTAAACAACAAATCTAATGAACAACCAATATAACAATTTCCTTAAAGTGAACTATACATAGTCAACTATACTTTTGTGCTCAACTTTAAGGTTCAAACCAACTGAGTTTGTAAACCAAATCGAACACACTAAAAGAGTTCTACAAAAATACTTTAACGGTTATCCACCATTGAATGGCTTGAACCGATTATCAATACGCATAAACATAATACAATCTTTTATAACGATTGCATAATGATAGAAAATATATATTACCTACATAATAAAATGGGTACACAGTCTCCTCACCCAAAAAATTATTTGACTTATATATAAAATTGGTAGATTTATAATAAATATAAATACACAGCATCCATTCTCTTTAAAATAATTTAAACAAACCTATGTTTTATAATAAGGGAAAACAAATTTATATTAACAGAATATGTTATATAATGATCTCATGATTTATAAAATATAACACAAACCATTTTAATTCAAAATCTCAGGGTTTGGTATATTCCCCACACTATAAAAAAGCTTAATGTTTCAACACAAATGTACACAGTCCACCATAAATAGGCTTAAGGGTTTCTCTAAACAAAACAAAACATTGAAAGAGCTATAATATATATATATATATATATATATATATATATATATATATATATATATATATATATATATATATATATATATATATATATATATATATATATATATATATATATATATATATATATATATATATATATATAATAACCCGACTATAGTATTCAAGTTTCCATGGCTTTAGCCTATAGGGAACACACTAACCAAAAGCCTATCTTGCCATATTTATTACACTCAATCTTGTTCAATAGACTTAAGAAATTTATAGATATTTATTAAGTTTTGTGGATGGCCGAGCCATCCACAGGGCTAAATCAGTATCATATTGAAATATAATTTGCTAGATATTTTCCAAAAACCCTAGTAAAACATAAACATAGAAATTATTATATTAAACATAACCTAAATAATGTAATATCATTACCAACCTTGTAATAGCTTCCAAATTTGTAAATTATTGAACCAAAATTTCTCCTTTTTCCTTCTTTCTACTCTCTTCTTCTTCTTCACATTGTGTCTTGCCCTTCTCTCTGCCTCCTCTTATAATTATTTCTCTATCGACTTCTCTCATTCCTTCATTGCATATAACTGTAGCATCAAACTCGCAATTTGTCCCAATTCCCATTATGCAAAACCCCATTATCCATAATTGTGTTTGCTAATCTATGTTAACTTCAAGTTGAGACAAACAGAGAAAAGCCTTAATTACTTGAATGTTCCAAACAAACTATATTTTAATCCCTTAATATTTACATGGTTCTTTTGACTTAAACATGCCTGTGTTTCTACTTTATAAAGTCCACGTATAAAATCATTGTCAATTATTATCGTTAAACCATGAGTATTTCAAACCAAGAAATCACATACTAATGCCAATGTATTCGACCCCAATAGTTAAGGTTAGGTCATAGAATAGCTTAGGTAGTTATTATATCAACTTATCAAGAATTAACATGACTTCGAATAATAAAGTGACTAGTATAAAGTTATTAATAAGCTTTTGACATAACCATTCAAATAACTATTATACTAATCATCTAACATTATTTTAAAAATGTAGTTGTTTTATCATTACCACTCTTTATATATTATTCCCAAATGTCTTTGATCTATCTTTTATATATCAAGACATTAAGCAAAGACAATGATATTTCTTGAATATCATTATAACTAGCAAGGTATTAAGACATTAAAAAGATATTTTGGTTAGTCTATAGATAATAGTAAATAATTACCAATCCATTAGATTTACTTACTCATTAAATCAATATCACCTACAATCATGAATTTAATAGCATGTCATGACTAAAAAGTAACATTATACACTCAATCTATGTACTACAGCCATAATGCAATCATACAAGTAGATCCACATAAGCATTAAATTAAACTAAATAACAACTAACACACATAATCAATTATTTAAATTTTGATAACACAAAACATACTAAATCTAACAATTCAAATAATATTTATAAAGAATATTATCTATCATAGTGTGTGCATGGATTCTAGTTATTCTTTTGTTGTCCCCCAACACCTCCATCTACACCATCCTCTCTGATGATGCTCTCCTTCCATCATGCTCTGAGGGATGGATCTTTCCTACATTCAACTCATGATAAGAAGGTAGTTAGCCCGTAACATCATGATATATATTCATAAAATATTATTGTAAAAACAAACAACATGATCATAATGTAAACAATATACAAATACAACTAATTGATAGTAGTATAATCATGTAATTTAAACAACATACAATTATCCCATGATAACATATGACTTACAGCTTAATTAAATAGTAAATAGTCAATTTAACAACCATAATAATCCATGGATAATCAGGTAAATTAGCTTAGAGATAAATTGAGATGTGACATGGAGAGGTCGCCTTATATGTCCCAAAGTATAGTATGTGTGCCCATAAAATTCTTTGACTACTCTTGATGTTGCTTGTAGGTCTTACTTTGTGTATCCAAGACTATAAATTAGTGTCATTGTACACATTTTCACTTGACCCTTGTCAATCATGACACTATGAATAGGTTATTTATTGATGCATATTCTAAAAAATAGTACATGTCTATCTAAATCATCATCATTGATTCCACTATCATAAAATGTGATTACTATACATTGCTAATGTACTTGTAAATGTATCAATGATTCCATTTATTGGATGTCCATATGTCTTAGGAGGAGAATGTGCATTGTATACATGATGTACTTCAGAGTTATCTATAATTTTATCATACCATAATTAAGGAAAGGATTATTTAAGATTTTTAATATTGCATTGTCATTCTACTATGGCCGTGTTTCATCTTTGGGTGTGCTTACCTCAATGGTGTTGTTATTAATAATATTTTGCATCTCACACATTAATTTTTAACACTTATTCATGAAATGTCCAATGCATATATGGTAATCACAATATGCATTACTATCAAATCCTTCTGGTTGAGGCTTGGTCAAATCAAGTTCAAATGGAAGAGGTAGAATGATGAGATTGCCATCAATGAGTTTTGCTAACAAGATATGATGAGGTTTTATTAACCTAGTAAATTGCCTCCTTATTGGAGCTATCAATTGAAGTTTGTTTGTTGGTTGTGTTATTTCATCAATTATTATATTTGCTATATTCCTATTTTTGATAGATTTGACTATGTAATTGGGTTTGCTTTGAAACTTGACACTTGAATTAGATGGGACACTTGGTACATAATTTATCTTGTTATATGCTATGAGTTTGACCTCTCTTTCCTTAATTATTTGGCATAGCTCATCAAAAGATCTAAATTTTTCAAACATTATGGATTCATGGAGTGGAGTTAACAAATTTTGAGTAAATATATCTTATAATTCATTATCTGCTATAGTTTTGTCGTCTTTGCAAGCATTTTTTTTATCTAAGTAAATATTCATTAATTTGCTCATTTGGCCCTTACTTGAGTTTTCAATTTGTGCAAAAGATAGCTTTTCACCAATGTTGATGGAAAAATGTGCTAAAAAATGATATGTCATTGAGTCAAATACTCTAACTGATTGAAGTGGGATATTGTAGAAACATCGAAGAGCATAGTCTTTGAGACTTCTTGGAAAGAGCTTGAAAGTAATTTATTATTGTAAGCATAGTCCAAACATGTTATATATAATGAATAAATATATTTTTTAGGATCACCTTAACCCTCATAAATTGGTATCGTAGGTGCTAAAAAACCTATTAGTAGTGAGTAAGAGCCTATTTCAAGTGTCGAAGGGTTCTGAAGTAGAGTATGAGAATCCATTGAATGAGTAGCTTTGGAGACACCTTGTTATAATTCCAATATTTTAAAATTTAAGGATACATTAGGTGAAGTTGGAAGTGGTATTATGTGGTGATCAAGGGAAGTATATATGATGCTCATGCATAAATAGGCAGAATAATTTATTGTAAAGTGAAGAGCCTATACCTAAAAATTTTGACACATATGTAACTGGAGGGGTTGATAAAGGAATGGTAGAAATAGTAGTAACTAGAGCATCTAAAGTATAAATAAAGGTTGAAGCTAATTTATTTTGCGTATATCTCACAAGGAAAATGAATCTATTAATATTATGTCGGTTGGCATCTAGATAATTAGAGAATTCTTTGTCACTAACTTACTTCTCCTCTTTTTCATGTATTAACAATATTAGTCTCAATAGACATAATAAGTTCATCAAGAGCATGTGGAGTAGGCCTTAAAGAATTTATGAATGTATGATTGTTTTTCATGCCAAATTCATGTTAGATTCTACAAATATTCGCCTTAACAATGCTCATATCTTAGAGAGAGGATTGATTGAGGCTTGTGATTGCACATTAGTCATTTTGGCCTTTTTAACATGCAATTTGAATGTGTTGACCCAAAATAAAGTATTATAATATAAAAATAAATTCAAACTATGGACATCATTAAGGGTTATATATCTCAATAGGAGTTCCACCTAATCTTACAATATGCCTTAGAGGCAAGAAGGATGCAACTTTCTTAAGTGGCATGCAAGGGATGTGAGAAAAAGAAAAGAAAATGGATATAACTACTCAAAGGCATGTTTATATTTTATTCTCTCAGATATATAAATCCCAGTCATAAATAATGTACACACTATAGAGGACTCTATTATTTCTATAACTACACTATCTCATCTCAAAGAGTACGTTGAGAGTAACTTCTCAAGTTTACCACTTGTTGATGCACTATAAGAACAAATGGTTGAAGGCTTCCTATGGTTAAAAATAAAATCCTAGGCATTTATGATATAACATGAGGTATGTGCAAATTAAAATCCATATATAGGATTGTCTAATAGCTTGAGTATTGGGGTCGTACCCCTCACACCACGTTATAGGTCAAAATGACAACCACTTTTCCCAAAATGACTAGAACACAATTTTAAGGAAAATAAAGCAAAATAAAAATGAAATTATAAAGTAGAGGCTCACAAACAAAATCTTGGGTTCACCAATATTTTTTACCCTATTTTTGATAAACATTAAATGGATTAAGAAGTTATGATTATATATAGGTGTAAACCTAGAAATATAAGAATGTTAAATATGCATAATTTCAACTATTCTTATTCTAAAAAATTGCTAAATATGGAAAGTTGTTATTTTTATAAAGACAAAGAAAAAAATATACTTAATTTGCATAATGATCTTTGTTGAATTTTTGAATGTGAAAAAAAAGGTGACTATGTAGGCCCAGTATCAAAAATAGGTCTAGAAATAGAATATGAACAGGTTCATTTTAAGTGGACAATGGCATAGTGCATTTTAGTTGTTGATTGCATACTCATCTTAGTTGACTGTGACAAATAAAAGATATAAAAATATAGAGAAAATATAAATATGGAAGTGACATATCAGAGATAAAAGTAAAAGATGTTTTTAGATAGGTTTGTTTTAAAAGGACAACAATGCATGCACCTAAGTAAATTAAATCCATACTTGCCTAGGTTGACTATTCATATAAACTAATCGATGTGCATGTAGATGATGAGAAATCTTATATGTCACACTTAGGGTTTGGCCATGTATAAATCATTGTTTGTCTTCTCTTGACTTAAAAACCCTTGGTGCACTTTGATAGCTCTAAAACTTGAACGAAAAAGAGAGGAGTGTAATGGATTGAGCTGACCTCAATCACCCCTTGATGATTTACCATTGCCTATGTGTCCAATATTTTGAGTAAAATCAAGCCCGTGTATTTCTCCCACCTAGAGTGAATGTGCAATTATGCTCCTTTGAATATGTGTATGTTGTTATAAAATGGATTTGATACTTGAAAATGATATATATTGACTTTATTTAGAGGGGTCTTGACTTAGTTTATGGCTACTCCTTATGACTAATGTATAATTTGGATAAAATATGGAATAATGTCTTAATATACAGAAGTGTATCTACTTGTACCAAGTGAATAACAATTAGTGATAATGAATGGCTCGTACATGTATTTATAGATGAATATTTTGATAAATTCCTTTATCTGACCTTATAAAATGTGTGGGAAGACCTAAAATATTGATTTCAAATCCAGAAACGAGTTATTATTATGCATACGATGTGACTGGTCTAAGTACATAATGGTGTGATGTGCCTATGTCTACTTAGGGTGGACCTATCTAAGGAGACAAGAGATAATTATCCTTTATTGGGGATAGTATAGATGTCATTATAGATAGATTGAGATTTTGACATTGATAGTTTTGTACAATAGTGATGGAAAATAAAGGGTCAAGCTTGCATATAAACAAATGGCTTAGAGGAATGGCGACTAGGAGTCATGTAATTATGTGTCATACATGTGGTTTGGAATGTGTCAAGAATTAGCATTATCAAGTACCTATGACCATATTTATGTGTCTACATTATTTATAAGTCAAATAGTTGCAATATCAATTTATGTCTTTCAATTTAGATTGTTGTACTTATTTCCATTAAATTTTGGAAATTGAATCAATGCATAGTTTCCATTATTTTATATTGGTTAGGAGTAAAATATAAAAATAATTATTTAAACGTGAAAAATATATGTTTCCTTCTAGATTAGATCTTTTTTTTTAGGGTTTAAAATTTATCCCATATTAAATTTTGAGTTTCAGGTTTAAAATATAACATCCCCTTGTTCAATGGAAAAATATATTTCCTTCTTTCATTGATTTTATCCTTTGCTTATACATTCAGCATTTTAGGGTTTGGGGATTTTCTTTTTTCTCTATGATCCATCTTTTAGAGGTGTACAACAATTAGTATCATCGTTTATTCCCATAAATTTGACATCTATATTCTCTTGTGTTCATTTTACAATTTCAAAACCCTCTATAATAGTTCATGAGTTAGAAACAACATTCTCTAAATTGGTAGAATCTTATTCTAATATTGTCCCTTATTTCTATGATAGTAATAATTTTATACAAAAGCATGTTTATGATGATCATATAGGTTGCAATGGTGACATCATATGTTTGTGTAACTTTAATTAATAACTAGAACAAGTAAATGTGTGTACTATAATTAACATAAACAATCCTCATAGTGATGACAACAACACCTTGGATATAGAATATACACAAAAAAATACCAGATAAATATTTACATACTACAACCAATATAGTACTTAATAAAATCATTAAGCTTTATCAAGATAATATTGACTAACTTAGACAATGGTTACATAACAATGCTAACACAAGTAGTTTACTATATAATTAAATTAAATTCCATGTGTCAATAACATCTACCTTTATAGAGTCTTCCACGTCCATTGATACAACATTACAAGTACCTAATTCATAAAACAAACCAATTACTATACTATAAATATTTCTTGACAAGAACTTGATCACTTAAACATCCATTAAGCATTAATCCATTGCTTGTTTATCACATCATAAATGGAAATCACATTGTAATTATCATATAATATCTAGACATAGAATGAATAATTACAAGGAATTATAGCAAAAGATTGATAAACTTAAGAATCAATACATTATTACAATAAAAAATTTAGAGGTAAGGATACCTAGGATGAACACCCCACCTATAACTTCAAGAAAAATCCAAAAAGAGAAAATGTCATATATGGTACACAAGTGTTCACCAATGGACCCAATGGTTATCCAACTATTCATAGAAGATGAATATAGGCAAGAAGTTAGAATTGATAATGAAGATGGGGCTAACACATGCAATAGAAAAAATTAGAACAATTAGGCTACATGACAAATAAATTACTTTATATTGCAAAGGGTTAATTTAAAATATTACATTATTGGATGCTTGTAGACCAAAGCTTATGGACACATTAATATTTGTGATGCCCACCATGTAACAATTTCAGGCCACTTTTGGATAATAATGGTTGGAGAAAATGCAATCCATCATTGATGTTTGAACAAATGCTTTACATTTAAATTTGAAAATATCATGAAAAAAAAATCCCCATGGTTGAAAAGATGAATGACAAGAAGAAAAACATCTAAACACCTACAAAATTGAACCATATAATGAGATAACTCTTAAACTTGCACATAATATTGAGAGAAATGTAATAAATGAACATAAACATTTAGAAAAGGTATAGAAAAAGAATAAATAAGGTTCTTAAATATAATGACTAGTGATGATGACATGTGACATTTGATATGATTCTATATCCAGAAATAAGAATGATATTGGGTGATCCAAGAATGTCACATCACCCAATTAATGGCATCCTAGGTTAGTTCAAATACATTTTATTGTACATAACTTCTTATTGATTATTTGCTTAATCAATCTCTCCTATATTGAATGATTAATGGTTTTATATTTCTATTTTGAAATAGACATATTCATTTACTTTTGTATTGATCATTCTTCTATCCCTTTACTTTGATTTAATTATTGTGTTTGACTAGCCCTTGCCTATTGATTTCTTATTCAGTTCCAAACATTTACGTTAGTTATCCTATGATTACATGTGCATATACACCCTTTATAATAGTTTGATTTTCATACATATTGAGGCATGTTACACTTTGATGTTGAATACCATTTGCCCACCTATTCATATTGACTATTTATGATTGTTTTTGTCATCGCACACATTGAGCTTACATGATCACATCTACTTTATGGTTACACATCTTCTGACATTTATGTATACTCCAACTATTGCCCATTATGGGCATGCAACTATTATCATTTCTTTCATATACTCCTTTGAGACATGACTTTGCCATATATTAGAAGCATATCACTTGCCTTCTTCATATTAATTTATTATTACACTTGGTTCACATTATGTGTTGACCTATGTTATTCACTTTTCAAATACCTCTCATTCTTCTAGTTTTTCAGTTTTTCCCCTTTATCATGCTTTTCTAGTTGAATTCTTGTTTACATCAATATTTCAAAAAGTATAAAAACATTCAAATATTCAAAAAGATGCAAAAATATTAAAAATAAAAAAATAAGGGCCTATAAATGACTTTATTTGATGATATACATTGTTTTTTAATGTCATTTGTCATATACATGGTGACTTACATATCCACTTTCTAGGTTCATATTTTTTGCGATATATATAAGTTAGATGCAGGACATACATGTTACATAGGTGACATGGGCATACAAATATGTGACATTAATCACACCCACTGATAAACTTTCTACATTAGAAACATGCATATTTGAACATTTTTTCAAATTGTATCTTTCTATGCTAGTCCATTGATCATATTGAGTTGTTTAGAGTGTTTATAAATGACTTGCTCCTGTTCAAACTTTCTATAGGGTTATTTCCTATGGATACTATATTTTTATACTATGTAATGATATTGATTGATTATGCAAACTAACATTGCTTATTGTGTGCCTATTTTTAATGACTATGGCATTTATTTATTATTTATGTGTTATGTACTACTTGTTCTATGTCTTGTGATAACATTGATTGTATTTTATCGCATGATGTGTCAGTTGTGTTAAAGAATCCTCTAGTCCTTGGCATGGCCATATCGTTTTTGTGGCATGTCGTGTCTTGTATGCATGTTGCTTCTTGATCATGATGTGTGTGCTTATGATTTATTCACTAGGATATTTTGTGTGTGTTTATATAAATTTCTACAGAATAAATATATTGTAGTTCTGTGCTTGTAATCGAGATCATTATCACGCATATTTCTATTGTGAGATACCTATTTCTATTAGCATTGCCATAATTTATATCATGCATTTATTACAATTCTTATTACTTCTTGATTCATTGACATATGTAACTAAAATTGACACTTGTTTTCAAATGAATTATCATGCATATATCTTGTGTTCTAGTAATGAATAATTTCCCTTGCCTCAGATGACATGTTCGATATATATTTACAATTATTAAAATTATTCCATAAGGGCATATATTATCATGTTTATATGTGTACTTTACATGATTATAATTTTTCTATTTAACACATGATGCACATAACTCTTTCTTGAGACGAGTGATTTGCAAGCTTCATCCCTTATATGAAAATGAGGTCACACAATGGGGTTGTTTAAGATATTGAGACCATGTGACACAAAGCATTTCACATTTTGAGATAAATAATATGGTTCATATGGGTTTTTATTTTACATCACTTAGGATTAAAATAATCAAAATAAGAGGATTTAAGATTACTTATGAACCCAGATGCTCCTACATCACAACCCTATAGAGTACCCCAATGAACCAAACCACCCAAATCCCCCAAAAACATACTAAGTATGCTTCTAGGGGGACCACCAAAAAAATGAAGAGAGAGACGAGGAGGAGAGAGAAGAGGACTAACAACAAAAACATGTTAATAATGCACGATTTTAATAATAACCAACTAATACACAAGTACCCAAGAGTCATAAAATTTAATAATTAATAAATTCTTGGGAATCATTTTTAAGTGTCTACATTAATTATATATTTGTTCTACAGTTAATAGTTTAATATTGATTATTAAAATATATATATAATTTAACCAATATTATATTTTTATTTTAATAATCAATATTACTCTATTAATTGTAGAATAATACAACTAATGTATAATAATACAACTAATATTAAAGTATCATTTTCATAACTAATATTAAACTATTAAGTGCATCCTTGATCTAGAGGGCTTAAACTTTGTAAGTCTAAAGCTAAGTGGAGCTTATGGGAGGTAATCCTCTACTTTTGAATGGATTCTGCCTAGCTATTTCTCTTTCCTGACAGTGGTGGCTTTTCACTCTTTGGAAAGTTATGGTTTTATTGGATAAGAGGACCCAAGATCTCTCGAGTGGAATGTTCCAAGTGAAGTGTTTGTTTCTCACTTTTTTGAATGTTTTCTTTAGGGGAAAGATTCAGTTGTCTTATTATAAGTGCTCATTTAGGTGCTTTGATCCAAGTCTACATAAATTCATCTTCTAAGATGGATCCATTTGTGGTTTCTATGACCTGAGAGGGAACTTTTTTGCCTACCAAAGTGGGAACCTTTTAGAAGTGGTCAAGACCAAGACTGGGCTCTATGAGAGAGCTCTTAACACATTATTTAATGGACTAACCTACATAATCTAAGATTTAGGTTTGGTGTGCCTAGCTTTTGTATTAGATTTCAAGGTTCAAGTTTTGCTTATAAAAAAAGTAAATAAAAAATTGTAAGTGAAACATGTACATGGAGGCCAGTACAAATACAATGGACATCCCATTAGCTTCCCTTAAGACATTAGTATAAATATATTCCATGGAGAATTGATGAATTGAATATAATGCTTGTTAGAAGACATGGTCTTCAAAAAAATACATATGTTTTTTTATGGTTATAGATCACGTCTTAAAATCCTTTCAATAAAAAATAATACATGAATCATATTATGAGGACGTGCTTCTTAATAAAAGTGCATTGACATCATTGTATGCTAAACCTATAGATGTTTCATTCATGTTTACCCATGTATCTATTAACAATAAATAATTTCAAAAAACATAACCACCTTTGGATGGATGTAAAAAATCCTTTTCTAATTGTATGGAACAATTGTCCTCATCATTGTATTTATACTTCCCAATACAATATAAAAAACATAGGATATACAAAACTACATGTAGTTCATAGATGAAGAAACATCATATGTTATAGGATGGAAAATGTTTGGTGTGTCACATGTAAATGAATAAAACATAGAAGGATTTTTTTTATGGCATTTCCTACTTTGTTTCCTTTATGTTAGGCTATGTCCAATCAACCTTGCTTCCAAAATGTTTAAATGCATTAGTATTCACTTCATATGATGTGTTATCATGGTAATAGATTTTGTGGGTGTCCCACTTTTATATTATTTTTTTATTAACCTCATGATGAGCCATCATTGCCAAGGAATAACTACTTTTTTTTAAAAACATACTCAACTATTATTGTAGACCTTAATCATGCCTCCGCGATGTACATAATGATAAAAATGTTGAAATTTAATGCACTTTGGTTCCAATTTGTAAGGGAAAATATTGTATTGGAAAAAATGTCATGCTAAAGTAACCCACATGATATTACAACTAGGTTCTCCTACTTTAATCTTAATGCTTACTGCCACTAATAAAAAATGGCATGAATTGCACAAAACTATGCCTTACAAACCCTCAAAAGATGCATGATAAGATTATCATTGGAGGATTCAAAATATTATCTCAAATCCACATCGCACATATTTTTATACGCATCATAGATATATAATATTTTGTGAGGAAGTGTTAAAAACATTTACAATCAAAATACTATTGGTACATGTATGTAATAATCAGCTTACTTTTTTATTTCCTTTTTGGAGCAGGCTTTATTTTATTCAATCTTCCTAGGTAAAAATGGAACCATAAAGGTTCAAAACATATTCATGGTTTTATTTCACTTAAATTTCACCCAATATTGACGTATTGGTTTGGAAAAATCTAATTGTAGTTATCGATGTCAAAGCCTACTTTCAAAACTATGTACCAACTTGTTGCATATAAATTGAATGGTGCATCATTTTAAACTTGAGGATTTGTGTTTATTGAATATAGCTCAAACATTATCAATTTATGTTTTTCTTTTCCATGATTAAATTTTGAATCACAATCAAAAGGCATGCTAAATGCACTAAAGAAACATGCTTGAGGGGAAAAAAGGAACATCCCTTCAATGTCGATGAAAATCCCCTTGGGAATTGCATCACGAATATTCCATGGTTATTGAAAATAATTGAACAAAAAAATACATTCATTCATGTAATGATGACAGGTTAAGCACCCACACCCCAATCATGCTTTCCATTTGGAGAGAAAATGTAGACTACCAATATGTTCTTTCACACTAACCTACGTTGAAATATATTACTAAGTATGCATCAAAGGTAGATAATTAGTCAAAAATCTATTACCATATGTTATCAATAATTTTAAAGGGTCACAATTCACATGAAACATCCTTAATTACCTTTGGGAAGCTTTTGAGTAATAACATTTTCAATCATGACATTAATGCATAGGAGGTTTTCCATTTATTATAGAGACTCCCTCTCGTTATGTGTAATTGATTTGTTTCATTAAATGACAGCAAGATGATTCTACTAAATGTCTCATAGACTAAAAGTGATTCACTTACAACTTCAACCTTCATTAATGTATACATGCAATAATGACCTTCTTCACTAGAATTGTTATTGCTTATAGAAAGAGTCAAGTGTTAGTCATATGACAAAAATCATAGTGTTTATATATGGTAAAAAATAAAGTATCAATTATTATTCATATTTAACCTTAGTATTTTTTTATTGCATCGAATATTTGGATACTTATACATCATTTTGTTAGAGTGATCTCCTCCTATATAAACCATTATGAAACATCATTATAGACATTAACAGCTTCACTAAAGACATCATTATATACTAGGAAAACATGTGAAATTCCTACCATCCATGAAATGTTGACCATACGCATTATAAAAATGAAATAACTATAGATGTCAAGTCTTTAAATGATGACATCCTTCATCGTGGTTCATAACAACCTGATGAGTGGCACGTTTTATCATAACTCCACCCAAAAAATGATATCGATTTAAATGAACTTGATATTATTGAACATCATGATTATTATGTCCATCATAATTAGAGTGAAAATAATTTACCCTCATCCTTACAAGAAACAACTACCTCTTTTATAGATATCAATTAGGTGACCTACCAAATCTTTTAAGTTCATTCCTCCGTCTTGTCCACTTTTAGCATTTTCTCAGCAGAACAACTTGTAGTTGATATTCTTTTGCACCACTACACTCAACATGATATAATGCTTCCACTAAAAATGATAATTAAAGGGAATTTTGGTATAGTTTATAATATTTTATCAATAGAATCAAACTCATATTAAGTTTCAGTAAAAATGATAATTAAAGGGAATTTTGGTATAGTTTATAGTATTTTATCAACATAATCAAACTCATATTAAGTTCATAAGCAATACAAACAACTCACCCTTGCTATTGATCACCCCAACTAGCATTGAAACATTTGACATTAATGCTTTAATAATACATTTAAACCTTTCCATACCTATAAAGGAAATTAAATTATTAGAAGGGCAAGCATTTGAAACTCTACAAGAATATTTGAAATCTATACACTACATTCATGTTAATGAAATGAGATTCATAGGGATATAATTATTGACATGTATTGAAAAACATTTGTGTAAGGCTTTCCCGTTTCATAGGGATATAATTATTGACATGTATTGAAAAACATTTGTGTAAGGCTTTCCCACAGCACAAGTTTGAATAATTTAGTAGGATATCTATCATTGTCGTTGGTGACTCGGGATAGCAACCTCCATTACAAGACATTATAATGTATGCAAGAGCATCGTATATTTTGACCCTTTGGCAAAGATTTAAATGCAGTTATCACATTGCACAAAAAAATTTGTCAACAAGATTATAATCCATGCAAAGTGGATTTTTGAAATATCTTAGATTTTTTTTTAAATGTTGGACCAAGAATTAAAGATCTGAATTTACTCATGTCATGAATAGATGAATATTCTCCTTCAAAATAAAAATTTTCATCTTATTCATCAACACATTTATAGGCAACAAATAGCTTGGATTCAGCATAAAGAGATGCTATAATCAATAAATATGCTAATTGCATGCACTATTTTAGAGCTTACCTTAAAAAATTAAAGATTTTGATGATGATAAATTAGAGGCCAATTATTTTTTCCAATGGATAATAAGTTGTGCTTAAAACCAATTTGTGGGTGGAAGCTAAGGTAGTCAATGGTGCTCTCAGGAAAATTCATGGCAATGTTTATAAAATTGACATAAATCTATCTAATTCTCTAATGTTTGTGGTTATCCAATTCAAAAAATATATAGGTCTAGCATGGGATGTGAATCACTATATGTATGTTCTAATCCCCCCTATTACTCATGATAATTGGAAACAAGTTCAATAAAAAATGTCTTGATCTCTAACAATACATAAGTCACGAAGCCTAATATTGCCAAAAGTAACAATTGACATTGGGAACATTGAACATCAAGCACTAATTATTATTGTAATCTAAGAGTTAATTCATTGAAAAATCATCACATCTATCCTCTTTTCCATTTTGAAAGAAATGCAAGAATGTAAAACAATGTGTACGTTCAAATCAAAGAAAAAGAATAGCATAGATTGCATTTTATGTAACAATTTACTCTTCCTTGATCGATTCTCTCTTTATTTGCTATTATAATCTTCTCAATTGTTTCTCTTATTTTATTTACACAAACCTTATATCACTATTATAATACTTCTCTGTTTTTGCCTCTATCAATGTTTTCATTGTTAGTGGCATCACTATCCTAGGTTATTTATTTGGAATTTGCTTTGCTTATTTTATTGCTGCAACATTCATAATTGTTAACACTTTTCAATTGAACCTTATGAAAAAATATTTTTGGAGATAATTTCATGATCTGGACAACACTTTAGGCAATGATCTGGGCAACACTTCAGGTGACAATTCGAGCGATGGTCCTACCCCAATTAGTGGCAGAACTTCTGGGAGCCATAATTTTTGCACCATAGCTCTGTTTGACTCCCTGTTTGAACCGTTGGAAAGATAAGAATGAGGGGAACACCATGAGATGGCATTGACATTTTATTAATGGTTTTTGACCCTTAAAAACCAAATGGAAGTGCCTTAAATTTAAATTTTAATAGTGTAGTCTAAAAATAGTAATTTCTCAAATTTTGTATTATTATAGTTCATGAAAGTCAAACCATTTCATCTCACTCGATATTGGTGACCTTCCACATCCTCTTCCTACCTTCAAAAATAGGTATAAATAGATATGTATCTTGAAAAATAAAACAAATATCTCTTCCCAAAGATAGGCATATGTTGTATCTATAATTTTGAGAAATAAAACATCTCTTCTCAGAGATAGCATTATTATTTGTGTGTTCTTAAAATATTATTCAACCAAGACTTTTGAGTTTTAGATCGGTGGTATCAGAGCAGTTTATCTTAAGAGTGTATGATCCTGAGCATGAGGTCAGACTATAAAAAGCTTGGGTGGAAAATATAAGATCCAACAGACTATCCACCTGTTCACTCCGAATGACCTCAAGTGATGGACAACACCAAGACATCTGGTCTTTTCAGGGAAATAATGAATGAAGCCCTCCAATAGTAGCAAGAACATATGCTACAATAATTTTCCCAAATTCTCCAACAAATCTTGATGGGAAATTCTAGCTCCTCATCTACACCCACACATCCTTTCAGTTTCCCAACACCCTTTAAGGTTCAGGTGAATTTTCGTATCCCTACATTTGAAGGCAAAATAAATGTTGATGTAGTAGAAAAATGGTTGGATCAATTTTCCTATTTTTTTGTAAATAAATTCATCGATGAAGAGAAGATCACTTTTGCTCTTTTGAAAGCATAATTGCCTATCAAAAATTGGTGGGAAGTGTACAAGAAGAGGTTCAGTATAGATTTTATTGGCCTTGAGGTAGAACCTACGTAGAATGATTTCATAGAAGCTGTAAAGGAAGAATACTACCCCATTGGAGCATATGATGATCTGTATATATAGTGGCAACAACTTTTCCAAGGTAAGGAACAGTCTGTTCAAGATTACACTGACATTTTTCATTCCCTATCTAAGAGATTGGGCATCCAAAAAAGTGAGAAATACAAGGTTCTCAAATACTGTGGTCGACTACAATGGTACATACAGGGAGAAATAGAACTCTTCAATTTGGGAACCCTTGATGAAGCATACAAGTTCACGATGAATATTGAGTAGAAGCATAAAAGAAAGAATACGAAGAATCAGCCTTTGAAATGGAAAAGGGAATTCCAAGATAAGCAACCCTAAAAAGGAAATATTGGTAAATGGTGTGATTACCACAAAAGTAGAACTCACTCTAAAGAAGAATGTCAAGCCATCAAGTCCATGCTTCCTGAGTCACAATCCTCAACATCTACTGCTCTGCCTCATACACACCCTGTAATCAAAGAGGATGAAGAAAATATTGTAGATGTTGAGCTTAATGCCATTGTTGCTTCATTACAAACCCATGAGGAAAGGCCAAAAGATAAGGAAAGGTTGTTTCACTCTAAGTTATGCATGAAAGGTAAGCCTTTACATTTCATTCTTGATAGTGGGAGTCAAAAGAATTTAATCTCTACTAATGTTGTGAAAAATTTAAATCTTTCCATGAAGCTTCACCTAAAGCCATATAGTATTGGATGGTTGAGTATAGGGAGAAACCTCTGTGTCACCTACCAGTGTCTTCTTTCATATGCAATAAAACCTTTTCAATATGAGGTCTTGTGTGATGTGGTTAATCTATATGTTTGTGGTGTACTCCTTGGTTAGCCATTCATGTATGATCGACATGGAATCTATGAGTCAAGAACCTAAAGGATTACCCTCACTCTTGGAATGTGATGCTACAAGGTACCCGAGGTACCACCTTCCACATTTGTCTCCTTGATTAGTGCTAAAAAATTCATTCTCATGGTGGTCAAGCCAAAAAAATCCAAAAGGGTTGATGTTGTATCCCTAACTACATAATCAACACAACAACAAAAGCAAATAGATACCAAGCTAAGGAAGTTCACAGCCTTCTATCCATAAATTGATGGTCAAATAGAAATGGTGACAAATTAGGCCCTGTATAGCTCCATAAAGCACAGTCGATTCCAAGTATGCATCGGGTTACAACCCATGAGACCAAATGATATAGCCATTCCATATCATCCACCTCTATTAAACACTTCAATCATAGCAAAATAACTAGACATTGGTGAGCTTGATCTACAGAAATTTGCTCCAGTGGATGAGAATCAGATCAAGACACAACTGCCACACTTGATAAAGACTCTTGATGCAATGGGGACCATTACTTCTCAAAGAAGGAGGAATTATTTGGACAACACTTTAGGTAATGATCCAGGCAACACTTTAGGCAACAATTCGGGTGACAGTCATACCCCAATTGGTGGCAAAACTTTTGGGAGCCATAAAATTTGCACCATACCTCTGTTTGACTCCCCATTTGAACCATTGCAAAGATAATAATGAGGGGAATGTCATAAGATGATACTGAGCTTTGCTTAATGGGTTCTGACCCTTAAAAACCAAATGAAAGTACCCCAAATTTCAATTTTAGTAGTGCAATCTAAAAATGGTAAGTTTCTAAAAATAGTAATTTCTCAAATTTTGTATTATTGTAATTCATGGAAGTCAAACCATTTCATCTCCCTCAATATTGGTGACCTTCCACATCCTCCTCCTGCCTTTAAAAATAGGTATAAATACATATGTATCCCAAAAAAGAAAATAGACATCTCTTCCTAGAGATAGGCATATGTTGTATCTGTAATTTTGAGCAATAAAACATCTCTTCTCAGAGATAGCATTATTATTTGTGTGTGATTGAAATATTTTTAAACCAAGACTTTCAAGTTTTGGATCATTGCAAGAAGTTCAAAAATAGAGAATGAGAGTTACAAGAGACAAAAAGAGAATAGATATTTGCATTATTCTTGCAAAGAATTTTTTTTATACTAGATTCTATGATTCTTAAAATTTTATAGAATGATGATTTAGATCTATATATCCTTTACAGATTTAGAGAATTCAATTAGCTAGCAAGCACCAAAAAATGAGAAATGTGCCAATTAATACTTAACACACAACCACAACAAATACATAATTCTGATGACATCTTCACATTATTACAAGAACACAAAGATGATTAAAATCTACCCAACAACAATAATGTAACCAACATTTAATAACTACATTCAAATAGGATAAATATTCTTTGATTGAAAAGTGTAATTTTATTAATAAGTAATATAGTACATTATTTATTGTATAAAAAAATGGGTAGAAGAGGTCACACCTGAGAATGTAGAATCAAATCAAAGCGACAAATCTTGAAAGAACAATTACATCACAACATCAAAATTATAGTTGTATAATAATAAATGTCACAATAAGTGTGGTTATATTACAAAAGTGATAAAAATCATAACTAAAAAAAATAAAACCAAAGCCATTCAGTATCAACAATAAACATCACGGCTAAAGTAGGTGGTGGAGGTGGACTATCAAGCTCATCCCCCTAGCCATTGATGTTTGGAGGATCTACTATATCACGTTTGAGTTCCCACTCATTAGTGTGTTTTTTCTTTAGAATCCTCAATCAATTGAGAGAGGGAAAAGGCAAGAGTTAGGCAATGAAAATTATCATGGGAGGAACCCTTGAATCATTTCCACCACTGTGTCAAAGCTGATCAAACATGCCACCCCAATAGAGGGGTGAAGGTCATCGAGCACAGGGAAAGAGATCCACCTACTCCTAGACTAGTGACACTAAAAACCTTAGCCTCAACACTTATAGGATGATAATTGATGCCAAGATTCCAAGGCACATGACTGATCACATAGAAGGCAGTCCCCAAGTTGTCCAAGAGGGTATGAAGGTGCTTTACCTCCAGGCAATTTTTTTCTACCTAGACTAGAATCTAAAACTAAACATTAGAGATGTATCAACTTTATTAATCACTGAATCTTCGTTTTCCATAGCTTCATTTTTAAAAATATCATAGTACTTCGCTTTTCATATATTAAAAATAATATCAACATGAAATATATGCCAAAAAATATTATATCTTGTAGGTAACATGGTTGAGTCCCCAAGAAGAACCATTTTCTAGGTAAAGAATTTTAGAAAAAAAGGTTTTAAAAGGCTAAGGATCCATTTTTAGGCTGACTAAGCACAAGAGTAAAACTAGAATAGGTGCTTCAAAGTCTTAACTTGATGACAACTAAGGAAAATGAGATTTGAGACACTATGTGCTTGATCCGATCTCCAATCGATAGTATTTGGTAAAAAATCCTTGAGAGAAAATGAGTTTTTTGGAGCTCAATTGGTCTTTCCAAATATTTTCAAACCTTCTAGCCCAAATGACATCTAAAAACCTTAACTTATATTGGTGTTTGAGGGTTTCACTTGGTATATGCTAGGAACAAGAATATGATACCCAATACAGGGTTTGTAATAGTGGAAAGGAGTAATTGTACACCTATACCAGTCTTTCCAACATGGGACTCTAGATGAAACTCCAATTTTGTGGAGATAAACATCTTATATAGAGTTTTAAATTTTGTGAATTGAGTACTCATCCTCAAGATTGATTTGGTGCTTAATTCATAGTATATCCCATAAAAGCCACCCTCAAGAAACCTTGAAGAAAAAGTCACCAATAGTCTTGATCCCCTTTTTAAAAAGCCTAAGGCTCTTAATCTAGGGAGCCACAACAAAAGGGACGCTACAAAAATCAAGGATGGGAGACCACTAAAGAGAATGAAAATGAATAGAAATACCATTTTTGAAGACATCCATAGCCTATATGAGGTTAGGTTTGAGAAGTTCCTAGTCGTTCCATATGCTTTTAACCACAAAGATGCCACCAATCTAAACTAGCATAGGAGAAATAAGAAGGTTTTAAAAATTGAGACCCTTTCACGCCTTTTGACCAATATGGGTTCCTTTAGTAATGCAATTATTTAACATAACCTTCCAAGCTTCATTCTATTATAGGCTTTTGATGATCCATTTCACACTTAAAGCATATAATTGGAGTCTGATGTTAATGAACCCAAGACCCAGCTTATTTAGTCTTACAAAAAACATTGCAGGATACCTTGTAGAAACCCCTATGGCTTTTTGAATTAGTCCTAAAAAAATCCCTTAATAAATTCTTTAATTTAGCATGGGTAGTTTTAGAAGGAGTCCAACAAGAAGAGTAGTAAATATGGGTAATAGCCAACACCTTGCATTAAACTTGGAACTTTCTTACTAGATATAGAGGCCTGGTGATCCAACATGCAATCTTTTTGTCAACCCTATGAACAACATATGACCAAATTTCATAAGGGTAAGACTGAAAGGCAAAGGGAATTCCCAAAAACTTAAATTTCACACCTAGTAGGATCCATTGCCTTTGATATCCTTCTAACCAAGGAGGTTTGGGGGAAAGAGATTGTTTGTAGCATTAAGTATATCTCCATTGAACATAGTAGCTTGATGCAAGACAAAAGATATCAAGGACCTCCATAACATTATTAAATAAATCTTTTTCCTTCAAAAGGGTAAGAAAAGAATCATCCACAAAATTCTCGTTGATGAATTGTTGATCACAGTGGGGGAGAGAGATGCCTTTCACCAAGTCTATCGATAATTTGTTGGCCAAAATGTAGATTAATCCCTCCATAGCCAACACATATAATGAGGGAGATAATGAGTAACCTTACATAATATATCTAAACAACCCAAAATTGTGATATTGCACTCAATTAATGGTGATGTAAGCTCTAACATCCTCAAACAACATGTTAACAATATGGAAAAAATGAGGGCCAAAACCCAAAGCTTTAAGCATAGTAATGATGAATGGCCACTCAATCTTATCATAAGCTTTCTTAAAATCAATTTTCAATTTTTTTTTTTTTTTTCTAAAGATTTTGGCCCATTCTATACCCTCCCAAACTACAATAACATTGTCTACAATATTCATGCATTAAATGAACCTTGTTTACTAACTTCTAATAATGAGGGGAAGAATATTTTCGATCATAAGGGAAAGAGATTTAGCAATGATTTTTTAGGATACATTCAGAAGGGTTATTGGTCTCTAATTATTAATAAGCTCAATATTTCCACCCTTCAAGATGAATTTGATATAACCCTGATTAATGAGGGTTACCAGAGAATTGGACAAAATAGCTTCATAATAGAATCTGTGAAGATCATATCCCACTATGTCCCATAGGACTTGATAAAACTCAAAAGGGAATCCATCAAATCAATGGGATTTACAAAGGTCATTTGCATGGTCATTTCCTTGAGATCATTAAGAGAAAGAGGTATATCACAAAAAACTCTCAGTGGGATAGATAATTTTCATGGGACAACTTGAAGGCATTACAAGGGTGCTTCTTTACAAGATGGGGGAGAAGGTTGAGCAACAAACACCCCTTGATAATGATACACACAAGCTTACAAGTTGTTTGAGAGTTTGGTAACCCTATCATTAGCATCTTTAATGGATATAATTCTATCTCCAACTCATCTAGAGCAGAGAAGGGCAAATAATTCTTTAGTAACTCTATCCCCCACTCTTAACTAATGCATTATAGCTATGAGTTGCATTCATTGAGCCTTGTATGCTTCCTCAATTTTGAGTTTGTGTCTCTATTGAGTAACTTGAGCTTGTAAGTGAACATTGAGTGATGAACTATCAAGTTTTTTGTGAAATTTTATGGTATTCATGGTATGATGCTTCACAAACATGATATCTATAGATAATTACTTGTTTTCCATACAAATGTAAAATGGTGGTAATCTGAGCATTAGTCCACCAATCAATTAGCTTGTGTCCCTTGGGGGCTTGGGCACCAAGTCCTAAATCCACTTGATATGGTCTATGGTTTTCTCATGCTTAAGATGAGCAATACTGAGGTGGAACTGAGTCTTAGTTGCTTTGGTTTGAGGGGATATCCATTCAATGCAAAAATGAATAGGTTGGTGATATGAAAGAATGTCATCATCAATAACAAAAATTGGGTGAGTGTTGGAGCAAGAGAAGGAAAGAAAGGCTTGTTATGTGAGTAATGCCCAATCTAGAATTTTAACCACTATGTCTTTGCCTTATCTAAAGTTGGACACAGTGAACCAAGAAGAAGTTGAATCTCTTATCTTATGGTGATTAAAATTAAATAAGTTGATCTTATTATGCATGTAAAACCATGCTTCTCATTCCCTTACACACCAATGCACAGGGAGATGAACTTCCTTGTCTTTGTTGGATTCTACCATGTTGAAATCCCCAAAGAGATCCCAGTTAGTTTTAGGGATCAAGTCTACCAACCACTTCTAGTAAGGATCTTTTGATAGAGTCATTGGAAGTGTATAGATTATGTTGTTCAGTCTAAAATCCTACTTAGAATGCACTTATGATATTAAGTGTTCTAAAGAGAAAAGTGTGAACAATAAGGGACTTTTGTCCTTTACTTTAGGATTATTGCTTGATCGATCTAGGGTACGGTTGTTGGTATGTGGCTCTATGATATAGCCTCCATAGAATAACTTCCAAGAGATGTAGCGCTACTACCATAATCTCAATATTAGTTATTTAAAGTTATAATTTAATGCCTTGACCTTGCCGCTAAAGTTGATGTGCCTTGTTTTTTTTATTTATATAATAAAGGAAGGTAGTTCAACTCCAAAACAAACATAAAATAAGAGAGATGGGAGAGCAAAAAAGGAGATTTCTAGTCAAGTACATGTTAATGTGTCAAGAATTGAAATATGCCAAATCACAATTATACCATTGTGTTGTAGGCTCAATAGTTACACAAACTTTTAAATACATAGTGGGCAAGATTTTAAGGACACAAGTTTGGATACTTGACTTGCTAACCCTTAACTAACTATGAATACTCAAATATTTGCAACATATTACACACAAAGCTTTTGAAACACTTTATAGATGAGAACACAAAAAATATAGAATATTCATAAGTGAACTAAAAAGGAATAGCAAGGACCTAGAGTAGAATAAGCACAAACTAAATACCACATCCAACTCTATAATTAATCATCAAATCAATCCTTTTAAAAAATCACATATTATACTAAAAATAATAGACAACACTCTGAGTAAAACACGTTATCTCAAAAAGTAAATATTCTATTATAATTTTAACAGAAATTAGTTTACATATTGTCAACCTTTTCAAAGGGAGAACAACATTCCTTATATAGACAAATTTATCCATGAAGTTGGCTGAACCCACTACTAGGGTGGTTACAAAATTCAATGGTGATTGAGAATGCAGTTGGGATTGATAGATTTACCTGCCAGAGTATGATTTGCAATTAGAATCCACACCTCTTTAAGGTAAACTCTTGTTTTTTATGCTCTTTGTCTCTTTTGACTCCTTATAATGTGCATGTCAAATAATGACTATTGTCATACTGAGTGTTCTACATTCAATTCTGAGGGTTATTATGAATATATTTAAATATTGGTGGAAAATTACCACTAAGACATTATTGGGATTGCCTTTTCGCCATGTTTGCGTAGGCTTTATATTTAATTCATGGACTGATCAAGTGGTCATGCTGATCTAGTCTGACTACAGAACCTTTGAGTTTAAATTTACCATTACTCACCTTGAAATATGTTACTTCTAGACCTTTCAATTGGTAAGAAAACACCTACATCTAATTGTGTTGTATACACTTCACACTTAATTCATTTAGGGTATTTGATGACTTCAATAGGTATACAGGTCATCAATTTTAAATTCATTCCCATCTAGTCATGCAACTAGTGTGTCCTTTACTTTTATGGGTCAATATCATGTGTTCCTCACTCTTCTGCTACTTGATTGAGGTTTAGAATGCATGTTGATTGTTTATCTTATGGTAAAGTAAAATTTTGACACACGACATCATCTCACTCACTCAAGGCTCTAACACATTATTGGGTTGCATAGACATCTCTAGGATACCAGATCACTAAGATGGTACCACATGGTAACATCCTACTTAATCACTCACTCGAAGGCTCTTTCTTGGCTTCTCCTTTTTCCTTCATTGTGTTATTGGCTTTGCTCTTATGGGTCCCATTTTGCCACTTGGTAGTTTGTTGTCATTCCAAGGCTTTGCTTCTTTGTTTTCTATAATCATATCCATGGCCATGTGGCCTATTTTCATCCTCTCAATTTCTTTATGCCTTGGCTTTCATTGATGCCACATGTTCTCTTCTTGGCCCCTTGGGTTCTTCATTCTTCTAGGCTAATAGTGTAATGATCTTGAGCTTTTAATGTTTAATGACACCATGCCCCTAAGGTTTTAGGTTTTTGAGAAGCTACCATGTGGGGTCTTCTTGGGGACTTAGGATAATTAACTTTAGTTTAATGGTCAAATGCATCTGAGTTTTTGAGGCTCTAGGCTACCGAGATGGTATCACATGGTGCAATCTCAGGGCCTATAAGCTTTAAAAGACCTAATCATTTTTCTAAAAGATTTCACCTCCAAAGCTCCACTCAGCACTGAGACTTTGACATGTGGAAAACCCTGTGACAAAACATGAACATGACTAAGTAAATATTTGAAAATAAACAAATATGAAAATTTAAATTTAAATGATTAAGCATAAATCTAAAAACAACTAAGTATGAGATTAAAACTATGAGATGACTGTCATTTTATTCGATCCAAAGCTAATTTAATCCATTTTTATAAAAGTGACTAAGTAAATAATTAAAAATTTATGAACATTTAGCCATTTTTAAATTAAAATGAAATAGAAATGGACTCAATTTATCAGGAAAAGAAGTTATAAACTCTGCAACGGTTAAATAATTTGCATGAAATGAAGGCAAAATGACCTAATCAAAAAGCTTTAACTGTGTTTAAAAACACAAGCATGAAGATAAACCAAGACTTAATAAGATTTAGGTAAACTTAAATATTAGAATTAATGCAACCTTAAATGTAATTTATATGCCAAGTGCAACAATAAAGATTTGACAAATAAACTTGGTCAATATCAAAGAAGGATTCACGAAAAAAAATCACATCCAATAACCTATTGAACCAAAGACCAATATGAAAATAAGAGGGTATCCATTGAGTAATTGAAAATGGGGCATGTTGTTGGAGGAAATAATAATGGCGACTTCATGCTAAGAGATACTTCTGAGTATCTAAAGAATTCAGAATTTATGGTTCATGTATCCAAATACAAATGTTAGATGTAAGAAAAATTGAGATAAAATCAAAGGAGTAGGTGCCAAAGTTTGCTTCAACATAAGACATACTAATTTACTTTATTGCCAAAGACCATTGGTGTGTGTCATAAGTGATTAATTCATTTATAGTTATGTATTCATACATAATCACTCGGATTAGCTCAGATGATTTAGAACTTCTGAGGGAGTTATGATTTGGAAATTTGTCAATGGGGAATGGCATGGGCATTGCTCTACTACCAATTAGGAATATATAACCCTGATAGAGATACCTCTAATCACCCTCAAGACCTTGTTCCACTACCAACTAGGCCAAAAAGCCTACGGTGGAGGTTGTTTAAATCACCCTTTCGAGGATCTTGGGATTTCACATGTGATTTTGACTTTATTTTAATTTCTTCCCCTTTGAGAGGGGGTTTTCTATTTGTTTCATTGAGGTTTGGGGACCAATCCATAGGTTTTAGAAAAGTTCAAAGAGTTTAATGACAGAAAAAGACAAATAAAAAATGATAATGCTTTATGCTTGCTTTAGATTTTCTATTGAGTGTATTTGATGGTATTTAGACAAAGGAAGTAATGTTTCTAAATTCATGTGTTTTTTTAAGAATCATAGGCCACACAATTCTGAAAATGTAAAATAAATAAAATAATTCACACAACATGTTCAAACAAGACATTTATTTAGGCTTTAGGATGCCACTGATGTCACATTCACACAACAAACCCTTCATTTATTTAAGCATTGATTAAGCAAGATAAACCCTTTAAGACCAAAATAAGATAATTCATTTAAAAAAAGTGGGGTCGTGACGTGGTTGAACTCAATTATAAACCAAAAAAATGAAATAAGGAAACACATGGAAAGCAAACCTAACCAACTACAACGGACATGAAGGAAAGCATAAATAAAATAAAAGGGGAAACAAAAGAAATTAATCATAGGGATTTTCAAGCAAGAGCATGTTTGAAAATTAGTTAGACACCTACAAGAAGAATTTTAGGAGAGCTAAAGGGAAATAGACATTAATCTATGTTACTTTTAGGATAGGAGGAATTACCCCATAGAGATTTTACTAAAGTTTTTGTAGAATTTTTTCAAACAAATTCATATTAGAACACTTAGGCATGTGTTTGTATTTACTTTGATAAATAATAATGAACATAATCTAGAGAAATTACCTCAATTTTGTGCCTTAAATTAAGATGAGCAAAATTTTTGAGCATCAACAAATACCAAGAGGATTTTAACAAAGAGTCAGGGACAAAATAAATGTGTAATTGAAATGAAACTATCCTAGGCTAAATTAGAAAATAAGAGAACTAATCTAAGAAAGCAAAAGTGGGAATCAAGAAACTAAACTATTATGCACACTATACATCACCAAACCAACTCGGGAAGCTCATTTTGAAGATATGATGGAAGGGATAGTTAAGAAGTAGTGCTTCAAGAATTTCCCATTCATCGGTAATGGAAGATCATTCCCATCTAGGTCCATGAGGAGGAAAACATTCAACTATTTGGTATGGGCCAATCTAGAGTAGATCAAACTTGGAGAGATGACCCTTCTTCTCATGGGCTTTGTCCCATACCAACACTAAATTGAAATCCTAAAGGACTTTACTTTAGCTTTCTTGTCAAACCAGTGCTTGATAATGTTTTAGTGCTTACTAAAATTGAGTAAGGCTTCATCTCTAGCTTCTTCTAATTTTACAATGTCTAGAAGCCTAAAATTCACCTTTACATTGTGTTCCACATGTGGTTGCATGAATTTATAAGTAGGTAACTTGAGTGTAATTATTAGCATTGGCTCCAATCCACAGACCAATAGAAATGATAAGCTCTTAAGTGCATGCTTATGCCTAATGCAATCAACCCAAAGTGAAAATTTTAGTAGTGGATGCCACTCTTGAGGTCACTCTCCTATGGACTTTTTGATGGCCTTGATCAAATTCTTGTTAGTTGATTCAGCCAATCCATTTCCTTGCAAGTTGTGATTGGATGAGAATCTTAAAAAGAATTCATTATTGTATTCCTACTTGATGAATTTTATGGATTGAAATGTAGGGTCATTGTCATAGATTAATGAAACTGGAGTCCCAAATTAACTAGTTACATTATTCTCCATAAACTTCATCACCTCACTAGCAGTGCTATTTTTTTCCATTGCCTCTATCCATCTTCTATAATAACTTGTGGCCATGAGAACAAACTTGTGGCTTACCAAGGAGTTAGGGTCAATGACTCTTACGAAATCTAGTCCCCATTGGGAAAATGGCATTCCTTATATGATAGGTTACAATGGCATGACAATATGGATTGTTTTTTTGGCAGATGTTTGGCACTGATATCATAGTCTAACATGTGCTTTGACATCTTTGAATAGGTTAGGCTAATAGTAGTCTACCCAGAGTATCTTATGTGCCATTGTTTTTGTTTTAGGATGATTAGTGCCTAATTTTTCATGGAAATTGGCCATCATTTCTTTAGCTTTAGCTTCAGACAAACACCTAACATAGATGCCTTTATAATTTTTCCTGAAGAGAACTCATGTCTTCAGCATATATTATGCATCTTTCAACCTGATGGCCCTCTTTTATGTTTAGTGTAGTCTAGGAGGTGAGTTACCATAGATAAGGTATTAGACAATTGGGGTGTACCAATTATGTTGCATCACTTGCCCTTGGTCCACTTGATGTATGGTGGTCCTTAGATCAATCTCAGTTATTAGTTGAGTTAGGCCTTGACCTCAAACTAGCTTCACGGGTATAATTTCCAAGTCATGCTCCTGTATTTTTCTCAACCATCTACCTATTCAATCTCTCAGCTTGTTATGGTCTAAGATTTGTTTGATAACTGGGTCTAGCACAATTGCATGCACTTTATTCCTAATAAAATAGTGCCTGAATTTCTTCATGAATTTAACTAGAACATAGACATGTTTATCCAAAATGGAGTATCTTAACTTTGCATCCTTTAGATTGGTGATCATAAAAGCCATGGGATGTTCTTCTCCATCCAATCTTTGAGTGAGATAGGCATCACTGGTGTGTTTAGAGGCAAACAAGTAGATGTAAAACTCATTGGCATAGTTTGGACTAACTAACACCAGTGCCTGCATGATGGCATCTTTTATGTCCTAAAATGCTTTCTTTGAAGCTTCGTTCCACTCTATTTTGGCATTGTGGTTCAACATAAAATTTAAAGGTTTTATAATTTCAACAAATCTAGAAATGAACTTGCAAATAAAACTAATTTTTCCAAATAAGGAATTTAATTCCTTTCTACTATTAGGCTGAGGTAATTTAGAGATTAATTTAGCTCACTCAGAATCGATGGCAATACCTTCTTTCGTGATGATATGACCGAGAAGTTTACCTTCGGTGACACTAAACACCCATTTTTATCATACACTTACCGATTACACCTTCAAATTTGAAATCCATGGCCCTTTTAAAGGTTGCTCTGGCATCAATCAATGAAAATGGCATTCATTTATAGGTAAACATGCCCCATCTCATCATGAATGTAATTTTGGTTTGGTCTTTTGAATTAACTAGTACCTGATTATATCTCAAGAATCTATCCAAGAAGGACATCATTTAGGATCCATTAACCATTTGAATCACTTCATCAAGAGAAGGTAGTGGATAATTGTCCTTATTCAAAGCTCTATTCATATTTTAGAAGTTTTTACACAAATATATTTCTCCATTTTTCTTCTATGTAGGTACTAAGTTTGCCACCCAAGTGGAATGGTGAACTGGGAAGATTATTCCAAATAAGATTAGTTTGTGAACTTGTATATGTATTAATGGTTCCATGATTGGGTTTATAGATCTTTGCTTTTATTAAAATGACCTTTGATCTAAATTAAAAGGAATATTTTGAGTGATCACCTCTAGGTCGAAGACTTTGAGGTCTCCATAGGCATAAATAATTACATTTTTATATCTTAGCATCTTTTTTTGAATCTTCTCAACCTCTATGTCTATCCAATCATAACCCATGCTGATAGTTTGGGGTTTCTCCAAGGAGCCAAGGTTGATGGTTCGACACTTCTTATTTGAAAATTGGGGTTTCTCAATTTGGGATACAGGGCCAAATCTGTCAAATGCCTTTTATAGGGAGATCATACCCTTTGGAATATAATTCCCTTGGATATTGAGAATTCCATCTTTGTCTAGTTCAACTATGGGTTTATCCTAATTCATTTCATCAATTATTTGGGCCTTGAATACCCCAACATTATTAATGAATTAGATGATATGTTGGTCATCTTCAAAGACCTAAAAAATTCTATGTTGTTGGGGACAGAGGGACAAGGGTCTATCCCAATGGAAAACTCTTGCAATTTGATATCAACAAGGGGATTTAAGCTTGTAGTTGAGGATGCTAATGAATTAGTAACCTAATTTTTTCACTAAGATTACAGATGACATTAAATACATCAAACATTTTGATTAAATCCAAGGTTTTATACTTATACCTTCTGAGGTATGACAAATTGCATTGAAATATATTCTTAACCTGGTTGACTACCACATCATAATCACTAAATACTCTCAGTTCTTTCACCTTATGCTTTAATACAAATTGTAAACATAGGATTAGTGCCTTATATTCTGCCAAATTATTGGTGCAAGGGAATTATAACCTATATTAAGCTTAGCGTGAAGATTCCTAACACATAGGATACTAGGTTCACCCTTTCATTGACTATGTTGTACTCAGTTATCATATGTTTCATCTAGGGTTCCCTATCCTTTCTAATCTAATTGGCTACACCTCTTTAGGGCAACCACATATGGAATAAATTTGTAGCCATATACCTATTCAAGGGTTTTGACCAATCTTGGTTGAGAAGTATCCCATAAGCTTTAGGTATACCCACAACCTGGATGTCGACGAACTGTTGGACTCGAGGTTATGACTCAAGTTGCATATGTATGTTGAGGATCTTCCCGACCACCTTAACCTCAAATTTATTGAGTTGGACTATAACTTTGTCTAATTTGATAGGAACTAAAACTAGTTTTTCAAATGTGCCTGCAAGCATCACATTGGTCAAAGCTCTTAAGTCTACCAAATAATTATGTAGGGTTTTTCCAAATAATCTAATAGTCAAAATAAAAGGAGGGACCTCAACCTTACTTTATGTATCAACACATTGGTGTGAGCAGTATTTTATTTTGATTGAGTTAGTTAAACTGGATTTTCAGTGAGCAACTTCAGTAGAAGATCACGCTACTCAGTTTTTTAGCAAGCTCATGAAGAGTGATATTTTCTTTAATTTTCTTCATATCCTATACTATATTATATACATTTTTACTTTGATATTATTGAGTCTCCACCTGGGCTTTGAATTCACTAGGCTTGGGAGGTGGAGGGTTATTCCTAGCATTGGGATCAAGTGGGGCAACATCATTATTTGGCAGAGTTGAGGTAGTAAGGGGCTGTTGCGATTGTTGGTTCCTCAGGGTATAGTTATTCCTTTGAAATTGGTACAAAACATGTATTTCATTAGTGCTCTCCTCTAGATTATTTTCCTCTTTGCTATGAAATTATAAGGCTTTTAACACCATAGTAGTACTTGGGGGCCTTCATGTATTAGATGATTCAGGTTCATTTGGGACCACCTCATATTCCTCCATCTCTCTTTGGAATATGTCAAAGGTGATGTAGAATTTAATGTAATCTATTTCACCATGTTAGGTTGTGTTATGCACATGACACCAATTAGGCAAAGCTATTTCATAGATGTTAACTTTGGGCAGCCTATTGGGAGAAGGATCTGGCTAGTTGCTTAGGCGATTATATTTTCTATTTTGCCTTTGATAAGATAAGTTCCTATTTGAACTCTCAACACCAGAGCTACCCCTTTGTCTTTGTAAACCAAGGAAGTCATTACTTAATCTTTGCACTATCCATTGGATAACATCTAACTCATTCTTAGTTGATTCTTGAGGTATGGTTTGAGTATTATTAGCAGCAACTAAAATCATCTAGAATTGTAAGTGGGGAACTACGTCATTGTTGACTAGGATAAAAAAACCTAGGTGTCAGTTTGGAGTAGCATGTCTTAAAGGGAGTTGATTGGTTATGGGCAACAGTTGAGACAAAGGTAAATTTTGATTCACACTTGGAAGAAGTCTTAATATTGGCATGTTAGGTAATGTGTTAGGGATGGGAGGCATCACATAGCCTTACATATTAAGTTATTTATCGACATTGATAGCCTTAGCATATGTTAGAGGTAAGGTTATTACCATAGGGTCTCATCTCAAGAACATGACAGCCCATGGGTCCAAAGTATTTTTATGCATTTCCAAAGCTAGCAGAGCATGTGGTTTGTAAAGGGTGGTGACTTTTCTATAAATATTCTAGAAATGAGCATTCAAATTCTTGATGGGCTCATTAGGTTCTAATTTAATGTAGGAAAATCGTTGATACAAGACACTTAGGTATATAATTTGCCCAAATTAGGCTAGGAAAGTGCTACTAAACTAGTCCCAACTTGTAATAGATTCCTCAGGGAGGTTTAGAAACTAGTCATATGATGTGTCCATCAGTGTGAAGGGGAACAAATTATAGGCCATGTCTTCATACTCGACATTGAGAAGTCTCAAAGCATTTTTGTAAGATGTTACATGCTCTTTTGTGGTCC